>JAODKE010000053.1:739966-751246 GCA_026779605.1 Mormyrus hasselquistii
TGATCCCGGTACAGGGACCCTGGATGCCAGCTGATCCCGGTACAGGGACCCTGGCTGCACAGGATGCCAGCTGATCCCAGTACAGGGACCCTGGATGCCAGCTGATCCCGGTACAGGGACCCTGGTTGCACAGGATACCAGCTGATCCCGGTACAGGGACCCTGGCTGCACAGGATGCCAGCTGATCCTGACAGTCGGAGGCAGGTCAGGATTCACACCCGGGTCCCCAGAGGTGACGGAGCCCACAGAGCCGCCACACGCCTCAGGAGATGTGTACTTATTACAAAGGCCTTCAAGGAGAATCACATCTGCAGATATATGCCGGTCGAAATCTCTACCTTTTCTGTTTCCTATAAGTGCATATTATCATCATAAAATACTATCTTCATCTTCAATTACCTAAACATGACTGAATTACGATCACCCAAAACAAAAACCATGCACTGCACTATTTCCTAAAACTTAAAGGCGTTTCTTATTTGTGCTGTTGTAAGAGCAAATAAAATAAGTGACGCTAAATGTCCATGCAGATAATAACCGGAGCCAATGGGAGGGCATGGACACGCCCCCTTCTGAACTCGGCATTGAGTGGGTGGGAGGGCCTGGACACGCCCCCTTCTGAACTCTGCTTTGAGCAGGTGAGAGGACCTGGACACGCCCCCTTCTGAAATCTGCATTGAGCGGGTGAGAGGGCCTGGACACGCCCCCTTCTGAACTCTGCTTTGAGCGGATGAGAGGGCCTGGACATGCCCCCTTCTGAACTCGTCACTGAGCCAATGGGAGGGCCTGGACACGCCCCCTTCTGAACTCTGCATTGATTGGGTGAGAGGGCCTGTACACTCCCCCTTCTGAACTCTGCTTTGAGCGGGTGAGAGGGCCTGGACACGCCCCCTTCTGAACACGGCATTCAGCGGGTGGGAGGGCCTGGACACGCCCCTTTCTGAGCTCGTCACTGAGCCAATGGAAGGGCCTGGACACGCCCCCTTCTGAACTCTGCATTGATCGGGTGAGAGGGCCTGGACACGCCCCCTTCTGAACTCTGCATTGATCGGGTGAGAGGGCCTGGACACGCCCCCTTCTGGACTCTGCATTGATCGGCTGAGAGGGCCTGGACACGCCCCCTTCTGAACTCTGCTTTGAGCGAGTGAGAGGGCCTGGACATGCCCCCTTCTGAGCTCGTTACTGAGCCAATGGGAGGGCCTGGACACGCCCCCTTCTGAGCTCGTCACTGAGCCAATGGGAGGGCCTGGACATGACTCCGCACTGAGCTGAATGGTTGGATGGATGGATGGATGGATGGATGGACAAATGTTTTCGAAGATATGATATTAGGGAATATACTTTATACGTTTACTTCCCCGCTTACCCTTACGAAAAAACTTATAGGACTTAAAAGGGTTTTAAAAGAAGATGCATATTGAATATATTTCCCATCACCCAGGTTCCGTGACCCAGTTGCGGTCCACTCCCCCAGGGACCACCCTCCTCTTCTCTGACATCTTCCTTTCAGGTGGAACTATAATTCTTGCTGCACTAGATCTAATGTAACTTTTTGTCTTAAGATGTATGTTAAGATGTTAAGATGCATTGTGTTTTCTGTTAATTGGCGTACTCCTGTTTTTTTGCTGATAGAGTTCTGTGAAGTGTTCCCCCTGTATGTTTAGTCATTTTGTCCCATAATTCATGCCTGGCACTGGGTCACAAGCAATTCTGGTACGTTCACACATACTAGAAATAGAGTGAGTTCCTATTCTGATTCTGAATATGAGCAGTTAAAGTCTGGTGCTGGTCTCTTTATCTCCCGTCCAAGGCAGTCATGCCAGATAAACAAGGATCTTTTTGTTTGTGTTATCAGTTTATGTTAAATTAATCCTTGGGTCTGTTTCAAGGACGCCGTAGTTCATGATCCAGCTTTAACAAAACCAGATGCAGCCAAACCTGGATCAATAACAAACAAACTCCATTGCCAGCAAAGACTCTGTCAGTACAGTATCTCTGTCTAATTATGAGCGTGAGCTCTGTCCAATCGCCCGCTCTGCCTTCATAGGGCAAACGTGTTCGTTTGGCCTTTGTGGCGACTCTCAATGGCCTTTTCACTCCGCGGACACATCAACGTCGTCCTCATGTGGCTGTAATTCTCCTCTCCTGTGCTGCACAGTAATAAACTCCAAAAAAAGGGTTTCTTTCCAGCAGTCATCCACCGGGACGAATCTATAACACAGCCCGTCTTTCAGGAGCGTGCCTCCGTTCCAAACAGCTGACCATGACCATGTGACCCCCCTCCAAACAGCTCACATGACCATGTGACCCCGCTCCAAACAGATCACATGACCATGTGACCCCGCTCCAAACAGATCACATGACCATGTGACCCGCTCCTCTGTTGGGCATTTGACCATGAGCTGCAATGCTGCCACGCCGCTCTCAGCACTAATATATAATAATGATGATGGAACCCTTTATTGTCCACGTGGGGAAATTCTTTTTTACGTCACCTGTTGGGGCACCCAGGGAGCTGGGGGTTAAGGGTCTTGCTCAAGGACCCGCAGATGTGCTGAGGCCGGGTTTGAACCTGCAACCTTGTGATTACAGGCACACAGGCTTAGCCCATTGAGCCACATGCTGCTCACATATGCGATCTGAGCAACCGTTGCTGTTTAAGTCGATGTTTCAAAACAAATTTTCAGCTGAAATCTGATAAACTGTTGTTCCTGTACAGAAAGCCTGTCTGTATAGGCCTATATGGGGCGAAACTTCATCATTTTTGCTACCAGCCAGCTGGACTAGTTCACTTAAAAATACAGCCATAGCTTCAGGTTCCTCGCCAGCCTGGGCTGCTGTTTGCTTTCTTTCTTCTCCTCTACCTTCTTGTCTCACTGCCCATCTCAGTCACTCGTCCCAGGTGAGGTGGCATCCTTAATTTCCAACCCTGCGTGTGTGTGTGTGTGTGTGTGTATATATATTTCACAGAGAAATACAAACAGCAGTTTATCATTTTTATCACCAATTAATTTAATATGTGTGGTGAGTCAGTCAGTCAGCGGGGATGCAGTGTATCACTGCGGATGCAGTGTATCACTGCGTGCTCCTTAATAATGTGTTTATACTGGTTCTCTGCTGAGTGCTTCTCAGTAACAGAGTAACAGAGCTGCTCACATCAGTCTTACATCACCTTCCATGCTCCTTGTCTTTCTGGGCAATTCTTCACTATGGCCCCGCATTTCTGCTATTGCCTTAAACCATGCGGTCGAAAGTGGAAATGTGTGATGACCCGTAGGGGGCAGCTCAGTCGCCTCTGTCAGGGATCCGCGGGGAAAAGGAAACAGCCGCAAAAGTCATTTCAAACCGAGTGTACCGTAAATATGCAAATATATGTGCACAGACACACACACACTCACAAATCTCTCCATTTTCCATAACTAAATAGGGAATGAGGAATCCCCAGTCATATCCCAGAAAATATACTGTATAACACAAGACAGGGACACCCTGTACGAGATGCTGGCCCATCGCAGGACACAGGACATGCTCAGCCAGTTGAGGTGTGTGTGTGTGTGTGTGTGTGTGCACATACCCATCCTTGCATGCGGTGTCTTTCCACACAGCGTGGCATCATTAAGATTCTGTTAGCGTCGGCATCTCGGCCGGTTTCACATGCAGATCCACTCCGAGTTGTTTGCAGATTATCCCGAGCATCTAATTCCTCTTAAGCGCTTTTTAACTGTCAATGTAACACAAGATCAGAAATGTTTAACGCAGCAGATGAGCTGATTTTTAGGGCCACGCAAAGGCCAGAGTGATCTCCGGGCGCCCTCCTGCACGGGGAGGCTCTTCGTTCCGCAAACGTGGCTGTTCCTTCGTGGCTTCCTGGTGTCACACGAATGCGGAGGCTCCTGCTCTAACACAGGCAGCCCTGTTTGATTAATCAGGTGCTCCCCCCGGTGCTCAGTTTGCTGTCTCCTCTTCCCCATGTGAGCCCATGTTCATCAAGAGCAATGAAAGCGCCGTCGAGATCGGAATCAGCCGCCTAGCTCTACACGCCCCCACAGCACTCAGGACAAACGTGCACACACACGCACATGCAAGCACAAACGCGTGCACACATACACTCACAGGCGCACACACACACATACACATGCACACGGACACACACGCAAGCACTACAGCGTGCACACGCACACTCACACAGGCACATAAAGACACACACACACACATACAATGATTTTCTCAAACATTATTACTGGGGCTAAAAAATCAATTTAAAGAAGTAGCTTAGTTTCCCATGTGAATACTGGGCAGTTCTCAATATGGCATCTTGAAAGACAGACACAGGCGTAAATGACAGGTGAGGGGAGGTTTTGGGGTCAGAGCTCAGGGTCAAACAGCATCTCGCACCCCTAGAGCAGTTCTCAGTCTGCCAGGCATGGGATCTGGCCCCATGACCTTCTGGAATTCTGGCACAAACCCCAACCCACTCAGCTACAGCTCCACTATATATATGTGCAGACATATTAATAATTGTGATTATGAAATATTCCCAGTGTCGTCTACAGTCTTGTTGGCCACACGACACCCCCACTACGCCCCTCACCTTCCCTGTCCCCCTCATATTCTGTTCCTGCTTCACCAGGAGGACCCAGCATCGCTCCTGAGGATTACAGTCCGCGGTCACGTCGTGAGGCGGACATGCTGGAAGGGACATATCGCCATGGCAACAGGAGACGTGAAGCACAAGCGGTGTGAACGCGGCGCGGAGAGGTTAGCTATCAGCCTTGGCAGGGGGCGGGGGGGGGCAGCAGGGAGGGGGTAGGCAAGGTGATAAACAGGGAGTGGGAGTTTGGGGGAGAGGGGAGGTTTACATGTGCGTATGGCACACTTATCGCTGTAGATGTTCATTAGGATAAGGAGTCACAGTGACAGGAACACAGACGAGGATGGAGTGAGGAGGGAGTCCACAGCCCCAAGTGCGTGAGGGAGATGAGCTCCTTCACTTACCCCACCCCACCCCACCATTAACGGGCCTCTTTGATGTCGTGAGACGGCAGAGAAACACCTGGGAAAATGAGCACGGCTTCCTTCTCAAGGCCAGTGAAGCAGAGAGCCTGAGAGGAATGAGATTCACCTAACATGTCGACATCATAGCCACTGACCCCCCCCCAATGAGAAACGCCGGTCCTCTTTCAGGTTCACGGTCTTCTGCTCGCCGCGTCCTGTTAAGGTGGTGGATCATTTGTGCTCGGATGAAGATGCTACACAGGTGGCGTGTTCGGTAAACCTGATCACTGAGTCATGGGGCCAAGGCGAGTCAGTCCTCTGCTTCTGAACATCGAGTCGTGGAGCTCAGAAGAGTCAGTGCACTGCATCTGAACACCGAGTCACAGGGCCGAGATGAGTCAGTGCACTGTATCTGAACATTATGGCATGAAGTTCGGTTGTGTCAGTAAAAGTGGATCTGAACACTGAGTCATGGAAATGAGGCAAGTCCATGCACTGCGTCTGGGAACTAGTGGCCCTGAAAGCTGCCACAAGATCCCCCCAAATAAGAATGGAACCCACGTGCTTATGAGTCCCTGTGTGTCCCTGAGAGTCCCTGTGTGT
The DNA here is from genome assembly GCA_026779605.1 of Mormyrus hasselquistii. Taxonomy (NCBI): domain Eukaryota; kingdom Metazoa; phylum Chordata; class Actinopteri; order Osteoglossiformes; family Mormyridae; genus Mormyrus; species Mormyrus hasselquistii. The sequence continues at coordinate 745,565 of JAODKE010000053.1, forward strand.
CCCTGAGAGTCCCTATGAGCCCCTGAGTGTCCCTGAGAGTCCCTGTGTGTCCCTGAGAGTCCCTATGAGCCCCTGAGAGTCCCTGTGTGTCCCTGAGAGTCCCTGTGTGTCCCTGAGCGTCTCTGTGCTCTTCCTGCCCAGCTCGGAGAGCTTCTGCTCCCTTTCATTATCCAAATACATGTACCACAGGTGCTCTGATGCATCTATATTGTCTGCAGTGTGTGTAATTATTTGCATCTGTAACACTGTGTCCCTGTCACGGGTCACCGGGTCGGTGATTCTGGGAGGACCGACGGCCGTATGAATAACTGCTAAGCGAATTACCTAATTCGACAACCTCCATGTGTGTGAACAAGGCGAACTATGGGAGGACTTCTGCGTGACTAATGAACACTGACACAAAAGTGACGCAAGAAAACACAAACATGAACAATTACTCATCCTTTATATTAATATCTCTGGCCGACAAACGTTCTCTGTCTTTATAACGCCACCCATGTAATACATCTTCTGTATGTTTAACGTATCGACCCGTAGTGACCCGGCCCTGAACTGACCCAACAAGCTGGCTCCGGGCACGGCGACAGATCGATTTCTTAAAAGGACAAAACCATTTTTACTGTATTTTTAACAGCTTCTGGGTTTTTATGGCAGATGAGGTAACAGGCAGCGATGTCACAGTAAATACAGATACACGAGAACAGGAACCACTAGCTGACCACTTCCCCCAGCACGATGTCAGCGCATACTGTACAATCCCAACAGTAAAAGGCAATTCTCCTCCTCATTTTTAAAACACCGCATCACCAGCCAGTTTTCTCCACTGCTAGTGCCAGTCAAGGTAAACTAGACACACCCGGAAAGCGCCTGAAGGACGTCCTCGTTTGCTTCAGCACGCTAGCCTCTGAGTTACTGTCGTTATATAAAGGTGGTATTAGGCAACAGCCGCTTTGGACAGGATCAGCATCTCTCTGAAGCTTCATCCGGGCATCCCGGAAATTTAGAAAGCAGTGGTGCGTGATGTGCAGGTACCATTACGATAAACCATTTCGGAGGCCAGGCAGTCCCTGGGAAAGTCCGGCGGGCCGCAGGGGGCCTGGCGGTTCAGGGCAACAGCGCAGTAATCCACCTGCTCCACGTCCAGGCCATTCTCCAGCCAGCGGAAGCAGACGATCCTTTGGAAGGAGCGGCGGAAGTTGTCCGAGACGAAGCCGTACAGGATGGGGTTGGCGCCGCTGTTGGCGTAACTGAGGATGACGAAAAGCTGCGTGACCAGGGGGTTGGGTGGCCGGTGGAAGATGCTGACCAGCTGGACGATGTAGAAGGGCATCCAACAGACCACGAACACGGCCACCACCAGCAACACCATGCGCGTGATCTTCTTCTCTGATTTGCGACGCTGCAGCCAGCCGGCTTTCAGGCTCACGGCTCTCATGCGCACCACGATCAGGCAGTAGCACAGGCAGATGGCCACCACGGGCAGGAGGAACCCCAAGAGGAACGTGTAGACCACGAACGCTTCCGACCAGGACGACTCCGGCCACAGGAAGTTGCAGTCGACTCCGCCGTCCTGCGCCGGCACGGTGTCGGCGAAGATGATGATGGGTAGGATGACCACCAGCGAGAGCCCCCACACGCAGACGTTGATGATCTTGGCCACTGTAGGCCGGCGGTAGCGGGCCGCCTTGATGGGATGCACCACGGCGATGTAGCGATCGATGCTGAGCACGGTCAGGCAGAAGATGCTGGTGAACATGTTGATGCCGTCCACACTGAGCACCAGGCGGCACATGAGCGAGCCGAAGGGCCAGTGCTGGAGCGCCGCCGACGTGGCCAGAAAGGGTACGCTGAACATAAAAAGCTCGTCTGCAATGGCCAGGTTCAGGATGTAGATGTTGGTGGCCGTCTTCATTTTGGCGTACTTCAGGATGACGTAGATCACCATGGTGTTGCCCGTCAGGCCCACGCAGCACACCAGCGCGTAGATGGAAGGGATCACGATGGCGCTGACATCCTGTTCCAGCTCATAATCCTTGTAGTCCAAAGAAGAGTTGACAGGCTGTACTGTGGGGAGCTCCTCCGTGCCATTGAGGCCTGACATGTTGCTCTTCAATGCTCTGGGCAGCTCCTGCCTCATCCCGCCTGATTATGTGCAGAGACGGCTGCTGTTACCTCACCCGACATGGCTGGAAGGGCAGCACTGCAGCCCATTATTAGAGCACTAAAGAAATCCTACTTTGAGAAAATAACACTTGGAACATGAAGTGAACTTATTAAGCAATTCCATAAAAAGCATCGGTACTAATTAAAGATTAATATAAGGCAGGACTGCGGCTGTTTTTTGACTCCTCACTGGTGTAGCTCAGAAGTTAGCGTTAGCCTCGGTTACGCCTGAGCAGGGATCTCCTTCTGCATACCTCCACCGCGGGCGTATCACCAGCCCAGTGTACAGCCGGCGTGTAAACTCTCCCTGGTGTAAAGGCTCTGTTCGCAAAAAAAAAATGTATAAAAAGCATCTCCTGGCACCATATTGCTATTCACTCATAAATATGAATTGGCAGGCTTCACCAGAGTCCTGCAGGACCTGGGTGAGACTCTCGCCTAGACGGCAGCGGCGTCCCCCGCGGCTGCTTCCAGGCTGTGTGCGGTCGAGGTGCCAGTGATTCGGGTGAGATCTTCCTTTCCCTCGAGGCTTTGTGATGTTTTATCTCTGGGGAGCTTCCTTCCATCCATCCATCCGTGGCAGAGATTCACTCTCTGGCTGCAACAATGGAAAGCGCAGCTAACTGTGCATTTATTACAGACGCCAATAATGTTTGCACATAGAGAGACAACGTATGATCATATATTTCTGTATGTGTCACATTTCAATACATGTAAGAAACTATATTAGGTCCTGTTCACTACTGTGAATTCACGATAGACTCTAAAATAACAGCATAAGTGTTCAGATTTTCAGATCTCGAAGGCTGTTCTTCCCATAATAAAATGCAGTCATTAAATTTGCATTGTACTGAGGTATGAGGCAATTATATAAACACAAAAAATGCAGGTTTATATTAGGCACAAAAAAAATGCCTTTTTTTTGTCTATTGTTTGCTTGATACATAAAGGCACAAGGCATGCAGATTAAAAACATACCATGAATGAATATATATTAATGCATGTCTGAGAATCAATCGGCTCCCCGGTCAGAGGAACGGGCATTCAGATCAAAGTGAGTCCCACAAACATTCAGATTGGAACGTGTTTCCCTGAGTGACAGACAAGCCAGGGAACACCCAGTGAAAACGGGGCACGATTGAGATGGACATGCTGTCTCCGGCCGGTGAGAGCTGGGAGGACGGATTCACAGATGATGATAAATAATGATCACTGACAGCAGAAAGCAGCGAGGGACAGGCGAGCAGCACGACGTACACAAACACTGGCCGGTCCCCAAAAACCAGTCAAAAGCAAAATCCAGACAAGCTAGCAGAAACTAAACCTTATGCCATTGTTTCACAAAATCCGTCTCACTTTTAACACTCCGCTCAGAAGTGGTTTAGTTGAGCCCAGGACAGCGTAATGCGAAAGAGTCACGGCAGAGCTGAAAGAAAAGGTGTTAAGCAGGTGCGGTGTTGCTGAAAGACACAGCATGTTCGGGCACCTACCGTGGCTCCGGCGGAGTGTGCAGAGTGCCGGAATTAGCCGGAATCGGCTCTTCAGCACGCTGCAGTGCCTAAATTCAATTGACTGCGTTTGATCCACTGTTCAGTGAGAGAGAGGAGACCTGCGAGTGTTACAAGCTGGGGGGGCGAGGAGGCGGGCAGAGCAGCCCCCACCCAGACGAACGTCGCCAGATCAATCAGCCGCTCTCTTCAGTGAGCTGTGTGGTGCCAATGGCTTCTTTCTCCCTGGGGGGGCTTCACTTATTTCCCTGGGGGCGTTTGGACGTGGCCCTTGCGTCGTCTTCTGCTTCTTGACCTGGGTCACGGTGACTGACTGTTTTGCCATCACAGCCATGTTTGTGTGGACCCCTGTGATGTCCTCAGAACCCCTGTGATGTCCCCAGAACCCCTGTGATGTCCTCAGAACCCCTGTGATTTCCTCAGAATCCCTGTGATGTCCCCAGAACACATGTTCTGCATCGCGGTGAGTAAACAACATTCCGCAAAGTGGCCCACAGTCTCAGCTCTCACGTCAGCCTTCACTGACTTTCTGGTTAATATCCAGTCATCCTCTTAAAATGCTGATGATTCGGGAGACCTTGACCAAACCCAAAGATACACCCACAGACAATCTATGATTTACTTTAATAAGGCCGCTGCCAGCACAGATGACATTAAGAGAACATACGTGCTGTTCCTAAAGCCCCGTTGCAGAAATGGATGAATTTGCATTTTAGGAACAAAATATGCCAGATCTGCTATCGACGTCTTTGAAATGCAAATAATGCGGCACAGCCCAGACCGTGCAGATGCAGATGCAGAGATTTGCATTTCCATTTCATTTTAAGCTTTTTATTAAGCTTGGCTTCACACCTCAAAACTGTCCATCCAAAATACACCACAAATAATGTAACCAAACTAAATTTTCAAACTTCATCTAAAATACATTTTTTCTGTTCACATCCAGACAAGCAAAAGTTATTGGTTATTTTTGTCTTACTCAATATAACAAAAAAATCTCTACTTGCACCAATGTTACATATGTGTTTATAGTGTGTGTTATATAGTGTGTGTGCTGGCCTTTGTAAATAACAGTGAATGTGGTTGTGATGACATAGGACTTCATGTCTGATGTAAAATAAATGATGAAATAGTAACGATTTTCTTGTTTCTCAAACAAAAACCTCCTCAAACAGACTCATATTTCAATGTATAAAAAAAATTCTTTTGGCCTTAAGGTATAATTACCCAATAAGCATCCCAAGCGCCAGTCAACCAAAAGCTCCTGTGCAAAATTAGACACAGATGAAATCTCATGAACGCTAATAAAGATTACTATGTTAACTGGCAGCTGTGTGGCGCGCAGAACTGGGGACAAGACAGGGCAAATAAGGACCAGAGCCAGCATGAGACTGCTTTCCGGGGGCCTCACGGCGCAGATAATGCAGTTCAATTCTACGCTGGATGTTCCATTCTATTCAAGTGCAATTCCCTCCTGGATGCGGAAAAACGCAATTTAGCTGTCGTCTTGAAGGTTTGATACTGTTAACACAAGCTCAAGTTCGACTTCGGCAAAATGACGCACTAAATAAATATATTTAAAATCGATATAAATAAAGAAAAATATGTTTCTGCAGTGAGCTTGTAGGGCTGGGCAGGGAGGCGAATAATTACAAGAACCAACAGATGGCTAACGATCAATCAGCACGAGCTGAACTCCACTCCATTTCGCTTTGGTTTGTCAGGCTCCACGCGCCTCTACCTGTAAAGCATTTCCATGGCAATGTTAAAACCCTGTAATTCCAGTTCCCCTCACTTCGACTTCATATTACGTATCGACCAGGTGTCGGCGTGGAGGACGCAATCATCTTCCTGCTCCACCGGCCCCTTTCTCAACTGGAGAGCCCTGGGGGCACTGTGAGAATCATGTTCTTTTGACTGCTCCACCGGCCCCTTTCTCACCTGGAGAGCCCTGGGGGCACTGTGAGAATCATGTTCTTTTGACTGCTCCACCGGCCCCTTTCTCACCTGG
>JAODKE010000053.1:760880-779560 GCA_026779605.1 Mormyrus hasselquistii
TAAAATACCTGTACTTTATATTTCTGCTCCCTACATGGAGCACCTTGCATTTGTCTATGTTAAATTTCATCTGCCAGATATCGGTCCAGTAACTAATTAAATTAAGATCCCGCTGTAGCTGCTGAGCCGCTAGTAGCCGTTCCATTGTTAGGCACTTTTCTCAGATCATTTTGTCGCTCCTAACAAGGAGTCACAAAGCCAAACTTTGACTTACTCATCAGTTGCCTCAGGATATACTGCGTGCCCCTCCTAAGCACAGCTCACTTCAAATGTCAGGCGGCGACTGCCGCCGGCCGTGCGCGTCCACGGAGCAGATACGCCTGTCACGGCGGCCGTGCGCGTCCACAGAGCAGGTACGCCTGTCACTGCGTGTCCGCCTTCCAGCGCTTCGTGGATGCGCTGAGATTTTAGCACTATTATGGTAATCATAAATGTTTCACCCGAGTGTCTAATAGTACTTTTATTTTAGTACTTTCCATTTTCTATCTCAGCCTCCTGTGGTCAAAACAGCTTCTTTGTCCACAGTACTTTAGGTGCAATTCTGTCTTGTCTAACTCAGCTCCTCCTGACAATCAGATGCCTGTTACACAGGTAATACAAGCTTACGTTCTGTCATACAAGCTGACGTTCTTTCATATGTCATAATAGTTTTAAGTGGTTGTGGATAGAGCCTCTTAATATCTGTATAGTATCACAGATGTATGTGCTGACGTTTCATGGCATGGAACGGACACCTCTTTCAAAGCCAATGAAAATTTCTTAAATCTATAGTTTTCAGAGTAATCAAGCAGGCTACGTTATGTGGTGCATTTTTATTGTAGTATTTCGAAATGTACCCACACTGAGTAAAAAAAAAACACATGCATGTGCATATTTCAAAAAACCTAAACATTAAAATTTATTATTCAAAGTTTTAGTAAAAGTCAAAAACGACGAGGATGGGATTCGAACCCACGCGTGCAGAGCACAATGGATTAGCAGTCCATCGCCTTAACCACTCGGCCACCTCGTCGGGCCATACGGAAGTGCCTATATTGCCGTAGACTTAAATTTATATCTAAAATTTAGTTCGTAATTGTGAATAAATGCATTTCAAAATGTAAATATTTTCATAATTACAATAAATTGTACGTGGAAACACGCCCTAAAGGCTATTCTTATCCTGTCAGCCCTAAAACAGCTATTGGACATCCGAACTATTATAGTATTCGCTTTTACTTTCTCACTTCATTTTCACTCGTGTTTTTTGTGAATTTGTTTAAGCTTCGGAACTTAATGAGTGGGAACTTTGGCAAATGTTTTTGTCCTCTGAAACCTCCCTGAATCCAAGTCATTCATACGCCCTCTTTGTGCTGAAGTGGCAGCAGGCATGTGGAGTGTGTGTGCGGGGATAAATCTGCGTTAAGCAGGTTTGCGGAGGTAAAGTGGGCTATCTTAATAGCTTTGTGGAGGACTTCTGATTAGGTTCAGGGTACTTTATGACACAAGCAATTACAGCTGGGTTTTCTTCTCACTAAAACAGGAGGTGCTATTCAGAAAGATTAGCACCCGGTAAAGAGAAAAAAGAGGACGCGTTTACCAGCTAGGCCTAAATTAAGATGTGTAGTAGGATTGAGTTTGGTTTAATTTTGGACACCCATTTTAATACTGTTTTACAGTTATAGTAAAGCAGAAAGCAGATCTTGGCACTGAGGTGGAAGACGTAGCGTTCAAAGGTATTTTTTTGAACAGTAAAATATGACAGAAGTTTGAATTTCAACAGACCCTTTAGTGTCAGTAGATTACTTTCTCAGTCTATATATGAAATAGTATATTATTAAAAAATATTAAAATCTTATGAAAAACTAATTTGCTAATTTAAATGGTTGTGTTTCTGGGAAAATGTTGTTGTGATTCTTAATAATTTAAATACCTATGAACGCTTATATGTCATGACGGATGAGAGTGAAATTGGATTAAAGATTCTTTAAATTACATGTTTGTATGTTTTTTAAATTTGTGCCTTTTTCTATGTACCGTCAAAATCACTAAGACAGATGCAAGTAACATGTAATATCAAGATATCGATCCATCAATCTTCCAAACCGCTTATCCTTCTAGGTTCGGGGGGGAGGGGTCCGGAGCCTATCCCGGAGGCTAGGGTTCTCCAAGATATGATTTATTTAAAGCAAAAATACGCACATCGCTTGTATTTTCAGTTGTTGCCACATGGTGGCAGTATTTAGCACACAGTGATCTCTTATTGGCCTAGTCTAGTTGTGTGATTGACACAGTTGATGTTTGTGGAGTGATAGGACATACAGAGGATGACCCTGGCCAAAGTATGGTCAGGCCATCTCACTGAAGCCTCTGCTCAGAGCTCACAGTCCAGCTACTGCCCTGCTGTCATTCCCTGTCCTGTGCCTCCATTTCTATATTGTCTGCCGGCTTTTTTTAACTGGTGATATGAACAGCAGAAACCACCAAATTAGCATCCCATTGTAATGCGGTTTTACAGATATAAGCGTTCTTACGGAGCAGGGCTAATCTAGACGCATATCTCACATTTCATATTCAGGCAATGCTGATCCATGGATGGATGGATGGATGACGGACGGATGGATCTGTCACATGAAGCTCACACCAGGGGAGTTCCGCACACAGGAATATATGTCGCATGCCACTGTTCAGTCGATGCTCCATTTGGGTTCCATGTTCCACAGTCAGGAAGTGACGTTCTGTTTTCTTTAGGTACAAAATCCCACCCATTGAGCGCCCTACCCCCGCAAAAACGTAGTCCCACTTCACAATCGGTATTTGTTTTCCAGTGAGCGGGTGTCTTTGTGGGGGGGGGGTTATGCAGCCACGGCGTTTTCGTCTTTTTCAGGACAAATCGGCGGTAAATGAACCATGAGGTGCTTTAGAAAAATGAGACAATCGGCAGCATCCTGTCGATCGATGGGGGGCCTGAGTGCCGGCGACCTTTGGGCTGCTAATGAGCCTGAAATTAGCCCCCCTCGTTAGCGTGGGGATTAGCGTCTGCCTGCCCCGGAGCATGCTGGGAGTTTTGCAGCTCTTTCTCCAGCACCGGCTGAAGGATTCTTATCAGATAAGACTAACTGGTTCCCCTCCCCCTTGCTTGTTAATTTTATTGCATAGACTTATTGCATAACACCCCCCCCCCTCCCAAAACTCCATCTAGCAGGGGGTCTGTATTTAAGGGAAACTCATTATGCAAAGTCCCCAACAAATTTGCACAGTTTGACCTGAGGCGATGTTCGCACTGATGCGTTAAAAACTCATGAAATGATATTTGAAAATATTTTCACACTCTGAATACCTACAGCCTTATAGTCCATGTCTCTGCCTATTCACATTGCGTTTATTTAACTGTCTGTTTTACCCAGAGTGACATAAATATTTTTGAGGGAGCAGAATCTGACAGGACCTGGACTGACTGGGGTTAGGGGTTTTGCTCAAGGCCCTGACAGAGAAATCTCAGGCGACCCTGGGATTTGAACTAGCAACCTTATGTTTACTAAAACAGCACCCTAAATGACCGAAACACACACTGCCTCCCAAAGACTCCTGCTAGCTGCTTACTGACAGGATGGTGAGGTGCTCTGGTGTTTCTCTCTTGTGAGAACACTAGTGATACAGAGTAATGCTGCTGTGTGTTTTGTCCAGTGTTACTCCTCACTGCCGTGATGCATCTGACCACTGTGTGTTTTGTCCAGTGTTACTCCTCACTGCCGTGATGCATCTGACCACTGCGTGTTTTGTCCAGTGTTACTCCTTACTGCCGTGATGCATCTGACCACTGCCTGTTTTGTCCAGTGTTACTCCTCACTGCCGTGATGCATCTGACCACTGCAGCCCAGCTGGAAAGCAGATCACAGCTCAGCCTCCTCACAGAGTGTTAAGCTGATTGGAGGAAGGTTTTCAGTAGCTGTTCGGGGTAGTTTGGTGACGATCGGTGCAGCGATGAGCGTGAGTGTGTATACGTCTGAGTCGGTGTGTGTGTGTCTGTGTGTATGCATCTGAATGTGTGTGTTTTTGCATCTGGGTGTGTGTCTGTGTGTGCGTGGCTCTGACAGTGGGGGTGACAAGTGACGCTGGTGGTGTCTGGGAGCAGCCTGGATTAAGGAGGGGATCACAGTGAGCTCTGCAAACCACATTCCTCTCCTTCTGCTGCACTGGCTAAGTGCCACTTTATGCAGCTCCTGCAGGTCTAAACAAACTTCAATTTGCACTTGAAATGTGGCCCCAATAAGAGTTTGAATTAGGTATGGAGCATTCATTCCTACTGAACAATCCTAGCTTAAATGAACCCAGCTAACCGAGAAATCCTGCTCGCACGCCGTTCAGGTACCCGGGCACAAACCCGGGATGGGGCACCGGCCACACACGACTGGGTAGTGCTAACCACTGCACCATCCATCAACGTGATTGTGACCACTTACTGTAATCCCAACTGGGGTCACCAGAGCCGATCCTGGGAACAGGCAGGAGCCAACACACTCGCAGGGCCAACTCAAGAGTCACCAGCTAACCCATTGTGCACTTTTGGACTGAGGGAGGAACTGGAGCCCCTGGCAGAAACCAGCGCAAAGAGGGGGAGATCATGCAAATCCCACACAGAAAGGTTCGATGCCCGGCCCAGGGACCAAACCCAAAACCCTCTCGCTGTGAAGCAGCAGCGTAAACCACTGCACCATCGTGCTGCCTATGACTGACCATCTCTGCTTAATTATCACCAGAAAAAAACATATTTTTGAGTGAGCTGAGTGTGAGAAGCAGCGTAATTCAAACACTGCACAGAGCAAACTTACACTTCAGTGAAGAACACACACTGACATCAAAGTGAAATATTAAATACCGTGTCAACTGCTTCACATGGATTTTAACGATCAGGCCGCGCGGTTTGCAGCATTTACGTCTTTAAACGCAGATGGAGATGTAGCACAGGTCTTGCAGGTGCCCGTTTCCTTCCAGAACATTCCTTCAGTTGTACACCTCCAGGCCTGATGTGTCTCCAGCATGTGTGATTGGATGTGATCTGTGACTAGCGCCTAATCAGCTTTCCCTTGTTTTTTTTCATGAGCTCTGAAGCCAAGCCTGCCCCCCTCCCCCTGCCTGGCCTCCCTCCTAATCTCCTTATCTTGGGGTGTTGGGTCTGCTAAGTCTAACCAGGATGTCCAGGTCAGACAGTCTGTGACTAAGATCATTAAGATCACTAATTATTTCAAGATAACCCAGGTAAACACAATCAGAACTGGACAAAAATGTAGTATCCACAAACACCATCCACCATCCACACACACCGTTTTGTTCATTCTTAATGTTGTTTCTCAAACTGGATAATGAATCACTGAACGAGTGGATGAATAATATATATGAAAAGCATATGAACTTTGAGGAGAATATACATGTTAGACTTTCGGGATCCCTGCAGAATGATCCAATTGAAATTATACAAATTTACCATCCGTTACACGCTAATTAAACTGCAGCTGTAGGCGGCCTGATCTTACCGTAAGCACGCAGGTGCGCGGATGTTAACCGACTCAAACGCTAATCTGTCCCACATGATGAAACCTCATCTGTCCTGTGATACCGAGGTTTATTTCTGCCTAAGCACATACAAAACCGAACAGCGAATAAGCCCAACAGCTTCCCAGACAATGTCACATACTGTACAGTAAGCGTGACTTTACTGGCATGTTACGTACCGGGACAGAAGGACAGTCAGACTCGCTTTTTTGCTTAGTTAAGCTGTTAGTGTCCACCTCTCCGCCCGCTGACCCACACCCCAACGCGACGGCGACTTAATCCCCCCCAAAGTCCTTCGAAGATGTTGATTGCACCTTGCTATAAATACGGATTCCCTCGCGCGGCTTCCTCTTTACCTTCTGCAGCTTAACTCGCTTTGCCATCTCTCAACCTTTCTTGGTCTAGAACACAGTATTTTAATAGAAATGTAGAATTATTTCCTATTGAGTTAAACTTTTATTTCACATTTTACTTTGGTTTTTCTCTTTAGTTTAAAACTACTACTTCTATCTTTTTTGACGTATGTCTACGAGAGAATAACATTGTTACGTATAATTAAGCCAAGAACCGGAATCAATTGAAAATAACGATTATGCCTTTATAATTAATGTCAGCAGGTAGTGAGGGCAGCATTTAAATCGGCCATGTTCCCGTTACCGATCTTCACACCGGCGCAAGTGGCCCGTGTGTGCGAGACCCTGGAGGAAAGCGGCGAGATCGAGCGGCTGGGCCGCTTCCTGTGGTCCCTGCCGGCCGCGCTCCCGGGCGCGCCAGAGGACGCGCTCAGCTGCCACGAATCGGTGATGCGCGCCCGCGCACTCGTCGCTTTCCACGGCGGCGACTTCGAGGCACTTTACCGCATCCTGCAGAGCCACCGCTTCACCCGGGAGTCCCACGCCAGGCTGCAGGCGCTGTGGCTGGGCGCGCACTACCGGGAGGCGGAGCGCCTGAGGGGCCGGCCACTCGGAGCCGTGGAGAAGTACCGCATACGGAAGAAGTTTCCGCTTCCTCGCACCATTTGGGACGGCGAGCAGAAGACGCACTGCTTTAAGGTAAATTCATTACATATCGATTATGTCAAAATGCAAATGCACATTATAAAATTACGTCATTTACATTACTGCACTTTCACGTAATAATATTTAAACTGGAATATTGAAACTGACAAACTATAAAATAGGCCACCGCAATTTTATTATTAGTATTACATAAAACACATTATTGCATCTAGATATTTAAAGTGCCATTTATAATCTCCTGCAAAAAGTACTTAAATTGGTTTGTCCATTTCACAGTTAATACATTTATATAATTTTATTTATAAATAATAAATAAATGTTAATAAATCAGTAGGCTACTAGTAACCATATCACGTTAAATACCATATTAAGCCAAATTGTTGAGTTTTAGTCGATTTCTCTTTTAATGTAGGCCTGTAATTTGCAGGAATGATCTAACTCAGGCTAATTGATCCCAAATAGCTTGCTAATCTCACTTTTATTGGAAACGTGTTAAAAATAATATATGTTTTTACAGATCCCTTGAATTCACTTGCCTGTGAATGCAGGAATTAACTGGTGCAAAACTATCTACAAGCGACATCAGAGATAAACAACAGCACTTAATGTGAAAAAACCTGCATCATTATGCTGTTACAGTCATGTTAAGCCTCTTTTGTCGTGGACCACCTGTGGAGTTTCTAACCCGGTCCCCAGCACTGGGGCCCTGTCCCATCTCTGTCACCCCCCAAGTCTCTCTGTGGAAACCAGTAAGGAATTCCTTTTGTACATTCTAGGATATCTGCAGCCCCAGGAAGAAAAGTGTGATTTTGTTTACAATGTGGAAGCCCCAGTCAAATATTTACTCGAAGTTCCAGACTCTGGAAGTTTCAATAAGCTCAGACAGACAAATTTAGAAGCAGTGAACTGAAGAATTGAAAGGCACTGAATTTGTTGAAAAGTACAAAACAAGACCAGCTAAGCTTCGAATTAGACCACATGATAATTACAGCTTAATGTGAAGCGTAGCTTAAAACAACGCCGCCTCCTGACCTGAGATCAGATCTTAAGACAGCAAGGGTTGGGTGCCCGTACCTGGTGCCACGTCTCCCTGAGAGGACATCTGACCCTTGTCAGATTGAGTGCTTGCAAGCACCACTCTGTTTTCCCTCCAGTCCGCCTTTTTCCTCTCGCCTGCTTTTTGAAATCCCGTCTCCGCTACTGTCGCCAAAAGCCGCTCCTTCCCTCCTTCCCTCCTTCCCCCTCCTTTCTCCCACCGCCGTGTCTTACGCTCATTTTGCTCACTGACGGCGTTTAGGTGGAGCGTGAACCTCACCAGCACGATGAGTATGATGTCATAACGCCGCATTATGTAATAACGTGACAAAATGTAGCTAATTCTCGTCAGAAAAATCAAGGCGAGTTTACATGTGTTTTCAGGGGCGCTTTTCCCGAAAGCTCCTAGACGATACGTCGTTCGTTATCTCGTGCTTAAGATCATTTGTTAATGAATTAGTGTTTCTCAAAACCCTTTATAACTAAGGTACTTTGTAAACTCATTCATAAACTACTGAGTGATCAGACCCGCACAGGATTTTCTACGTCATTCTTCATTTGAACCTTTGCCTGTTCTTCTGTCACAGTGACCCAAAATGGACACGAAAACACGCTAATGCTCTTTTCTGGACAAAGTAACGACAATGATGATGACGATCATATAATGTGGCAGCATAAAATGATAGTCTAGGCTATAAATCGGTCACATTCTGTTCAGTTGTTACATAATGACGCGATGATGAAACAGAGTTAAAGATCTTCCCGCTTCGATGTGAAGCACGAATAATGTGAAGCTAGATCACAGGATGGACGCTAAGACAAAACTGCTCACAAACAGCAATTTTGATGCATTGTGGTGCTCCTGTTGTGTGTGTGTGTGTGTGTGTGTGTGTGTGTGTGTGTGTGTGTGTGTGTGTGTGTGAGGCAGGAGCGGACTCGCAGCCTGCTCCGCGAGTGGTACCTGCAGGACCCGTACCCTAACCCCTCACGTAAGCGGCACCTGGCTCAGGCAACCGGCCTCACGCCAACCCAGGTGGGCAACTGGTTCAAGAACCGGCGTCAGCGGGACCGTGCAGCCTCTGCCAAGAACAGGTACGTGAGGGTACTCTGGGTTTCTACTGATCTTCAAAAACCCAAGCTCCTCCTCAGGGGCCCCTCAGCCATTCCTTGTGTTTCTTAAGTCTGACCACCAGCTAAATTAATTCATGTAATTAGTTAAGTAACTTGATGAGCCATTAATTAGTCAAACATGGCAGATTAATGGCTGAGCCAGCAACTACATGGCATATTGGAATGTCTCTGCAAACACTGGGGTGACTTGAGGAGAGGTTTCCACACGGCTAAGCTGACGCACTTTGACTGTCTCCCAACACAATCCTCAGCGACCCCCCCCCCCCCCAGACTGTCCATGTTTTTGCTCTTTTGGGAGCTGGGAGGGAGGAAATACAGTATGTCATCCATCTGGGGTCCTCGAGGATCAGGTTGGGACACACTGCTCTATACTAGAGAGTAATATCGGCCACCTTTGGTTTAGTTGCAGGGAGGGAGTTTCCTGTCCAGTTAAGTCCTCAAGGAGGCGTTTAGACCACTGAGAGAATCTCATTTTCTCTGCTGTTCAGGCTGCAGCGTGATGCAGAGCTCATCTCCAGAGGGAACTCCCTAGGCTTTACCATCCCGGCCTGCAGCCCCGAGGGCAGTGACTGCAACGCGGGTACAGAGGCCCGCAGGGCTCGCACTGCCACCCCTGATATCTCCATCAGCAGCGACAGCGAATTTGAGGCCTGAGAGGCGACAGAATTACGGAATGACGTGCTGGAGAGGGGAGATGTGCAGGCTGGAGAGGGGAGATGTGCAGGCTGGAGAGGGGAGATGTGCAGGTTGGAGAGGGGAGATGTGCAGGCACCCAGGGGGGGTCAGACAAACCCTGACTCGCTCCCACCCGCAGGACCCATATTTGTCTAAAGTGCCCGTATCTCCAGTCACTAGTCCCGCCGCTTCTGCAACGAGCAAAGGCCTCATGCCAACCTCAAGCCGTGCCGCTCGGATGGACAAAGCGATGGAAACACACCGCCCAGATCTCCGAGAAGAGCGTGTACACGTTTGCATACACAAAGACACATGAGCGAACACCATTGCTT
The DNA here is from genome assembly GCA_026779605.1 of Mormyrus hasselquistii. Lineage (NCBI taxonomy): Eukaryota > Metazoa > Chordata > Actinopteri > Osteoglossiformes > Mormyridae > Mormyrus > Mormyrus hasselquistii. The sequence goes on from JAODKE010000053.1 coordinate 770,605, forward strand.
TCTGTGATAGAGAACATCTCAGGCCAGCAGGGTTGGCATGTCCTCTGAATGGCTGCTTCGTCGCCCATTCATGAGAATATTAACCTCTGGCCACAGTTATTTTACCCAAAACCAGGAGATGTCAGTGTTGTCCTTCTGACAAACTATCCAACCATCCATCCAAAACAGAATTAGCATTTTTAAACATGTGAGGGATCATGTCCCAGAGAACTCAACCTGTCGGTTGAAACAAAACCTTAGTCTGGAATTTATTTTCTCAACCTAACCTTTCCATCTCTGATTATATCCATGATGCAGGATGTATCATATTAGCACAGTAGTCACGTGTCCTCATGACGTCTGTGCGTGGCGTGTTAACGATGACCGCTGATCACCAAATATTTTTTTTTTAATACATCACTCCGTGTGGGAGTGCGGGGTCTCTGAGTGGGGGCCAGAGCAGTAGCAGTCTCTCTGTATGGTCATCCACATCAGGAATAGCCTCAGGTGATGCTGCCCTCTGAAGTGGTGATTTTGTCGTCCAGACGTGACTCACTCTACTCTGCGGTTCATTCAGATACACTCCTGGGCGGTATACTAAGATAAAAAAGTAAAAATTATATAACATCTTCCATGAAGTTTTTTTGTCAGGTGAGGTATAAAAATATATTTACTGCTTTATGATGATCTGTTGCTAATAAAATATATTTTGAAATATCCATCATCCATCTTTTAAACATATATCCTGTCCTGGGTCACTGGACGCTAAAGTCCGTCCGGAACATCACGGGGAACAAGGCAGGAAAACACACGTATGCGCGCGCACACACACTGTTACGATCGCGTCCAGGTAAGCAGGAGTAGGCAGACGGAGTATCGAGAAAACGGGATTTATTTCGGGGAACCAGGAAGACCTAGAACAGCGACAAACTAACATCAATGACGGATTTGGGGGGAACGGAGTCAGACGCGGACTAAATACACAGAACCAGACTGATGGAAAACAGCTGGGCACAATCAGCGGAGCACACGTGGTCGAACAGGGGGAACATAATTAACATGCAGTCTTCCTCCGTGAAACACGGAAATCGCGCTATGAGTCAAACGGTGCCTTGCGTCGCCGAACGTGCTCCATATATGTGAACGCGCACAAACTCCAATGCAGTTAACACCGATTTAACAAATCAACTTCTTAACTGGCGTCGTTGTACTGATTAACCCCGATGGAGTCAACCTGATTTTGTCAACCTCGCGTTCGCAAATAACAGTACAGGCCACTGGAGTTGTGAATCTTCTGTTTTGGAAACATACTGTGACAGGTCGGCATGCCGGTAATATGGGCTGCATTTCACATTAACAAAGCGGCCGAAATTTAAGTTGTGTGTTATAGACCAAGGAAGCATTAAAATGACATACAACACATGGAAAACATTTAATAATAAAAAAATTAGCTAGTTCGTGACACACAATGAATGGATGGAAACTGGCACGAAATTTGACATAATTACAATAATCCGAATGCTGTTAATGTCGACAGATACGCGTTAATAATCTATGTTTTATTAACCGAATTACTGTGGATAAAACGTTCACAGCTGTTCAGTTTAAAAACTACTTTGGTCCACATATATAAACCGATTGTGTGTTTAGAGCCAGTGCCCGACCCTGATCGCCGGGAGGGGCTGCAGTCATGCGCTGAGAGTGAATGATTCCGTTTCAGTAATGACATAAGGCAATGGCTCCACAACGATGTAGACCGGCATGTAATCGGTCAGGTACACAGGGGTGGATGGACAGACTGACACCCACACACACACACATTTGATTACAGTGACAGATTTGTGATACATTGATATTCCTTTTGTGGGTACCGAAAATGGTCCCTACAGTGTTAAAATAACAGTTTTTTGTCACACTATGGCAGTGGTTCTCAACCTGCGGCCCGTCACAAATGCAAATGCGGCCCGCGATGCTGACCACGTAAAAAAAAATAAAAATAAATAAAATAATAATAAATGTATCCCATCTAATTGTAATAATTTAAGATGCATAATATCTGGTTATTAAGCGCTGATGACGTCATATGTAAATATTATGCGGCCCGTGAGACTTGAACTTGGACATAGTGCGGCCCACTGCAAAAAAAGGTTGAGAACCACTGCACTATGGGGACCAAATGTTCCCACAATGTAATACGTACATACCCCCCCCCCAACATACGCACAAACACACACGTAGAAGTATTAATGTCTTACAATCTTCAGACTGTTGAGATAATAAAATGATTTTTTAATGTGCAGTCCTCCAAGTTGGTGTTTAAAAGTTGAACTACCGTTCAACTGCCCTGACCCTCTCTGCCTACACCTGACCACTAGCATAAAAAAGAAAATGATAATAATTACTGACATGCCGGGGACGGTTTATTTGAGCTCAGTGTCATTAATAGACTAATGTTCGAGTTGTGTAATGCATATGGCGATTCTCAGTGGTTAAGGAACAAAACTAAAAGTAAGAATATTTGCTGGGTGTTTTTCTTGATTTGCTGTTTTCTGTGAAAGCACCTTCTGTTCGATACAGTGCTGGTCTGCTCCAAAAATCGTCAGCAGTCTCTGGCCTCGTATTGCATGAAATCTTCATTTATTTCAGTGCCGTTTCTGTACCATTTCTTTGCCACACGTTGCATTTTCAAATATATGAGCATATTTGAATCAAAGCAGGATTTTAAACGCAGAAGCTAAGGGCTGGTAGGAGCCTAAGCCCACCGCGTACATATACACATCAGCGGGGGTGTCATGTGTTCGCACCCCGACCCAACACCTCCCGGGTTGGGGGGGTTGAACCCCACTCCTGGCTCCATGTGTGTGGGGTCTTCAAGGTACCTGTAGTGTGATTTTGCGCCCAACGGTGGACTACAGTATCTCAGCTGTGTCGTACGCTGATTGCAATCAGCTCTGGGCTCGTCGTTCCGAACTGGATATTACAGATGGATGCTTTCAGGGCTATAGGTGAACATGAGCGAAAAGTGTTGTCCTCCAAGTGTTTTGTCTTTCAACTGGAACCCAAAACCTAAAATGAAAATAACGAGCAGGTGATTGTTAGCGAATAGACAGGAGAAAGTGTCCGCTTGAGTTTACCATTCCTGCGTGTCCCTGGACATCCTGCAGGGGGAGCCCTCCATCCATACAGTTCCCATAGGACAAAAGTGGGCACATCACGATAAAGGTACTTAATCAGAGTTTAATAAGGAATTTTCTGATACAATAGAAAACAGAAAATAAGACATTTGGAAAATATATATTAAGATACAGTTTATTTATAAATATTGCATTTACTTTCACTAAAAATAATTTTAACATTTATCTTATATTTCAAGATCCTTAAATTACATTCAAACTTGCATCAGTAATTTCATATACTGAATTGTCAAATTTTATAACCTGAGTAGCCTGCAGTAGCTGAAGAATATACTTTCTGTGTCGCTGATACAGGGGGGCTTTAATAATAAAGACAGATCTAATGATATCTAACGCAAAATGAATAATTAGACTGTTTTGGCAGTAAAACTCCTCAGATGCACTATGCATGTGTAGCAGGACCATCAGGAATGATGATGGCTGTAAGAAAAAGAACCACGCATGAACTAAGCTAACATTACGTACATCTACATGACAGCGTTCCGGCCTTATCGGATGCATCTAGATATATGTAATAGTTGGATGATGCTTAAATGTATGTGTTTGCAGTTTAGCTGCAACATTACAGGTTTAAGAAAAGTCTACATGGAATTAGTGACGGGGGGGGGGGGGGGGGGCCAGCTGGGAAATTTTTGCCATTTTTTCTGGTTTCTCCCTGCTGGGGGATTAGTCAGTACAAGATCTGAATGAAACTCAGGCTCTTGGTAAGCAGAAGTTCTATTCTACACGTGAGGCTGAGATCTCAAGGCTGAACTGCATGTGTTAGCAAGCTCTCGGGCTGTGTTTACACAGGCTTGTGGGCTTGTTTGCAGGTTTCGGGCTGTGTTTACACAGGCTTTTGGGCTGTATTTGAAGCTTTCGGGCTATGTTTACACAGGCTTTCAGGCCGTGTTTGCGGCTTTCTGGCTGTGTTTACAGATTTCTGGCTGTGTTTGCGGCTTTCTGGCTGTGTTTGCGGCTTTCTGGCTGTGTTTACACAGGCTTGTGGGCTCTGTTTGCAGATTTCTGGCTGTGTTTGCAGCTTTCTGGCTGCGTTTGCAGATTTCTGGCTGTGTTTACACGGGCTTTCTGGCAGTGTTTGCGGCTTTCTGGCAGTGTTTGCAGAATTTTGGCGGTGTTTGCGGCTTTAGGGCTGTATTTGAAGCTCTCTGGCTGTGTTTGCAGCTTTCTGGCTGTGTTTACAGGCTTTCGGACTGTGCTTACCGGCTTTTGGTCTAAGTTTATGGACTATTGGGCTGTGTTTACCCAGATTTTTGGGCCGTAAACCTTCGGGGCTTTTGGGATGGCTAGCAGTTGTGGTGTTTATCGGCCACACTAGGGGCAGAGTCTGAAGGCAGCCTGATCGAGGACAGAGAGGATCTCGGCGCCGTGCAGCAGGCAGGACGTTGGGCCCAGGGGGGCGTTCACTTCACACTCCAGACGGCTCAGCACAGGCAGAACTGCTGCCGCTGACTCTGCACGAGGACAGAAGAAATCAAGCAGGGATGCAGGAGCCACAGTGACCATATCACAGAGCCAGCTAAGGCTGAAGAGCGCGCTCACCTGCTCGGGGCGGGTCTGCGGCTCGGCGTTCATTGCCGGCGTGTGAGACGGCCTGGGCTGGGGGGGCGCTGGGGGCGTTTCTGTATTGCGGAGCCCAGGGCACGAACCCCAACGGGATCTGAAAACAGCCGTTGATCATCGCACCTGGGAGCGCGGAATCGGGGCAAGACGCATAATGTCAAATTTCCGCATGACGTTCTGGCTGTCTTGTAGTAAATCTTAGCAGTCAAACGTTCTGCATACGTTTCACACAAAGGCTGCTCATTGTAGAATTAACTAACAAAAGCATTAACAACGGTGGACATAAATGCAGCCATACCTGGACTCCACCACAAGGGGTCACTCTTCTCGACTGGCATGCAGTTATTGTGATTTGGTCTCACTCTCTTCCACTGAGATGCAGCTGGTTGCCCACCAGCACGAGAGCTACGGCGAGACTGTGGGCGGCGCAGATTCACATAGCAAAGTCATGTCTCTGTCTAAGTAATTATGCTGCGTCTGTATGAATATAGATCGATACAATCCCCCGTGTCTTTGTGTCAATGAGCCTCGTAAAGGGGACCCTCCCTTTCTGGAATACATACCTTCTGATCGCTGCTGGACAGGAAATGACATCCGGTCCAATGCCTCTTGCGAGTATAAACTTCCTGTTTCTCATGATTGGCTGCGGATACAACGTCATTACAGTACGCTGGTCTCACACCATCCCTGAAACACACACAGTCTTCACTTCAACTTAACATCTCACCTGCACTGTTACTTGTCTGCTATTTAGTATTTGCTTTGTCTATAAGAGTACAATATATTCCGTTAAAAAAAAAAACTATACAAATTAATATTTTGCAGCCTATGAATTCCGGGCGGCAAAAAATGTTTAATTACACAGTGTGACATTGTATATGTTGTTTAGGCTTCTTACCAATAGGGGGAACCTTTGAGCATGTGAGTCTGTAGGGAACTGTAATGAGAAATAACGGCTGGCTGTCTCTGTGGAGGTGCAGACGATGTCAGAGGCCTGCGGAGGGGGGGAGCAGGGCTCGGGGAGGGGAGGCCAGGTCGGCCCCAACTCTCCGTCTCCTGGTACGGGAAGAGGAGAAGGGACTCCTGGGGCCTGGTCTCAGTCAGGTCCTCCACCATGTCTGAGATTGGGGAGAGAGGGAAGTCTTCTCCGTCCATGGGAATGTATGGAGCCAGAGTGTCCAGGTCCTCCTCAGATAGATCCTGCTTAAGGACACGAGGCGTCACCACCTTGATCCCAGAGCTTTTATAGGTTGAATGCTGAAGGTGTGTTTAGGTTCATGCGTACCTGGGCGGCTTCCTGCGTGCTTTGGCTGGTGTCCCACTCCAACAGCGTTTCCATGAAAGGATAACCCGACAACACCTCCCCCCTGTCCCTCGCGTCCTAGAAGGGCAGCGAGGAAGACACTCTCAGAATCCTCAGAGACCTTCGAAGCTGAACGACGAGCAGAAAACCGACGGAGTTCCTCACATGGAGGGGAGGGGGTTTGGTCTTCTCCACTGCGAACCCAGAACAGCTGTCAGAACCGGCAGCCAGGTGAACAAGGCTCGGGCCAGTGGAACGGGGCGTCCTGAACTCCTGCTGCTTCAGAGATAGCACCTCATCTGGCTGTTCCACATCACTTAGGAAAGAAACAGGAAGCCTAATTCAGACCACAGCAGAGAAGATCTCTCTTGTACTTAAGAGTTCATTCATTCATCTTCTGTACTGCTCATTTGAATCGGACACAAGGCAGGGAGCAACCCAGAATGGGGCGTCAATCCATCACAGGGCACACTCACCATTTACACGTAGAGGCACTACTACCCAGTGCTAATCACTGCGCCCCCCAGGCAGCCCTGTAGCATTTAAGTGTGTGTATTAGCTATTTGGGTATGATATTCAGTGTTGGTCGAGCTCCGGTTGACTCAGCACGACATGTACAGCTACAGACTGGAGGAAAGACACGTCGAAACACACACAACTGACCTTAGGATGTAGTTCACGCAGATGACAGCCTGAGGGCGCCCAGTGTGGCTGTTATACACCACGGTGGCGCTGGTCTCCATCCACACAAAGCCTCCGCGCTTCACCAGCAGCCGATACAGTCCCGTGGAAACCCTGCCCTTTGATAACACTGTCCCAGGAAGCAGAGCTCATGTCAGGCACTGAGAGGCACGTCTGAGGGGCACCTCCCCTCCGCTCGCCCCGCGCTCAGCTGTACAGTGACCTCGTTAACAGCACTGGCGTGGCCTCAAGCTGAACTTTACACATGGGTTACTCAAACGCAAACATCAGTTATGCTATACAGAGCAGTTACTGTTTTACGGTTTTAATCATTTGGGATTTAGTAATTACAAGGATATGATCTCCTTAGAAACTCCAAGAAGACTTCTATATGTAATGACTTACAGCTGAGATGCGTCCTCAGCATGTTCTTGCAGTCCACAGCATGGTAATACTGGTACACGGACTGTCCAATAAGCTCGCTCTCCGTATAGCCTATTAACTCCGACACTCTGAAAGACAATAAAAAGACATTGCACGGCACACATGCAGATCACACACTGAAACGATTAACGAACAATCAAATTACTTCGCGTTAACCGGCAACATTTTTGTTTCTATTTTTATTAACCTAAAAAACAAAATTATGATTTTTTTTGGAAATTAGTTTGCGGGCCATATCGGTTTGCGAACTGCGCATTCGGGGTTTGAAGATCCGCCGCGCAAACATGCGGCAGACAGAGTGGATTAGACACGCGTGGGCTTCTTAGTATTGCAGTTAATACTGCTAGTCGATACTCAGTATCAGGCTGTAGTTTACCGTGAAGAACAATTAATATATTTTTAAACAAAACATGTGGTATGAAAATATAATTATTTCCCCAAATATTTATCGAGATATCATTGGTCAGAAAAGCAATACTGGACAATCTGCAATCCTTCGGCAAACAGAACGGCATCCCCCTATGGGGAGGGTGTGCAGGTTACATCGCATTAGCCACCGTACCGAGGTCCCGGCTGTGGTGTAAAACCCGACCGCCCAATAGCCACTTCTGGCTCAGTGAGTCACAGCAGGGATTCCCTTCCTTTAGATATCTGCCTACAAATACGTCACGGAGCGGTAAATAAACAGGGGTGCCGGCTGGGTGGGAGTATGTACAGAATATTTACAGAAATACAGGACAAATCCCGTATCTTCGTGAATCAAGACACGCCGTTTTATTTTTCGTTTTATTATTTTACGGGTCATCCCGTAACATACGAGTAATGGCCAGGAGTTTGGACTCCCTAAGTTAAATGAATAAAACGGTTATTTCTACAGCACTGGAGCTGCAGATCCAGTACCTATTAGGAACCAGGATCCATGGAAGAAAGCGGACGTCGCAGAAGTCGATGGATCCAGCAGATGCGAGAGCGCAGCCCGAAGTACGGAAGCGCGCACGGTTCAGCTGCATTTAGGCCTATGTGCAGTGGATTTATGGATAAGTTTAAATAGCAGCTTTTAAACAATACCAGGCAAAGACGAACTATAAAGTCAATAGCAGATCCATAAAGCCTCTTACGGGAGTGCGGGAAAATAGAGGTTGTATTTCGTTATAGGCATATTTAATTTCCTTTGTTTCCAAAAGGCATGTTCAGAGTTTTCTGATGCAGCAAATAAATAAAGAATGAAGTAATGTCATGATACTGTTACTTATTAATAAAGTCTAAAATGCATTTTATACTAATATAAAACTATATTGAAACCATCCCCTTTTATTCCAGTTTTGTTTTTTTCTAAGTGTTGCTCTTATGAGAAAAGTAGCTGGTTCTTGGATGCAGAGTTAATGATAGGCTGTGTTTCCGAACTGTAAGAAGCTGGATGTCCGGCCACCCAAGCGGTCTACGTGCAGGTTGTCATTCACCGAGAGCGCCCGCCTAATTCCTGGAAGTACCGGTGATATTCCCAGTTAAAGTCATTTTCTAAACATTTTCTTTCCATGAAGTACCACTGCATTTCATCCATCTGCACACACTGGAATATTAGTTATTAGTTAGACCCAAACATATTTAATATTTATGAAGTGATACCAAATTTCCTTTCGGTACACAAACTGCTATTGTGTACAGTCCAGTGTTGCTGCCCAAATGACTGCCTGTATCCACCCATCCCCCCCCCCCCCCCCCCCCCCCCCACACCCACCCCACACCCACCACACACACAATTACGCCACACCCCCCACGGGAGCGCGGAAGC
>JAODKE010000053.1:796333-807161 GCA_026779605.1 Mormyrus hasselquistii
GATGCTATGATGGAGGAAGATCTTCATATAACCATGGGGGGGTGTGTGTGTGTGTGTGTGTGTGTGTGTGTGTGTGTGTGTGTGTGTGTGTGTGTGTGTGTGTGTGTGTTTCCCCTCCACAGGAAAAGCTGAAGGCCTTGGTGTGGCAGTGCCAGGCGTTCCAGGACAGCCCCACGGAGATGGAGTCGCTGTGGAGCACTTGTGCTCTCCTGCTTTATTCTCTGGACGACAAACACAAGCAGTTGGGCCTTGGAGACAAGGCAAGGGCGCAGATGCCGTGACGGGCATCGGGAGCGGGAGGCAGTAGCGCTTCTTAAAAGTCTTGATGTGGTGCCATGCGGATAAACAGAAAGAAACTGGGATAATGAACACTGAAGCGACTTCTAGAACTCAGTTCTGAGGGCAAACCTTCACCACATCTCTCTCTGGCGTTTTGGAACCCGGAACCGGATCCAGGCCCAGAACACTAGTACCCCATTTCCACCGACACGGTGCTGGGCCTGGTGCCAGGCTGCTTTATTCTTTAAAAGATATTGTGGTGCTGCAGTGGTGAAGAGAGCATGAGACAGACAGCAAAGTTCAGTTTTTAGCAGACTCTTATTGTGTGATGCTTAAAAAGACAGTGGTTAAAAATGGCGAGCAAGAATAAAGAATCGATAGAATCATTTACACACACAGACTGGGGAGAAATACAAGCTTTAGGTGGAAAATGGATGCAGGCGATAGACAGGGAGCAACAAGCCATTAAAAAGTTTTTGGTCAGCAGCTTATAAAAACTTAAAAATCTGAAACAGGTCTAGATAAATAAAAAAGGGGACATATGAACCTTTACTTGATTTTCACTTCCGCTTGCGCTAATTTTCTGTTCTTTATTTATTTTTTTATTTAAACTAGTGGAAACGCAGGCAGGTTCTCAAAAAGGAGTCCGGCACCGGCTCCAGCACCATAGATCTCTTTGGACTGGGCTCACGACGCGTCTCATTTAACAGAGCGGCCTTAACCGAGGATGGAATGTCGTGCATTTCATAGCAGTAGTAACAGTTTCTGACTTTGTCTAGCCCTGATGACATCACTCCGGTGGTGCCGTGTTTACATTCTTTGGGCCGTATTTTTAGCATTATCGTTAATCTGATGGAGATGATGATGATGATTATGGTTTCCTCTCTAGGGGATCACCACATACTTCTCAGGGAACTGCTCTTTAAACGACGCTGAGCTGGCCCAGAGGTTTCTGGATTCCAAGGTAAAGGTCTTGCCATGCAGGTCAGCGTTCACTCGCCCCCCTCTGCTGACTGCATTCTGAACTACACCCCCTCCCCCATGTCGCTACACAGAGTCTGAGTGCCTACAACACGCGACTCTTCAAGACGGGTGGCGTCGAGGGGAAGGAGAGCTATGAAGTGCGATTGGCTTCTGCTGTGCAGAAGGGTGAGCATCTGTCTGCAGTCAATCAGATCGTTTTACTCTGCCCATGTGACCGGGCATCACTTATTGGTCACTTATACTATGCATTTCTGCTTTTGACATTGTAGACAGTACCATGGACGGCGAGACGGAGAAGCGCTGTGGCCAGTACGAGTTCGAGAACGCCGTGTTCACCGTGCGCAGGGGTGACTACGCTCCCCTCATGAAGAAAGTGAGCGAGAACCTGGAGAAGGCCCAGGTGAGACCACAGCCCGCACGACCCTCCGCTCCACATGCGCCGCGGTGCCAGTACCGTGGGGGTTTTGCCTGGCGTGTCAGCTCGCCGTCTCTTGTTTTAGGCGTATGCAGCCAATGAGAATCAGCGGCGGATGCTGGAGGAGTATGTCCGCAGCTTCACCTTCGGCTCCGTGGATTCTCACAAAGAGGGGTCCCGCTACTGGATCAAGGACAAGGGGCCCATCGTGGAGAGGTATCCCTACATGCAGCCCGGCCGTGGGGGTTTGATTACTGCGGCTGTACCATCCGCCATTCTTCAGGTGGCGCTGAGCACACGGCTCTCATTACCAGCCAGGCCCACTGCCAGGAATACCCTTCATGGGATGTCCGGCAACCCTAGCGATAGCCCCCCTTTGCTCACCGGGGGGGTTCATACCCATCATTTTTTTTTTTCCCCTGCCTGCATGCCTGTTATCAGTTGCTGCCTCTGATCTCTGTTTCTAGTTACATTGGCTTCATTGAGAGCTACAGGGACCCATTTGGATCAAGGGGCGAGTTTGAAGGTATGATTCCCCAGTCTGGGTACTTTATTTCCTCGGCCGCGCCCATCTCTCCTGCCCCTCAACCGCACCCACCTCACCTCCCCTTTGGGTCTCGCACCGCCCGACTCTCCTGCCCCTCTGCTGCGCCCGACTCTCCTGCCCCTCTGCTGCGCCCGACTCTCCTGCCCCTCAACCGCACCCACCTTACCTCCCCTTTGGGTGTCGCACCGCCCGACTCTCCTGCCCCTCTGCTGTGCCCGACTCGCCTGCCCCTCAACCGCGCCCGACTCGCCTCCCCTTTGGCTCTCATTGCTCTGCTGCTCCTTCACCACCCCGCCTCTGCTTCCTCCCTCCAGGCTTTGTGGCAGTGGTTAACAAGGCCATGAGCGCCCGCTTCGCCAAGCTGGTGAGCTCCGCTGAGGTGCTTCTGCCGGAGCTCCCGTGGCCGGCGGCCTTCGAGAAGGACACCTTCCTGAAGCCTGACTTCACCTCCCTGGATGTGCTGACGTTCGCGGGCAGCGGCATCCCAGCTGGCATCAACATCCCCAACTGTGAGTGCCTGGCAGAGGCCCGTTCCAGGGCTCGGGGGTCGGCGAAATGCCCCAAAACCATCCCCCCTTAATTAATTGACGTCTTGTGAAATGGCTCTAAGAAGCAGCCTGCACATCCAACCTGCACATACCATCCATATACAGTCGCCTGTGATGGCATACAAAAAAGCAGGGATTCACAACCATTTAAAAAAGTGCCAAATCGCACGACTGTGCACGATGAGAGGGGTGAGGCTTATGAGCGTAACCACATGGTGCTTGGGTGGGTAATTAGTGACACCTTAAATCCTTCTCAGGGTTCTCAGGTGGGAGTCTCTAGGTGCTTGTTGCATAAGGCGACTTAAATATACGAGTGATTTCGGTGAGCTCTGTGCGTTTATGGTGCTGCCGCTGGTTGTTCCTCCAGATGATGATATCCGGCAGACTGAAGGCTTCAAGAATGTGTCCCTGGGGAACGTGCTGGCAGTGGCCTACGCCACGCAAAAGGACAAACTGACCTTCCTCAACGAGAGTGACAAGGCATCTGTCCGTCTGTCCCTCTGTCTGTCCATCCTCACTCTGACGTGTGCATCACGCTCTTTATACCACAAGCCCCATTCCATCTGTCCTTAGGACGTCTACATCAAGTGGAAAGGCCTGTCTCCCTCTCTGCCTGTCTGTCCCTGTCCTCTGTCTGTCCATCTCCACCCTGCCGCATGCATCCCCCTCTCTAACACAAACCCCATTCCGTCTGTCCTTAGGACGTCTACATCAAGTGGAAAGGCCCCTCTTTCGAGGTCCAGGTGGGACTCCATGAACTGTTGGGGCATGGCAGCGGCAAGCTCTTTGTCCAGGTGATTCGACCAGCTTTAATGTCTTTGAGATTCCAGCGCTGCGGTACTTTGTCTCAAATGTCTGCCTGTGTCCGTTCATGAGCGTGTGAATCCTTAGCTGAAAGTGCTTAAAGCAGTGAGTCACGCTAATGTCTGTTTCCTGCAGAAAATTTTGTTCTTCCAGTGACTGTTGGATGAATTTTGGTCTTTCGGTGGTCGTTACTTATGCAGTGCGGCTGTATATCAGGAACCCCTGGGCTTAAAGGCTCGTGCTAGAACGAATGCCTGTTAAACTCCAGATATGTGTCTGCGCAGAAGTGTATGCGCAGCTCTGGACATAACCAATATGGATGCTTTTCACGAGCATTGGGGTAGTTTTCAAACCATACAGACTATTTACAAGGTAATAAAACTCTAGACACATGTAAGTTCATGTGCATGTGTGTGCAGAATTGAAAGTCTCACGGCAGCCAGCCGACCAAAGTTGGGAACCCTGTGAGCTCAACACTGAGAAACAGACATTATCCTCACTGCTGTGCTTTGTGTGCAGAGAATATCAGAATAATAATTCATTATTATTATTTATTTATTATTTATTAATAATAAAAACATCTACAACACATTGTGCACATGCATAAGTATGTGGCTTGACTGGACAACTGAGCATTTCCGTGAACGTGTACGCAGAGTAGATACGAGTGTCGCATGTGATGCAAGTCTCTCTTTGGGGACACCCTGTTTCTTCTTCCCACTCCAGGATGAGAAGGGGAACTTCAACTTTGACCAGGAGAGCGTCCGCAACCCGGAGACGGGGGAGCTGGTGGGTGTCGGTGCCTGAGGGAGACGGGGGAGCTGGTGGGTGTCGGTGCCTGAGGGAGACGGGGGAGCTGGTGGGTGTCGGTGCCTGAGGGAGCTGGTGGGTGTCGGTGCCTGGGGGAGCTGGTGGGTGTCGGTGCCTGGGGGAGCTGGTGGGTGTCGGTGCCTGGGGGAGCTGGTGGGTGTCGGCGCTGGGGGAGCTGGTGGGTGTCGGTGCCTGAGGGAGCCGGGATCGCGAGCTGGGTTGCAGGGCTCCTTGGCTCACTTTGTGGTTTGGAATATAAAATTTGTAGGTTTTGTATATTTGGGTTTTGTACAACTGTGGGCTGTCAGTTCCTATTTGTTGTTGCTGTTGTTTTTAAAGGAATCTTGGTTTCCGGTAATTATGGTGTCTTGTCCATAGATATCCAGCTGGTACAAGGGAGGCGAGACGTGGGACAGCAGGTTCTCCACCATCGCATCGTCCTATGAGGAGTGCAGGGCCGAGTGCGTCGGCCTCTACCTCTGCCTCAACAAGGAGGTGCTCGGGTGAGGGTGGGGCCTGGGGGAGGCGGGGTCATTCTCAGCCTGGGTGGGATGTGCTTTAGCCCAGCCAGGGGTGGGGCCCGGGGGGCGTGGGATCATTTTCAGCTGGGGTGTGACGTGCCAGTGGTTTTGGGTTACAGCATCTTTGGACATGACGGCGAGCAGGCGGAGGAGGTGGTCTACGTCAACTGGCTGAACATGGTGCGGTCCGGACTGCTGGGGTTGGAATTCTACACCCCCGAGAGTAAAAGCTGGAGACAGGTGGGGCCAGCCACAAGCAGAGCCCATGTCTCTCACACACACACACACACACACACGCACGCTCACACACGGCGCCTTTTACCTGTAGCACCTACATTCTTATTCTGTCTCAGTACTGGGTCCCCAAAAAGCTCAGTGCAGCATCTCATCTCCCCCAATCCCCCCCAGGCCCACATGCAGGCGCGATTCGTCATCCTGCGTGTGCTACTGGAGGCTGGCGATGGCTTTGTCACCCTGGAGGAGAGCACGGGCTCCGACGGGCGGCCCGACGCCCTCATAGCCTTGGACCGAGCCAAGATTCACACCGTGGGCAAGACCGCCATCCAGAGATTCCTCTGCAAACTGCAGGTCAATTTGATGAATTGCATTATGAATAATTTTGTCTTCAGTTTGACACGGTTAATGGTTGCTTTTCAGATCTCTGCCTGATATTAGGATGTTAATTTATATTAATATCTGGGGTGCCAGGGTTAGATCTTTTGAAGTGTGCGTGCTTTGGAAGCTCTGCCTTTGATGATTCAATCACGTTTCAGTTTGAGGTACTTCCGTGCTCCTCTGTGATCTGCTCAGTGTATGACACCCCCCCGCCCCCCCCCCTCTCGCGTTTTCCATCCGCCAGGTCCATAAGTCGACAGCTGACGTGGAGGGGGGCCGCGCCCTCTACGAGGGTTACTCAGCGGTGACCTCCACCGGCTTGCATGACTTCCTACGTCTGCGCGAGACCGTCCTGCTGAGGAAGGAAGCCCGCAAGATGTTCGTCCAGGCTAACACCTGTGTCAATGGTCAGACAGTGCCCCCCCGTCCCGCCGTCTGGTTGCCGGCAGTGTACTATTTTAATAGCCGAATAGCATCAATAATTAACACTGAAAATATTTTTAGCTTTGAAAATAGGGCAACATCCTCCTGAATCAAGCCTGATCTAGACGTTTCTTTAGGACAGTCTGGCCTGGTTTGTTGTGGTTAAATTCATCATTAATTTGGAAAGTTCTCTTTCCTTAACCTAGTCAGTCATTACTTTAAATTAAATTAGTGTAATATTGTACTTTAGCTTTGGTATTGCAAGGAGGGGGGGGACTTTATTTTGTTTAATTGGCTGTGAAAAGAGAATGGAAGAGGTGCAATGACTGACTGGTCTGGCGCTGTCACGTGACTGGCAGGTGAGGCCGTGGAGCTCGTGGAGTACGAGAGCAGCGCCGCTGGTCTCATCCGCTCCTTCACGGAGCGCTTCCCCGAGGACGCCGAGGAGGTGGAGGCAGAGCTGCTGGAGCTGAGCCGGCGCGACGCCCCCTGCTGGTGCTGAGGACAGCACCCACCACGTCCGCTGGCTCCGCGGCACTGAAGCCTGTCTTCACACACAATGTAACGGTTTTTCTCGAGATGTATCTAAAGTGCAGGTCTGACACTTTATGGTCCCTTGTGGTTTTTTTTTATTCATTAAACTCCGGTGATTTACCTCTTAATGTATGTCCTTCCACGTATCAAATTTAAGCAGCATGATCAGTGTAAGATCAGCTCACATTAACATGTAACTGGTTTGTCAGGACCGGTCATATAGGTCACAAGACGTTCCTGTAAAACGGCTTCTCTCAGATGCTGAGGTACTGAAATTGATTTGAAATGATTTAAGGACGCGTCGGTGCTTTTCGGTCTCGCCACAATTTCTGTAATTTCGAACCACATGGTAATTATCAGAACTGCGCCTTTCTGCGGAAAAGCCCGCTTGGCTGAAGTCCTTGCAGATGAGCGGCAGTCACGAAATGCTTCAGCGACTTCATCACCAACACAAAATAAAACACCCAGGGTGAGCGCTGTCTGTGCTGCCGGCCATTGATCTTTTAAGCTGTTACTTAGGCGTCTCCTGTTTGGTAATGTGATCTGGGAGCGAGTGCTGGCTGTACGTAACGTCTTGGTTTAAGGTTCCCTACTGTCACTATCAGCTGTCTAGTGACCAGGGGCTTATCTATAAATTCTGGGCCTAATGGCAGAATATCATTTGCACCCCCCCCCCCCCCCCCCTCTGAACTTTATGTACTCAAGGGTCTCTGTTAAGTGCTGGGCCCCCCCTTCATGCCCTTCTGACACCCCTGCTAGCGAACACCAGCTATCAATGGCGGAGGAAAGATATTGGGGGTGGGGATGACACTATAATTTAAATGTAAAAAAGTAAAATGCAAAATTAATGGGAGGGATGAATAAAGCCAAATTAAACTTTTATATAGTAAAATCTATAATTTCAAATAAACTTCTGCGCAGTGTGTTCCGACGACTTGAACACCTTCATTTTCAATGGGATCAATATTTATGGTCTGGGAGACATTGCTTTTCATTTTATCGATGTTGATCTGTAAATGGTTACGACAAGCCAACGAAAATGTACACTTTTGAATTGATTTTATTCTTCCTGTGCATGATATTTCTAAACAGTTCCGATATACCTTAAGACGAATTGGCGAATATATCTGCCGATGAAGAAAAATAGGAAGTAAAATTCGCTGTAAATTTTTAAGAACACGAGAGTGTGATCGGACACATTTTCATATGGTTTTGTCGCAGTTGAATATGTCTAGGATGCACAGCTTTTGGCTTCAGGTGTGAGAATCTCAAAAAGGCAGTCACATGCTGCTGACCTGCCTTCCGATCACTGTAAGTAAAGGAAACAAACGGAGGAGTGAGCAGCTCCGAGACCCTCGCACGTCCCTAACTGGATACTAGCCGGTTCACTGGTAAGTCTGTTGAAGTGTGCCCAGTTCACGGGAACATCCGAGATTGATATCTCGGTGCCATTCGCCGTTCCGGCACTAAACGCAAACAGCGACAGTGGAAATAATATTCCGATTTAAAAAAAAAAAAATAGTACGTGCTGACCCCAGGTGGCCAGTGTGAGTACTGCATGTACTTTGCGCTTTGCTGTTCCCTGGATACATGGTGCTTTTGCTAATGAGGTTTAGTCCTGTGTGAGGGGCTGTTCCTTGCCCGAGCGAGGCGGGTCATCTTGCCCCACGCCGGCTGATTGGTCCCTCTGGTGCACTCGCAGGTGTGCGGACAGCTGCTCTGGCTGCTGGAAGCCACGTGTGCAGCTAGGCTCGGTGCAGCGGTGTGGCCGGTCCCCGCTGTGCGTGCGCTGATGTGCCCGCAGGCTCCCTGGTTGGCTGAAGCTGCGGCCACACTCAGTGCAGTGGTATGGCGTCTCCTTGGTGTGTGTGCGCAGATGCACCTTCAGCTGCTCCAGCTGCTTGAAGCCCTTGCCACACTGTGGCTGCATGCATGTGTAGGGGCGCTCCCCACTGTGCACGCGCCCGTGCAGCGTCAGCGAGCGCAGTCGCCGGAAGCGCTTGCCACACTCGCTACAGTGGTACGGCGTCTCGCCCGAGTGGACCCGCTGGTGCTTGCGTAGGCCCCCTGAGCTGCGGAAGCTGCGTCCGCAGTCGTTGCAGCGGTAGGGTGCCTCCTGCGAGTGCCGGTGCCGGTGTCTTGCCAGGCCACTCGCCTGTCTGAAGCCCCTCCCACAGGTGGGGCATGCATACGGTGTCTCCCCTGAGTGGATGCGCTGGTGTGTCTCCAGCTGCCGCAGACCCCGGAAGCTTCTGCCGCAGTCCTGGCAGACGTAAGGCCGCTCACCAGAGTGGATGCGGCGGTGCCGGCGCAGGTTGCCCAGCTGGTTGAAGCTGCGCCCGCAGGTGGCGCAGCAAAAGGGGCACTCACCAGTGTGCACGCGGTGGTGCGCCTTCAAGCTACCCAGCTGCGTGAAGCTCTTTCCACACTGCACGCACTGGTAGGGCGTCTCCTTTGTGTGTGTGCGCCAGTGGATGCGCAGCGCTGCTGCGTCTTTGCAGCTCTTGTCGCACTGGCTGCAGCGGTACGCCGTGCGGCCCGAGTGCAGCCGCTGGTGCCTGCGCAAGTATGCCTTACGGTTGAAGGCTTTTCCACACTCTCCGCATGTGTAGGGAAGGGAGACTGGCGGCTTGCCTTCTCCCCCGACGATGGCGGCTTCCAGTGCTGGTGCGACTTGCAAATCCGAGGCCCGCGCTGCTTCCTGCAGCTCCGCTCCGGCCAGAAGCGCGGCACAGACATGCTCCGAAGGGTCCTGCTTAAGAACTGCCCAGAAAAAGTACACTGAGCGCCTCCATCTGCCTCCATCAGCTGATTTTTGGCAAAGCTTTGAGTAACCATCTACAGCACCATGGCAACGGCACTAGGCCTTATTTGCTCATGGGACTGTGGTGTGTCTGAGACCTCTTCTCGTGGTTTTTGTGCACAATTTCCATGCAGAAATCACATCTTTTAGTGCGTGGCAGTAGTACGATAGGTGGAATGTGTGAGGGAACCACAGCGTGGCGGGTCCATTTGTTTGACGTGTGATGGAATTAAACGGTCTTTAGGTGTGGCAAAGTAAAACAAAGTTTGCAGTCTGCTGTTTAAGTGTCCAGACGTGAGGCTCATTAGTCTAAGACGTGCCTGATATTTCCCGGTCATGTGCGAAGGGAGCAAAGATGTGGCCGTGCCACAGTCTGGCCGTCACACGCACGGCCGATCTCGCTCGCCGCACCGGCACCTCGCCACTTGCCATTGTTTTAAGGAGCCATGAATTCTGCACGGCGCCAGAGAATCGTACAGAATAATGCCGGCCATCTGTCTGCAGGAGCTCCTTCAAGCTGAACAGTAATTACAGGGAGCGTTTGGCTGCAGTCTTTGCTGCTAAAAGCGAGACCGGCTTCCTGCAGAGTGACTCTTTGTTTCACCTGACAGCATGTGCTATTCCACTACATTCCCTTTTAAGTGCATGGAGCTTTTTTTGTGTTAGAGTTTAATGTAAATGCTTCTTTCTCTTAGTTTTCAGCTTTGACAACATTTAATGTGGAATATATGCAAAAATCAGAGGGGTGTGTGAGCATGTCTATGTGTGTCTGTGCATCTGTGTGTGTATGTGTCATGCATGCCTGCACATGTGTTATGCGTGCCTGTGTCTGTGTGTGCATGCCTGTGTGTGTGGTCCAGGTGTACAATACATTGTTGGGACCAAATGTCCCCACAATGTGATTAAAAACCTGTTATTTTAACCACCTTTTTAGCCCTCCCCAAGTGGAAATCCTTTTCATAAAAATGCATACATCTGTGACCGCAGGTTATGTCCATGCAAATGAATAGAGTGTGTGTGTGATGTGTGTGTGATGTGTGTGTGTGTGTGTGTGTGAGACTGTGTGCGTGTAACTGTGTGTGCGTCTTTGCTTTGGGTCGTAGGCAGTAGCTCTTACAGTCATGGTGCAGGGTGGGCTTCTCCTCATCCTCCTGGCCCCCTCCCGTCTTCTCTTTCCGGGGGGGTTCGCCTTTCACTCTGACCAAGAGCCCCCCCCTCGGCCCCAGGGGCAGGTGTGCAAGTGCTGGGTGACGGGGGAGAGAGAGAGCTGTCAGCAGTAGACGACTCCAGAGGAAACATGGTGAGGAGCAGAGAGGAGCTACTCAGAAGTCTGCTGGGGGCGTAGAGCCGGCAAAAGGCCACGTGCTCCTGTCCCCCAGTGCAGCCCCGAAAACGCTGTACCGCTGCATGCAGCAGCACGAGATATGAAATGTAACCATTAAACAGACTTGGCAGCTTCTAATAAGGCGTGCTGCCTCGCAGAGCAATACCGAAGCACATTGTCTAAATGTGTGATTATGGTGTGTAAATACGTGATTTGTAAGT
>JAODKE010000053.1:807514-817858 GCA_026779605.1 Mormyrus hasselquistii
GCCTAAATGTGTGATCATCGTGTGTAAATCCGTGATTTGTAAGTGTAACGCGGAGACGGTATCACAGTGTGCTGCCTCGCAGAGCAATACCGAAGCACATTGTCTAAATGTGTGATTATGGTGTGTAAATACGTGATTAGTAAGTGTAACGCGGAGCCGGTATCGCAGTGTGCTGCCTCGCAGAGCAATAATGAAGTGGATTTCGCAGGCTTTTGCTGCCTACCTGGGCGGTCCTCCTGGTCCTCCTTCAGATGGTCCAGTGGCACATCCGTGTCCTCCACCTTCACCTCGACCCAGGTCGCCGCCTCCTGCTCCCGTTTGGCCCAGACGGGCTTCAGCTCTGCGTCCACCTCCTCCTGCTTGACTCGCGCCTCCACCATGCTGCCCGCCTTGGGACGGAGGACGTGCTGTCTGCAGGGCGACCGCAACGGCGGCAGGATAGGGGAACCTTTGTGCTGGAAGGGCAGGCAGAGTCGGGTTTATGTTTGACCACTGGGTCAATAGCAAACTATAGCACTTCACGCCTCCCAGTACTTTTCCACGTCAATTTTGTTTTCATCGGGATCTTTTCCAGGCTGTTGTTAGTCATAGACTCTTTTGAAAGTTACACTTGCTCACTGGAAATGGAGGGGTGCCTGTGCAGCTCAAACCAGTGTGAAATACACCTCAAGTTCACTGGTCAGCTGGCATTAATCTGGGTGTTGTCAGAGCGGCAAAGTGTTGTGCATTTGCACTGGGTGTGTTCAGTATACATCTGTATCATATCTGTACATTGTGGATGAGGCTGAAGGTCATTTATTGCATGCAAGATGTCGAAAACCGACTAGGACAGGCAGGCAATGCCCCCCCTCCCCCCCCCACCGTGAAGACTGAGGCCATCACGTTTCGAGTGAAAGAACGAAAAGGTTACGACCCTCTGCTCCATGCACCCAGGGTCAGCAACCAATACTACGGGGTCATTCTGATGTGCTGCTCCTTGATTGGTCTGACACATGGTCGTCATGGTGCCGAGAGGTGTCCTGTAGTAGAGTGGTTTATGCAAATCTTTTTTGAGTAAATATTGTACAAGTGAATAATGGATTAGGTATCTGTTTTGGGGGAGTTTTCTCCAGGGGAACCTATGTGAAGTTAGTAGTGAGGTTCTCTGTGCATTACAATTTACAGATTAAGAGTACAGTGCTTTTCAGATGAAGAAAACCCAAGGGCAAAACACACAGCCGCAGAAAAATGAACAGACCACTAAACAAATCTGCGTTTTAAAATCCTGGTTTAATTGTGGTCCTGCTAGCAGAAGCTACGCTGAGCAGCAGGATGCTTCTTGGTTCAAAGTTTCTAAGACAGCAGTAACAAGAATAAGGTGAAGCAGGAGACACTGGGAGCGACCAGAAACCAGCCAGGTAAAGGGCAGATGCCAGAAATGACCATTAACCTATCTGACATTGCCTCATGAATCGGAAGATGATTGTGGGAAAGGGGGGCCACACTCCCTGGGAAAGGTGTTTGTACGCACATTAACATTAACATAATGCGTAATGTACCATATCGCTTAACACTGGTAAAATGCACTATACCCATAACATCACATTAGCAGCAATCCATATAAGAAGGAATAACTTCTAACATTGCCACCCCCAAATATGCAAGGCATATGTGTGTAAACAGAAAGGTTATAGGATCTAGGTGGTATCAGGCTGTGATTCTTCATCAGCTGGAAGCTCTAGGAGGACGATCAACTACACCACAGTTCTTGTGTATGCCTCTGCAGTCCATATTTTGTGCTACTGCCCGGGAAGACCCTAGTGAAATGTCCGATCGGCCGATCAGCCCGTGGAAGTTGGTGATCTGCCAGCATGACCACTGATCCAACTCCAAGGGTCTGTACCAAGCTATGCCATTTCTGTCAGTACTGCAGTGACCAAGCTGTGCCATTTCTGTCAGTACTGCAATGTAGGCAGGTAATCCTTAATAAAGGCAGTCCAGAAGTGATCGGCAAGGACTTGACTGTGGCGCCATGGCCTCCGAACCCTGCTGGGTGAAGCATTTGGCGGCCCCATGAGCAGGTGATTTAGGGTGATTGGGTCAGCATCCGTTGTGCTGGAGGAGATGTATCCCAAAGGCTCAGCATTGGGAAAGGCCTCCACTTTTATTAAGACTGTGACTAGAAGTAACAGTTGGCTACCCAGAGTGGCACAGAGTGCGACCTTCACAGATCGAACTTTCCTCTCCCATGCAACTCCGAAGTGAGGAGATGCCGGGGGATTGAAATGGAAGGCGATCTTCTGCCCAGCCAACTGGTGGCAAAGCTCAGGACTCATGAACTCAAAGGCTCCCTTAAGCTCCCTTTCCCCACCACGGAAATTCGTCCCCTGATCTGAATACGATTCGGCTGGAATACCCCTCCTTGCCGCGAACCTCCTTAAACTCACAAGAAGGGCATCTGCGTCTATACTTGGCTGGAGATCCAGATGAACTGTTTGCGTCATGAGTCACTTATAGATGATTCTCCACCTCTTCTCCTGGCAATGTCCGAGCTTCACAGTAAGCGGCCCAAGGCAATCAACGCCTGCCGAGTAGAAGACTGGCTTGAACGGTCGTAGGTGTGCGGGGTATATCGGCCATTCATGGGGGAGCTGGTCTGGCACGCTATTGTTGGCATCCAACACAAGTGTGTTGGTGTCATTTAATTGCTTCATGTCCTCTCAGAATTCAAAGGGAATGGCGCATCTCAGCAAACACGTGTCCTGGACTAGGGTGGCACAGGCGGTGGTTGTAATACTAAATTAAGATACGCGTCACTGGGTGTTTAGGATCCATCACCACAGGGTGAACAATAATATCCTCTAGTTCTTGCGCCTTATGTAATCAACCACCTACTTAAATGATTGCGTGGTTCTCATCGAACTCTGGAGAAAGGGTGAGTAGACAGCTGCTAGGGGATACTGGCTTGCCGGCCTCCAGAAGTTCAGGGAAACTCTCCTGTTGAGCACTACTGTACAAAAGGTGCTCCACCTCTATGTAGGTCTCTGCTGCCAGGGAGCGCTCAGGAGAGGCTGTCTTAGTTAAATGCTAGGCTGTGGCCTCCCCCAGGTCTCACCATGTATCAAACTGCTCTGGGTTAGACACGGGCAGATTAGGCATAGCACTAGTGATTCCACAGAAGACAACCCGCCGCAGCTCTTCAGTGACCACAGAAAGTTTTGTGATCGGTGTTACTAGTCAGTTCAGGGATTGGCTTATTCCTCGTGATGTTATCTTCAGGATTCAAAGCTGAGTCGACGTATTGCCAGGACTTATGATCTGTTGCCTCCAGGATCTCAGAGATTCTGGTCCCAACAAAGACCTTAAACCAACAAGACTCTGATTACAACCAACTCAGCACTGTTTTCGAGTCTGTCCACAGGGTTTTGCCCTGGATGTCCAGAATGAGCTCATTCTCCAGTACTTTGAGAAGCTGTGCTCCAGTGAGTGCTGCACATAGCTCCAGTCTCGGCATGGACAGCTATCTCTTCGGCGCGACCCGGGATCTGGCCATGAGGAATACTACTTGGACATGGCCAGTTATCGTCTGATCTCAGGTATGCCACCTGAGATCAGCCGTATCCATGATCTGATGCATCACAGAAGATATGAATACTTCACCTCAGGATAATCCAGGATCTGTGATGTGTAACATCTAGGAATAGAGACCTCAGGTAGTTGCCTAAGTTCTTCCTCCCATTTCCGCCAGGCACCTAGATCATCTTCTGGGAGATGTGGGTCGTCCCATTGTCTTGGTTTAGCCCACAATTGCTGTACTAGTACCTTAGCCCTGGTGGTAAAGGGAATCGGGAAGCCTAGAGGGTCATACTGATTAGCTAATATCCGATAGATGTTCCTCATGGTGGGCTCTGTGTACTTCATTAAGTGGTGCTTATACCGTAAGGTGTCTGAGGAGCAGTGCCAATGAAGGCCTAATGCTGGTTCAGGAGTGTCGACTTTATCGTACGACAACCAAGGCTCGGTGCTGTCTGCACGCGCCTCCTTAGGGAGATGACTCACTGCTGCAGCCACATTGCTCGCCCATTGACAGATGTCAAATCCTCCTGTTGAGAAGAGTCTGTGCAGCTGGTTGACCAGGTCCTTAGCTTCTTCTAGTGAGGATACACTCTGTATCCAGTCATCCACATTCATCATCACTGCTACACGGACACTGTCACCAGGGTCGGTACCAAGCTGTGCCATTTCTGTCAGTACTGCAATGACCAAGCTGCGCCGTTAATTAACCATTAGCTGTACTCTGGCATATCCTACTTGTAGTCAGTTGGATGAACACTCACAGGAAAGTAGGTAGGTAGGTAAGCATGTATGTATGTATGGTTCTATAACAAACAAAATAGGCTATTGCGACTACGCACATTAACATTAACATAATGCGTAATGTACCATATCGCTTAACACTGGTAAAATTCACTATACCCGTAACATAACAGCACATTAGCAGCAATCCATATAAGAAGGAATAACTGAACAGGAAACACAGCGTCTTTCCCTATGCAATGAGACACTCGTCAGTAATAGTTATAACAGCACGCAACTTAAGTCACATTAACACAGCAGTGCAATTAGGTAAACTAAATTAGTACAGCGTCACTTATTAGTTGCATAAATAATACAACTCAGTACTTACATTCGTCAGTGACCACATTTACTGACTGGCAACTGGGCTAACTACAGTTAAACACCGGCTCACCGACACGCTATCTCTTCTTTCACGCTCTCCCGCGTTCTCTCATCTCGTTTGCACCCACAGTCCTTTGCACGCACTGGTGTTCCCTTAAAGCCACAAAAGCCTTCCTAACATTGACTTCATGTGACCCTCAAAAGCATGGTTAGCCAATCTTATCCGCAAAGGGCCAGTGTGTATGCGGGTTTTCGCTGCAGCTACCTAGTTAGATTACTAATTAGAGGACTGATTAGCTGAACAGTCCTCACACCTGGGTTTGAACAGCTGACCCGCAGGTCATCCCAAAAACCTGTAAACACACCGACCCTCTGTGGATAAGGTTGGCTACCCCGGCCCAAAAGGAATGGGAAACATTAAGTGCAGATGTGAAGTGCACTGCTAGGACCAGCTTCTGTACTGGGGTCTCATACGTCTGCCTGCAGCTGTAAATCCAACCTGCTTCAATTAATATTTTTTAAATTAAATGAGGACAGTTATATTTAATGAGACATGGTACAGGATTCCTTGGTGTAATTCACTGTACGGTTTGGCAGCTCAGCGGGAGACAGCCTTGCTGCTCCTGGGGTGTGGGTTCGAATCTGGGCTCCGGCTCGGTGTGTGGGGAACTTCACGGCGCACTAGTGACGGGTCGTTCTTGAACGATTCGTTCATTTTGAACAAATCTTTAATGTGACTCGGGAAGAACGAGTCTGGTGGGAGTGATTTGAAGTGGTTTGTAAGGAAGGTTGTAAATTAGTAGCTAATTTCTATATCCAGTGCTGTCATGTCACATAACAGAAGAATGAACGACTCGAAAGACTCGAGGAATGAACTAATCAAGTCTCTTTCCGGCTCAGACTGCGTTGGTTAGCTAATTGGGCTGTCATGTGATGAACGAACGACTCAAACCCGAAAACTTGTCAGATAAGAGGCAAGGCGAGTGAATCATAGACTAAAGACACAGGGAAACAATGAATTAATATTTTCTGTTTCTTATAGCATTATAGTTCTGTCTTGTTTGTAGTGTGATCAACATTTGTGTAAGCAGTAGATGTGTTAGGGAGGTAACAGGTAACATTTTAATTATATTTTGCTAAAATGAACGAAATGACTCAAAAAAAGATTTGTTCATTTTGCTGAACGAGACTCAAAGGTCCGAGTCGGTAAAATGACCCGAACTTGCCATCACTACAGTCTACCAGTGCTCCCACAGATTCCTCCAGCAGCCCAAAGACCTGCGGTTTGGTGAAATGGTGTACATTACCCACAATGCATCTCTGCATGTGTGCCCTGCAATCAACTGGGACAGGCTCCAGGTTCCGTTATGACGAGATACGCTCACGTTTTAAAACTGGGTATTTATATAAGGAAAATGCTTTTTTACATGATGTGAGTCAGACTGCATCGTGTTTCATGAGTAAGTCACGGAAGCATTTGTTTTTTACAGTACAGCTTTATCAAGCGTAGGCACAGACATACCAGCACGATTTAGAAATCAACCAGCCTCTGTTTTTTTATCCCCACAACAAATGAGGCATCCGGAAGGCCCTACAATAACAGTTACTTATCAAGAGAAGCTGCACGACAGAGGAGAGAATAACAGGCCTTCAGGGGCCTTAATCATAGCAGAGCTGTGTTACCCTCCAAGGAATGTGCAAAATATTTAATATAATTATGCAGAAACTGTTCATTACACAACCCATTAAAAAAAACTGTAAACGGATAAAAAAGGAACTGAAACAGCTCTACACAATGTGAGGCTTTCTCTGCATCAACAATCATACTGTAATATTACAGAAATGGGTCATATTTATAGTCAACAGAAGTGCTATGTTGTCAGGTTCCAGCATACACACACATACAGCACACGCCGCACGCAAAATAAAAGTAAATCAAGTTCAGAAACTTTTTCTTCAATATAAATAAATAGTTTTAAGATGATGACTTGCATGCATGAGAAGCTAACACAATCTGACTCAGTCATACTAATGTAACAGGCACAAACGTAACGGTAAGGACAAACGCCGTCAAGGAACAGGGACTCTCTCCGTCCCGTCTGTCTCTCAGAAAACCCGCGTCACTCCGGAAACTACTGCAGCATCGAAGCCTATATGATCTGGAAGTGGGCATCTTTATGATCATCTACCTCTAGGGTGACCACCTAGTCCATGTCAGGAGGGACACTATGGGCTACTTCAGGTGTTACAAACTACTTTGAAACTGAAAGGCCCCTGTGTTTGGCTAATTAGTTCAGTTCTTTGTACTTTTACTGGTTTGTTTCCTTGACCAAAAGACTCGTCCAGCTGTTTCACATTAACATTAGTGACACATGCATGATTATTGGAGACTGACCAATCAGCACAAAGTAAGACATCAGTGCTTAAGTGAAATCTGGGACCTTTTCATTGAAATGGTTGAAATGGTGGTTTATAAACCCTGTCGTAGCTCATAATGTCCCTCTTGACATGGACTAGGTGGTCACCCCATCTCCCTCTGCGATCGGGGAGACAGTGGCGAAAGGTGTCAGCTGGGGGAGTGCTGGCACTAGGGGTATTTCTCAATTGGTGCACTTTTTGACTGTACTGGGGTTTTTGCTTACCAGTTTTACATCATCTACCAAAGACCAGTTCCCATACTCAAGAACAAAAGTACGGAAGGCGGTAAAAATCCTTGCATGCCGTTCTTGTCCTACCCCAAATATCAAGCTTGCATTGGCTGCATCCTCTTAAAATGAAACCAATCCCATGATTCATTGCGCCCCAAGTTCATTCTTGGAGTGGAGAGCAAGTCAGCAAGTCTGGGCATGTGAAGACCACAAGTGCGGTCTTTGGGTTCTTGGTATTGAGAAATGCCCTTAAATCTGGTCATATTAAGGGACCCCCCGGCGCATGGGTAGACCCCCCGACCCCCCCAGTTTGAACACTGCTTTCTGGCACTCACTCCCTGTTCTTGTACATACTGTTGAGTCTTAAAAAAAAGCCTCCCACTCAATAAATAAATATAAACTTGCATTGAAATAGCAGCGATTAAGATGCAAATGGACCTCAACGCCGAAGTACATACAGGGACTGTGCTGCTCGACAGGGAAGGTGCGCAGAGGGAATGAGAGCCTCGGGCAGACGATGAGGACAGTCCAGAGAGCTCCTGTTTCCCTCCCACCACTGCGTCTGGGTCACATGTCCCCTGAAGACCAAATCTAGGCTTTGGACCTATAACTCACTTATGTCAACCTCAAGTCCCGGTATGGCAGAAAAACAATTAAGCAAAATAAACTAAAAGTAACTGG
Organism: Mormyrus hasselquistii; assembly: GCA_026779605.1. Taxonomy (NCBI): domain Eukaryota; kingdom Metazoa; phylum Chordata; class Actinopteri; order Osteoglossiformes; family Mormyridae; genus Mormyrus; species Mormyrus hasselquistii. Next base: position 815,503 of record JAODKE010000053.1, read on the forward strand.
AAATGCTGAATGCTAACGGATCCAGAGTTATAGTAGTGGACTGGTTTGTTTGGATTGCTACTTGTTAGACTGAAAAAACACAGCAACCCCATAGGTTAGAAGTGGCCTCAGTTGATCTCTCCCAGGTCCACAGCGCCACCTCTGGTGAGCTTGCGTATCCTGCTAGCATCCTCGTCACGGGGCTGATAGGTGAGGGAGGGGATGGCACCCATCTGGCTCTGCAGGTCCTGGATCTGGGCATCAGGCTGGAGAGGCTGCACCTCCTCGCCGGTGCGCCAGTAGAGGGCGTACATCTCCGGGTCGGCCACGCCGAACTTGGCAGCGCAGAGCTGGCCCAGAACCTCGGCGGTGTCGGACTCGTTCCACTGAAGGGTCTTGGCAGAGCTGAGGTCCCCGTCCTGAAAGAGGACTCGCACGAACCTCTGTAACACGTGACACATAGCGCTTAGGACTGTGGACAAGGCCTGTGCTACACTGGAGTCAGCACAGCACAAAGCAGGCACTGTACGCACAGACATCTTTGTGAGCCACTTTAGGCCATGGAGCTGACCTGATGTTTCTGGTTCTGGACCTCCTTGCTCCGCCGCCGACTCCACTCCCTGAGGGACTCCTGGGCCTTACAAGTCAGCCCACCGGGCGGCACCGCCTCCGGCTGACTCTGGATCAGGCACAGGCTGGCATAGACGCTTGTCAGGTAGTATCCGCCTGCAGGAAGAAGCAATTCATTTGATAAGCCTGGTAGCACAGGTATCAGGAAAATAACTGACTCTGTCCCACCTCTATCTCTGCACAGGTACCGGGGAAAATACTGCCTCTGTCTTGCCACTAACTATGCACAGGTACCAGGGAAAAGACTGCCTCTGTCTTGCCTCTAACTATGCACAGGTACCAGGGACAAGACTGCCTCTGTCTTGCCTCTAACTCTGCACAGGTACCAGGGACAAGACTGCCTCTGTCTTGCCTCTAGCTCTGCACAGGTACCAGGGAAAAGACTGCCTCTGTCTTGCCTCTAACTCCACCCCCTACTCCTTGTCCCGCCCCCACTCGTCTCTAGCTCCATGTCCCGCTCCTTACCCTCCCCTGTGAGCCAGGTGGGCTCCAGGAGCTCCATCATGTACTCAACCTCGATGAGGAGCTCAGGAATGTTGCACTGCACCAGGACGTAGGACAGGGCCGGCAGGAACTCATCGGCGCCGAACTCCTGGCCTCCTGTAATGGTTATATAATTCCTACTCTCAGTATACTATTTTCTATATGGTGCTTAATCGTCTACTGACCGCATGCATAAGTGCATGTTTATTTTATTCCTCTGCTCTCATTTTTCACTTGTTCTCAAAGTCACTTGCGGTAAAAGGGCCTTAAAATGCAGTAGAGCCCCCCCCCCACTGATGGTACTGAACCCTATATACAGTATAGCTTTACATACAGCTGTATGTATCACAAAGTTTCATTTAGGAAATAAGGCACAATAAGAGGTTAACAACAATAATGAATAATAAAATATAACCATTATAACAATATACTGTCATAAAACTTATGTGGACATGTTCTCATGTAATTCCATGGCAGCCAATCTGATAAGCGTTCAGCTGCTAAGCGGTTCACGAGCAGGTAGCGTAACCAGCATCGTTACACTGGACCAAGGGGTGGTTCACGTACCAGGCGGACTTGTGAACTGTTTATTTCTGGGATTTTTCATACAATATTTCTGGACTGTGGTTCAGCACTGTGGTGGTGGTGGGGAGGCGACTGCAACGAAGATGATTGTGCCATAGGAGAGAGAGAGCAGGGGGGTGGAAAAGCTACTAAATCATGGAGCCCATAAGCTCACAGCTAAGGGGCTTCTGGAGACTGGGAGAGCTCATCTTAATCTTTAACTGTGACTCCACATGGTCAGAGGGGGCGCTCCAGAGCAGGAAGCCTAGCAGAAGCTTACCGGTGTCGGTCGCCATTGCCTTGTACACGGCCTTGCAGACCTGCAGCAGTAGTACTAGCTTGTCCATAGGGGAGTACGCCCTCTGCATCAGCACCAGCTTCTGCCGCGCCTGCTCCACACCGCCGGCATCCGGCACCGCCACCCGCACACCGAAGCACTCCAGCGCCCCCTGCTGGGCCCTGCACAGACCGTCAGCCATCAGCCGCAGGGAGCCATCCTGAACATGGATCGTGCGAAGGGTCGCATCCAGTCGGCTCTTCAGGGGCTTCAGGACGCAGCGGAACATGGCCTTCTCCAGAGCGAGGTCTGGGGGGGGGGGGGGGGGGGGCACACCACGTTATAAATAACCCCCACAGCCCAAAAACACAAGCCTCGCCCCCCCCCCCCCCAAGAAGCCCCCCCCCCCCCCCCGGGGCGGCC
>JAODKE010000053.1:857193-869228 GCA_026779605.1 Mormyrus hasselquistii
TTTTAAGCATTTCACTGCTCGCCTTCCTCCTGTCAGGCTGGTTAGCTTCCTGTGCGGTGGGTTTTTAAGCATTTCACAGTTCGCCTTCTTCCTGTCAGGCTGGTTAGCTTCCTGTGCAGTGATTTTTTAAGCATTTCTCATAGTGGTCTCTGGTTTCAGCCACTGAAGGATGCTGCCTTTGGCTTCCCTCACCAGTTACATCAGAGCCCAGCTGTTGTGTTCAGAATGCACTGATCTGCAGTTTCTACATGATAATCATTCCAGTTCAGTTAGCAGACTCTGTTGCCAAGAATATACAAAGACCTCAATACTTTCTGTATTCTTCCTATAATTTTGGTTGTTTCTCACTGCTTCTGTCAATAACTTGCTGAGAAAATTCCTTGAATTATTATTATTATTATTTTTTAAATAATGAATGTGTCACAAAGGCTTTCGGCAGCTCAGGTGCCTCATAACTCCAGTGCAGAGAGTTGGAATGCATGTCCTGAGGTGGGGCAAGATGGACAGTGGGTTATTTAGTCTTCTGACAGCCCTCGGGGGGGTGTCCTGAGGTGTAGGGTAAGAAGGGCAGTGGGGAATTTAGTGTCCTGACAGCCCTCGGGGGGGGGTGTCCTGAGGTGTAGGGTAAGATGGACAGTGGGGTATTTAGTGTCCTGACAGCCCTTGGGAGGGTTTCCTGAGGTGTAGGGTAAGAAGGGTAGTGGGGTATTTAGTGTTCTGACAGCCCTCGGGGGGGTGTCCTGAGGTGTAGGGTAAGAAGGGCAGTGTGGAATTTAGTGTCCTGACAGCCCTCAGGGGGGGTGTCCTGAGGTGTAGGGTAAGATGAGCAGTGGGGTATTTAGTGTTCTGACAGCCCTCGGGGGGTGTCCTGAGGTGGGGGTAAGATGGACAGTGTGGTATTTAGTGTCCTGACAGCCCTCGGGAGGGTGTCCTCCTGACAGCCCTGGGGCATATTCATATTCTCAAGTAGGGGGTAATATACGTATTGGGTATTTAGTATTATGCAACGTAACATGGATGTTCCTTGGAATAACCGCAACACCAGCGTTCAGCAGTGCTGCCCAGTTTCAGTCCTGGAGGGCCTACATCTATTCAGTTTGCAAACTTCCCTGCTCAAACACATCCTATTCAGTCAATTACCAGGTTAAGTTGGTGTGTTTGTGCAGGGAAAACAGCAGACTGGTCCTCAAGTACCAAAACTAGGCAGACCTGCTTCATAGTGATGTTGTTAGTAAACAAAGCAGAGATGTGCTGCTTAACTCACCATCTCCAGAAAAAAAATGTGAAATGATAAATAATAATTTGTATTATTAATATTATTTTATTATAGTGGTTACCTGATTAACTGCAGTTTCCAAGTGTTATAACTGTAAACTGTGAGCACTGTGGCTGTGTGTGTATGTGGGGTATTTAGTGTCCTGACAGCCCATGGGGGGTGGTGTCCTCAGGTGGGGGGTAAGAAGGGCAGTGGGGTATTTAATGTCCTGACAGCCCTCGGGGGGTGCCCTCAGGTAGGGGGTAAGATGAGCAGTGGGGTATTTAGTGTCCTGACAGCCCTCGGGGGCTGCCCTCAGGTAGGGGGTAAGATGAGCAGTGGGGTATTTAGTGTCCTGACAGCCCTCGGGAGGGTGTCCTCCTGACAGCCCTGGGGCATATTCATATTCTCAAGTAGGGGGTAATATACGTATTGGGTATTTAGTATTATGCAACGTAACATGGATGTTCCTTGGAATAACCGCAACACCAGCGTTCAGCAGTGCTGCCCAGTTTCAGTCCTGGAGGGCCTACATCTATTCAGTTTGCAAACTTCCCTGCTCAAACACATCCTATTCAGTCAATTACCAGGTTAAGTTGGTGTGTTTGTGCAGGGAAAACAGCAGACTGGTCCTCAAGTACCAAAACTAGGCAGACCTGCTTCATAGTGATGTTGTTAGTAAACAAAGCAGAGATGTGCTGCTTAACTCACCATCTCCAGAAAAAAAATGTGAAATGATAAATAATAATTTGTATTATTATTATTATTATTTTATTATAGTGGTTAACTGATTAACTGCAGTTTCCAAGTGTTATAACTGTAAACTGTGAGCACTGTGGCTGTGTGTGTATGTGGTTATGTGTGTGTGTGCACATGTGCATGACTGCAATCGTGAGAGACCTCACTCTCTCTGGTGCGTGTCACGCCCTCACACTCATGCCCTGAACCTTGCCAGCAGGCAGAGGGTAATAAATTTCAAAGATAATTATGCATGTAGATATAAGATATTAAAAAATAAAACAAGACTGTTCATCTCTGTAGAATCTTAGCCTGAACTATTTCAGATTCATATTTCATCCATGTACAGACAGCTTTTCCTGTTCAGGGTCAGGGTGGAAGAGCTGGGCCTTTCGCAAGCAGCATATGGCTCAAGTTTGGGATACACCCTACAAGGGATGCCAGCACATCGCAAGACACTCACGCACACTGCCATACTCCATAGGGCACTGCTTCTCAATTCAGTCCTCAATGACCCCCAGATGGTCCTCGGTTTTGCTCCATCTCAGAGTGAAAGTGTGGACTGTCTGGCAAGGAAATGGGAGGGAGCAAAAACATAGACTGTCTGGTAGGGAGCTGGGAGGGAGAAAAAGCATGGACCATCTGAGGGTCCCAGAAGACCGGTTTGGGAAACACTGATCCAGAAACAGCAATCAGGCTGACTGCATGTATGTGGACTGTGGGAGAGAACCAGTGAACCTGGAGGAGCTCTGTGTGGTACAAAAAGTAGTTATGTAAGCAAGACCACCTGACCCGAGAGTATATCATTACCAAGACCAGAGTGTATTGAGAGTGAAACAAGACCAAGGCAAAGAGAGACCAAGACCAAAGCAGAGAGAGACCAAGACAAGACCAAGACCAAGGCAGAGCGAGACCAAGACCAGACCAAGACCAAGGCTGGGCGAGACCGAAACAAGACCAAGACCAAGGCAGGGCGAAACTGAGACAAGACCAAGACCAAGACAGGGCGAGACTGAGATAATACCAAGGTCAGGCTAGACCAGGTCAACATCAGAAACAGACACATAACACAACACACTATAAAATGTGGAGCAGAGGCACCGTCTTGGGGCTAGGCAGTATGGCCTAAAATTTATGCCGCGGTATAATTTGAACCATCTATGTTTTTTCTTTAAATTTCATTATAAATGCTTCTGTACAAACATATTTTTTTTAAATAAGACCTTATTGGTCACATTTGAACTTTGAAGCAGGACATTTTACACCGAATCACAGTACTGTGTTAACCCTTAGAACCCCATCCATTTTTGAGTGCGCTACTATCCCTTTGATTTTATTTAGCTTATTACACACAGTTCTTCCTCCAAATATAAACAAATCCATGTGCTATATATCTACGAATATAACTTTAACTGTAATCTGTCAGTCTGTGCGTCTCAGGAAAACAGGGGTATGTAACGTCTGAAATCTCATGGAACTGGCTGATTCCACAGTGAAATTGAAGGCATCTATTCTGTTCTATATCTATTATAACATTTAGGGCACCGATTCTTCGTGGCTCACTGTCAAGATCTGTCCCTGTCGTGTCCCCATTTGGCCTGCAGTTGCTGGTCATCCTGTTTTCCCCTTTCCCCTTTGTTATTCTCACCTGCCTCTCATCTGGTCTATCTGTGTACATGTCCCTACCCTTTCCCTGTCTCTCTGTCGGCCATTGCAGTGCTGTGCGTTAGTTCCTGCTCGTGGTTTGCTGGGCTTCACCATCACTGTTTCCCTCAGCATTCCCCTGTGTTTAGTCAGTCCTTGTTCCTTCTGGTTTATCCTCCCTGCCTCTTGTTTTGATCCCTCACAGTCCTTTGTTTCTGGATAAGTGTTTGTTAGGTTTTGAATTAAAGTTCCCATCGGTGTCTGAAAGCTGCATCATGGATCCTTCTCTGCATCCAGCCGTGAAAGACTCCCCCCCCGCTCTTTATACATGGTCTGGCCCATAGACAGATTTCCATGTGCTGCCCCCCACATTCCGTGCAATTCCCAGCTGTGATCACCTTAAAGCACCAGCACACATGCGGTGGGGGCCTATAATCCAGTAGCATTTTCAACAGATCTGCGGATGAGGTGGGCGAGAGCCCCCCCAGGGGGGCGGGGGGCATGTGATTCACAGGGAGCAGGTATGCTGCATTAGCCACAGAGGCGACACAGCCGCCGATTACGCGCTCAAATGGAAACCGCTAAATATGTGCTGTTAAACACAAGTGCACAGAGGAGCAAAAGAAATCTTAACTGAGTATTCATAGGAAATATCAAATCCATTATACAGGATGAGAGTCATTATAAACAATACTTAATTACAAAGCAATTACTGTATTCAATCCAGCCAGCAAAGGCATGCCAACGTCATGAAAGCAGAGTAACTCGCTAAACCATTAAAAGATATATAATTTTATTTCAGCCTAAAAAATATGGATACTCGATGATTTGAAGCGGAGGATCTATTGCTATCAGACTTCAGTAGTCATTTCATCTCAGAACCATAAATCTTTATGTACGTTTTATTCTCCGGAGCTGCGTGCTGAGGGCTTTCTTCCGTGTGCAGGACTCATGCACTCCAGGAAGTAACACTTCAAGGATCAGAAAGCGATTCATGTGTCCGCGTGTTTTCATTCCTCAAGCTTAACTGCTAGGTAAATATTAAATATGAGCCCCGGTTCGTCTTTTTATAAGTGAAGTAAATGTTTGGATAGATATTTCCTGCATTTTTGAAGTATCTGTCCACACCTTCTGTAAACCCGATACTGGGTAAATAACAAGCTGCGTGACAATGAGTCTTCCGAGATGGGGACAGTAACGTGCTGTTGAAGGGCTTCACTCGGGTCCACAGGGGCGCTTAGCGCACAATCAGGCTGTCAGTATTTCCTCGTTGTTAGAGGGTGAACCTCCCTATCGGGGGAAAAAAACCTGCTCAAACAGAAGTAAATACCACAGCCCCAGGCTTTAGTTCCTAATTTGGGGACCCTGAGACGCGTCGTTACAGATTAATTTTTTTTTCTGCCTTGTCTCAATATCGGTTCACAATGTACTTTTACTGGATAATTATTTTCACATCAACAGAAAGTAGTTAGAGATTTGAGTACACTTTACACGATTGGGGTTCACTACTCATTTGTTAACGATTTCATAAAGCATCACAAGTTTATAACAATGTGAGTTGGCAAAATGTAAGCACAATAATGAGCAAATTTCAATTGCAACACTTTATGTACATGCATTTTATTTACAAACGCGGTCTCATTATGTTATCCTTATCTGTTTTTTCAATCACCCATTGGAAATTAATTTAATGCATTACCAGCATTAAAATGGCTAAAATCACAAAGCTTTTAAAACTAACATGGAAACTAATGTGCTAACGCTTTGATATCCCAATAGTCAAAAAGACAAAAACATAATGGGTCTGCCAAGGAATACGTGGTTTTCGTTGTGATTTACTCTGGCAACAGTAAACAGTGTTTCCCGGGATCCGCCCCCCCACCACCCGCAGAGATGTAGTGAGGGGTACGTGACGGGCCGAAAACGCATTCCTTACTTCATGGCATGTGGCTGCAATTACCATATGTTCCAAGAGGTGGCAGTCAATGACTTTTTTCCCGCTAAATCCCTGTGGAAGAATAATATTCCATGAGGTTTATTTTGATTATGGAGTTAGTGTTTTATCTCTTGTTAGGTACTTGAAAGCTTTATGGTGCTCTTTGCATCACAGACTGATAAGGATTTACATCAGTCGCTGGCTAAGAAACTGAAACACTTGTGGCTGAGAATTTATCTCTGTCCTCTTACCTATTATCGTGTTATAGTTAGATCAGAAGGTGGATGAGGAACTTTGTATGAGATAACAGGACTAATCAACAGTCAATGGGGCGGATGTAATCCTCATCAGATCATCATGTATGATAGCCGCCCCATGGCCGACAAAGGCGATCGCCTAGGGCGCATTTCACTACGGGACGCAAAAAAGCGAATGAAAAAAATCAAGACAAAATTCTGTGACGTTACTACTATTTTGGCTGTTACGACATTGCAACATTTATTGACCGGTGTCGTGTATGTGCTATGTATAGGCGAAAAAAAAATAAAAGATAACTTGCAGAAAACACGGAGACGCGGGTCGGTCATTTCTTACTTCTTTCCGTTTGGTCCGGAACTACTTTTTAATCATGTATAAAGCTATATGAAATGCTATACATCCGCGTCAAGCACAAACTTCAGCAGCACTAATTTTCTCACATGTATTATAACGGGATGACCGCGCGCAACCCCCATTAAACGTCAGAATAATGCGCTATTCCTCAGTGAATGAATTGGCGAGACTGACAATTAGGGAGATTAAACGGTTCAAGAGATTTCGTGGCACCAGAAGAAAACGCCGAAGAAGAAAACATATAGTGTACAATAATAATAACAATAATAAGTAAATAAATAAAGCAATAATAATTAGCATAATAACAGTAATAATTAGTATTATTACTACAGCTAGTTCTTTTAAATTAAAACAATCTAGTTTTGATATTCCGCTACTGGTGTTATAAGCGCCATATTATCACAGAATGCCTAACTTTGTATTTTGTTAGTGTGTCTTGTGCTGCATAAGTGGAATATGTGCCGGTTTATTATCTTGTGCTTGGGGGCAGGATTTAGGGGGATGCGTTCACTGGAATCTCGCCTAGGGCGCCAGAACGGACTTCCATGCGTTGTGTCTTAAGACATGGTGCTAGCCACGTAATATACATCAGCTAGCATTGAATCAAATTGTGCATATAGTTTAATTCGACGTGCGTGAAAGAAGGACATTTAATCTAATCATTTAATTTTGAAATGTCACCCTGTTTAGTTGGCTGGCAGATTAACCGTTTACTCCAACAGTCCAAAACACGAGGATAGGAAAACTGACGTCTCAAAACTAATCGTGTGTGTGCAGACTGCAGTGGACTGGTAGCCCCTTGTGCCCTGTGATTCCTGGTATAACTGCTCGTCACCACAGGTACTATATAACTAAAGAAGCTGGCAGAATAGGCGTACTCAAATGGTATGCATCCGGAACGAAACGGAATTTGGTAAGAGGGCGGACATATACAACCAGCACGCCAGAAGGCAAGATTAATTCCGAGTTTTGACCATCACGGTTGACGATCCCATCTGCATCCCATTAATTTTATTGTACTTAATAAGTAGACATTCTTGCACGCTGCGTTACAGCCGAGCACCTCATTCGAGGCTACAACAGCAATGAACAAAGCTGCATTAAGAATAAAGATAGTAAGAATTATCGCACGGCCTACGTTTCCTTCCCTGCTGTCTTCCAGGTCAGCAGTGCTCCAGGCCACATGCTTTAGCCTGGCAGGAACCGTTTTCATAGATGAGGAAGACCGTATATTTATTGCCGCCCGATCACGTAACATGAACATTTGTGGGGCAGCTAGACTGGATCTATCCTGATTTCAGGGACCAATACTGTCTGAATACCTCCATCCTTTTTGCCCCCAGTAGGCTTACTTTGGTGACTTGCGGATATTCCCAGTCTTCGCTGGTTTGGTGACCAAAGGGATGGTCTATTCCAGCACGTCAGTCCCTCCCATGCCTCCTTTTTTAGGTGGAACCAGATCCCCACTATTACCCTCATGATACTTTTTTGGAGGGGTGCCGTGACGTGTGTCACCCTTCACTGGGAAAAGCGCGCTGGCCGGCCGCACTTCGGGCGGTGGAAGCGCTGTCAGCCGTGTTCTAGCGAGTGAAGTACTTTCACTCTCCCAGAGAGCGACTGTGACCCCCGAAAACCCTCCGCAGGGTTCAGTGTTCGTGACTCGGCTCGTTTACGTTATAAAGAAAATCGTGCGCTATATCGAAAAGGGATAAGCAGAATCCCGAAGGAGCGAAGCACCATGACTGCGGTAGAGCCTCAAGTGCAGTACACGACCACGTACGTGACGACGACCACCACGGAGGGGTACATGATCCAGGAGGATGACTGGGACAGGGATCTACTGCTGGACCCCGCCTGGGAGAAACAGCAGCGCAAGGTAAAGTTCGTACAGTGGGAAAGAAGTAGAAAAATCACGTTTCCACCCAAGGCTAGTGGAATCCCGCTTGTCAAAATACAAAAGGTGTTTTTTAACCCCTGTAAACTTAATTTAACTAATCACCGGCAACACACGTGCGCAGAAGAGAGTCCAGATTCGATAGTACGAAGACAGTGACAACAAGTCTTTTGCAGGTTTGGTTAAACCTTATTTGTTTATATGACCACTTCATACTCTATAATCGACCATTATCATCTCCAATTGCGCGATGACATTTATGGACATAGATTAAATATAGCTTAGGTGTGTGTTACCGACTTCACTTCCATTGGAAGAAAGGTTTTTCGGGGGTTTTGATGTGTACTGGCTCTAACAAACAAATCATTGCTAATTCTACTTGTTCCGAGCGGAAATGTTTAATAAAATGAATAAAAGACGAGTCTCCAGGAGACTAGAGCTACGCCCGCGCGGGTTCCCTACAGTAATGAGAAGCTACAACAGATGTGTGTGAGATTGAAGGGGTGGGTGCTAACGCACGCGGGGTATCAGCTCTGCAAATAGACTTCCTAAAATAACAAAGGGCCCTAAATATATTAAGAGCCACCTCAAAGCCCCATCCCTTTTAATTCGCTGAATCTGACATGTCCATCAGGGACACTGGCACTGAGATATCGAACCTGCTTTTCCATTTAGCGTGTATGTTGCCTGTATTGTCTATGGCAGTGGGTTACAGTATGTTTTTACAGCCACTTTGACTTAAGCACTTTCCATGAGTGCGTAAGGGTACCTTGAGAAGATGATATCATTTCATAAAAATAGATGCTCCCCCATTTGTGGAAATAGGAGTATCATGTAGTTTCGCACCTGTCCCCTGACCGTCCTTAAGGACCCCCCTGGGCTGACTTGTCGGAGCCCCCATCCGTGCGCTGAATCACCCATGCGATCGCGCATCTCTGACATATTAGTCCAACTGCAGTCATTTTCCAGGAACACCTTCACAAAATATAGACTGTGATGCTACATTACAGGGGAGGTGAAGAAATGTTACCCAGAGAGCAGAAGAAACGTGGTCCTGACTTATGCGCGAGGAAATAAAATAAGTCTTAACTGATGATTACTTGTGTGTTCATTGAGATAAACACATTAATTAGCTGTCGTGGCTTCTCGGAATGGTCAGGCAGTATTTATAATGACACAGAATGAGGTTCTGCCAATCCATAGGTGGACAAGGAGCATTAACACCTCTGAACATTTCATCGTTGATTTGAAAGGCTGAGAGAGAGAGACAGAGAGAGAGAGACAGAGAGAGAGAGACAGAGAGAGAGAGAGAGAGAGAGCATGACCTAATCCTCACATGCAAGAGCAGTAATTATGGGGCTAAAGTTTGTGGTTTAATCCCTCGTGTTTCTTTCAGTAGTGTATAATTCATCAGGGAGCGGCTCCAAGACAAACGGCTTTCTGTCTCTTTATGTATATCAGTGACACAAAGCGCAGGTCCTTTCTAATGTGGTTTCAGTAGTGAGAGTGAATTAAAGCGCTGTTTTAATTAAAGTTCGAATGATTCTCGTCCCAACCCAGAGCCACTGTTCCTCCATGACCCGCGAAATGGAAATGCATGCATGTCATTTAATGGGAAGTTTGTAATTCATACCTTAGGCTTTTAATGGTAATGTACATGAAACAACTTTTGCTATGAATTTGGAACCTTATTTTTTAAATTAATCACACGCACCACATTTGTGGCCTGTGTTGTTATGTATGTAGTGGTTATTATTAAACTGAATTATTATTAAGCAAGTGCCAGATCCAGAGGATATTAGAAATGGATAATATGGATATTATTATTAGTTATTTAGGATTTTATGATGTATTACTAAATACAAATGAATAAAACAGAAGTCTTCCAATGAAGTGCTAAGTAACTGAAATATAATTCATTAAAAAGTGATTATTTCAGACACAACGTAGGCCTATCTAAATACTTTTAGATAGAAACAATATATAATTCTGGATATATTATACTAGAGTCTAATTTTTAGTTATAAAGAATGTTTTCTTTAGTTTTTTTCTTTTTTTAAATGAACCATAAAAATAATAAGATGCTACTTGTTGTAATTCACTTTCTGGTCTGGGTGACTCGTATTTGAGGTGTGGACCCTCCTGGTCTCCAGCCAAAGGTATTTCCGTTCCGCAAATTAAGCTTAATTAGCTGTGGTTTCGGCTGCAGGGCGGCTGCTAATTAAATATTAGCTAAATGTGTGGGATGGAGGGGGACCCGATGGCGCTCTGGGCAGGCCTCAGTGTCGGCGCCCCCTAAAGGCAAACCTAGTCGCGCTATTTCATTTAAATGATCTTAGTTCACAGAAAATCTGCCACACGTGTGCGTGTTTAATCGGGCGTCAACCTACTGAGTTTAGCGTTTTTTTTTCCCCCAGAAGAACAAACACGCCGACAGTCACTCATTCCATTGTTTCTGATGAGCGTTATTTCCATAATTCACTGTCCTCTATTTGCAAAGTCAATGTTAAATTTAGCTCGAAATTTCTTTCCAGCTGATTGAAAATCCATCGTTTATAATATGAAAACTGTCTTCTATAATTACATTAATGATTGGCACTTCATATATTATTCATTATTCACAGTGTGTTAAATTATAACTGGGGATTGCTGTGATTTCTTACAATAAGCCTGAGGAGAAGCCTCTTATGAATGCTCATCCATCCATCCATCCATCCATCCGTCCATCCATCTTCTAATAACTCATCTTGGTCAGGGTCATGGTGGGGGTGAGGGGGCTTGGAGCCCATCCCTGGTGACATAAGGCACAAGGTTGGGGCATACCCCAAACGAGATGCCAGTTCATAGCAAAGGTTTAATTTAAATCTGAATGCCATTGTAGCGCGATTGAAACCGGGAGCCCCCTAATGGTCGGAATGGGAAAAGTCATTTAGCTGTCCTTAATTAACTTATTTTTGGAGAAAGAGCTGGGGGGGGAGTGAGCCGGCCCAGCCAAAAACAGGGTTTATTTTTAAATGAGGGCTGTTTATTACGGCCCGGCAGCTGAAATGACCTCTCTGTCCTGCACCTCATACAGGACATCACTCTCACGCCTGCAGCCGCTTAACACCTCGACCCAAGCAGCTGTAGAGCAGGAGGAGTGACCCCTGAGGTCCAGCTTAATTCAGGGTTTATGGGGAAGCCAGATTTAAAAAACAGATCTCAGTTTAGTGTGGAGCATCGCACACACACACACACACGCGTACACACAAATACACACGATTAAAACTAAATGTGATATTTTATTGACATGTTTATCTGAACCATATTTCAATGTAATTTATAGGATAGGTCCCGCTGTCTTTGTCGACCTTGTGCTTTATGTTTTAATAACATAGTGGTATTTTCACTGTAACTGAAAATTCATGACTTATAACAAGTGAGTAACTGTTAAAAATTTAAGAAATACTTATGAAATGTAAGTATTTTCTTATAAAATCCACCACAGACTGTACATCGTTTAGGAATCATTTGCGTCATCAGTCCGGTTTATCCGTTTCCGATTTTCCATGGTGGCCATCCCACATTGACAGACGACAAAGAAACAACAACATTTCATTTATGTATCTTAAATGTTTTAGTAGCTTCAGTTGTTTCTTTTTGTTTTGTTTTTATATTTCCATGGTAACGGCTCAGATTGTAGGTCTCTGTGAAACAGCACAGCAAGACGGAAATTTCACTTAAGGAATCATAGGTCACAGGTACAGAGCTTGAAAGGAAGACACAGATGGGGGGCGCAGGGGGTGGGGGGGGGGGCTGATCAAATGGCAGTTGCTATTCCAGAAGCAGTGCCCATGTACGGCAGCTTCTATAAACTGCCTTCTATAAAGTCAGAGCAGCGAGAGGTGAGAGGCCGAGGGGGGGGGGGGGGGGGGGGTGCCGACGAGGGAGGGGACACAGGGGTCTACGGGGTTGTG
>JAODKE010000053.1:879720-901021 GCA_026779605.1 Mormyrus hasselquistii
ACGGCCGGCCCCCCGGTGCTCTCATCCACAGACACAGGCCGGCCCTCACCGACTCCCCCAAACTGCGAAAGGTGCCCCCCCTGGCCCCTTCTGCCCCCCCCCCCCCTCCTATACCACTAAAAACAGCTGCTCATGTGATGATGTGTTTCTTACTACTGACTTCACTCTTCTCAGAATCACTTTTCTGTTTCTTGTTTTATATTTAATTCCTGTAATCTTAGTGTATTTCATAACAGTGTGGATGGCGACGAGCATGTTAACTGCAGAAATCGGAGGTTCCTCTTTCTATGTGGTCACCATAACTCTGGTTGGAGTTCATTCCGCACCTTTACGTAACTCTGGTCGATGTGCGTTTGGTCTGCACCTTTCCGTAACTCTGGTCGATGTGCGTTTGGTCTGCACCTTTCCGTAACACTGGTCGATGTGCGTTTGGTCTGCACCTTTCCGTAACTCTGGTCGATGTGTGTTTGGTCTGCACCTTTCAGTTATTCCGTGTTGAGCAAATAACATCAAAGTCTCGCCTGTCTTTTTGTGATTTCCAGTATATACACACAGTTATATATATACAGTACGGCTGGCCTGAATGATGTCAGTATTACAGATGTTATCCTGTGAGATTAAATTTGAAAAGCAATTAGGATAAAATGTAGTTCATAACTAATGATAAAATTGTGGCAGATGTTACTTGTTAATTAGTTGTCTAGTTCATAATCTTTCACTCAGTCATTTTTAAGCATGAATTATTGCACACGGTATACCAAATATGTGAGAAATATATATAACTTGTAAAAAACATGTTAATATGAAGTCTCAATGCATTTGAAATAAAACTCAAAATTAATGATTGCATATATTCATAATTCTTGATAAACAATGGGAATATTCATCCCCCCACGGTTGTATATCCCCAGAGAAAACGCCTTTGATACGATCCTGATATTGACCCGCCACCGATAACCACGTCTGTGTATTCACTCGCTGTCTTTGATAGATGTGCTTAATGAGGTACCTCAGAATAGTTCAGGAGTCGCGATTCCGGTTCCATGTTGTTCGGTTATCGGTCGTGATCAGATGCCGTCGTGTTCATGCTTCCCTTTGCTGACCCCCCATCTGTGCTCTCTCCTGTAGGACGACCCCATCGGTAACCTCAACACTGCCTTTGAAGTGGCAGAGAAGTTCCTTGATATCCCCAAGATGCTGGACGCTGAAGGTGAGCCGTTGGTGATCCTACTGCCCCCTGCTGGTCTCTAAAGCATGGCGCATTCCATCCACTGTGTCGCCGAGGGTGGTGTTCTTGGTACTGGTGGACGTCTGGCGGCATTCTGGAAATGTTCAGCCCGAGTAGCCGGCCGATGCCGTCATCAACATAGAAGTGGTACCTTGAAATGGACGTGCACCTTTCCTGTGGACGTGCACCTTTCATGTCTCTGATTGCTGCATTGAATTGGGCTGCATGCCTCAAAGTCAAGTCTGAATCAAAATATCTGCGGTGGAATATTGTTCTTCTTGGTCACCGTGCAAATAAGCAATAATAAATATTCAGACTCTATGTTCCATTTTTAGATATTGTTAACACCCCTAAGCCTGATGAGAAAGCTATCATGACCTACGTTTCCTGCTTCTACCACGCCTTCGCTGGAGCTGAGCAGGTGAGAGGGAGCATCTGCTCTTCCTCATACGATGCATGCTCGGTGCTCGGTATTTTCGTCTCACACCACTATTATCTGAATCCTCCATCCCTCCCCAGGCTGAGACGGCTGCTAACAGGATCTGCAAGGTTCTGGCTGTGAACCAGGAGAATGAGCGGCTGATGGAGGAGTACGAGAAGCTGGCCAGCGAGGTAGGACCCCTGTCCGCGTGCCAGAATCGCCCTTGTGTTCCGTCTCCGCCGAGCTGATCCAGCCTCCTCCCCCGGCCCCCAGCTGCTGGAGTGGATCCGCCGCACCATGCCCTGGCTGGAAAACCGAGTGGCGGAGCAGACCATGCGCGCCATGCAGCAGAAGCTGGAGGATTTCCGTGACTACCGCCGCATCCACAAGCCGCCGCGCGTTCAGGAGAAATGTCAACTGGAGATCAACTTCAACACCCTGCAGACCAAACTGAGGCTGAGCAACCGGCCTGCCTTCATGCCCTCCGAGGGCAAGATGGTGTCGGTAGGCCTCCCGCCGCATTGGCCTGCCGTACTCCTTGCCCAATGCAAGACATGCCTGACATTGCCACATGCTGCCCTCTGCTTCCCTTAGGACATTGCCAATGCTTGGAAAGGTCTGGAGCAGGTAGAGAAGGGCTACGAGGAGTGGCTGTTGACAGAGATCCGCCGCTTAGAGAGACTGGACCACCTGGCTGAGAAGTTCAAGCAGAAGTGCGGCCTGCACGAATCCTGGACTGCAGGTACGGAGATTTGGGATGGAGAGCAAAGCGAGTAGGAACATCAGTCCAGGTGCAGTGAGTCAGAATTGAGACAGACTGAGCATGACGTGAAACATCCTATTGATCTGGCTGCATCAGCAGTTACTCTGGTAAGGTCCTGAGGTGTTTCTTGGGTGCCGACGTGTAGGGAAGGAGGAGCTGCTGACACAGAAGGACTACGAGTCGGCTTCCCTGATGGAGATCCGCGCCTTGATGAGGAAACACGAGGCGTTCGAAAGCGATCTGGCCGCCCACCAGGACAGAGTGGAGCAGATTGCAGCCATTGCTCAGGAGCTCAAGTAAGCTGGAGTGGGCCGAGAGCAAAATGTGAATGGAAATGAGACGGTGCATCCACAGCAGGCGTGAGAGCTGTCTGTCGTTTTCCCGGGGAGCTAGTGAGCTGGATTACCACGACGCTGCCACCATCAATGCCCGCTGCCAGGGAATCTGTGACCAGTGGGACAACTTCGGCACCCTGACCCAGAAAAGGAGAGACGCCCTGGAGGTATGAGAGGCCAGAGCCAGAGGGATCGGATTGTCAGTGATCAGGAATCTACACTTATTTAAAATTCGTTGATTTAGGTAGAGAGTTCAGCTAGCACTTACTGTCAGCTTGGATCATTCATTCTGTATCTGTGCTCCAGCGTGTGGAGAAGCTGTGGGAGACCATTGACCAGCTGTACCTGGAGTTTGCCAAGCGGGCAGCGCCCTTCAATAACTGGATGGATGGGGCGGTAGAGGACCTTCAGGACATGTTTATCGTGCACAGCATCGAGGAGATCCAGGTATGTGGAGATGCCAGTTGATAGACGGCTGGACTAGCAAGTAGAGTATGATGACCATGCTATTTGATATCTGTCCCACGTTCCCCTGTCAATATGCTCTCCTCCTCTCTCAGAGCTTGATCACAGCCCATGATCAGTTCAAGGCCACTCTGCCCGAGGCTGACAAAGAACGCATGGCGATCATGGGAATCCAGAACGAGATCCTGAAGATTGCCCAGACATACGGCATCAAGCTGTCTGGTATAAACCCGTACACTAACCTCTCCCACCAGGACATTATCACCAAGTGGGAAACTGTAAGTAGGCCCAGATACGGTCACGCGTTCTTCCTTCTCGTCTCGGGCGAACAAGAAGCTACCCATGTTCCTGGTCTCTGATGTTTGCAGGTGAAGCACCTTGTTCCTCTCAGAGACCAAATGTTGCAGGAGGAGGTGGCGAGACAGCAGGCTAACGAGAGACTCAGGCGTCAATTTGCAGCTCAGGCTAATATCATCGGACCCTGGATTCAAACAAAGATGGAGGTAATGCAGATCCTTAACTTTGCATCTCTTTCAAAATTGTCCATATTTACCTAGTTGCCTTAATAAATTAACCAGCTCTGTAGGTTCATATAAATGCAGCAGGTGTAATGATCAAAAAGCCCACGTGATTGTCACGTCTGTAACGATCGATATTCATCCGCCGTTTCTTCCGCTGCGTTTGCAGGAGATTGGCCGCGTCTCGGTTGACATCGCCGGCTCCCTCGAGGAACAGATGAACAACCTGAAGACGTACGAGCAGAACATTATCAACTACAAGTCCAACATTGACAAGCTGGAAGGAGACCACCAGCTCATCCAGGAGGCCCTTATCTTTGACAACAAGCACACGAACTACACCATGGAGGTGCTGATGCGAAGTGATGATATCGGCATCCCTACCGTACAATGCTGTCAGGCCACATTCCCGGCCATTGTAGAATATGCTGGTGTTGGTTACCGATTCAAGCAATTTGCCCAGTTTTTCTTTCTTATATTATGGGATGTCTTTGGCTTAATCCCTCCCCTCGTCCCCCCGTCCCCAGCATATCCGCGTGGGCTGGGAGCAGCTCCTCACTACCATCGCCCGCACCATCAACGAGGTGGAGAACCAAATCCTGACCAGAGATGCCAAGGGCATCAGCCAGGAACAGCTGAATGAATTCAGGGCCTCTTTCAACCACTTCGATAGGGTGAGAAAAAACAAGCATGACCAGGGAGGGAGGGAGAGAGCCAAAAAAAAGAGGAAATGACAGAAATAACATTGTCACTAGTGTGTGAGGCTTGAGGAATTCCGGAATGTTTTAAGTGAATTGTTTTCAAATGGCAATGAAAGCGCCTCCTCCCTACAGAAGAGGAACGGCATGATGGACCCAGATGACTTCCGCGCCTGCCTGATCTCCATGGGCTACGATCTTGTGAGTAGACGACGTGCCGAAGGGATCTGTAGCATGAAGTACGGGGGATCTGTCTTAGGCAGCGATGCAGGAACTGCCAGCAAACCGTCCGAGACAGATCTCCTGTCCCTTGAGATCCCTTGTATTTACCACTCGCGCGTGCTTCATTTTCTGCGTGTCGTTCTGCGACTGATGTGAGTGTTTTTAGCGATGTTTGCGCGGCTCTTTTCCCAGCCCCACTTCAGGCTTGTGTCTGGTTTATCACCTGTAGCTTAGCTTAGTACCAAGTCGGCTCCTTGACAGCCGTATGCTTATCATCATCTGGTTTAGTCGTTCATTTTTGAGCCAAAGCTGAATGACTAAATGTAAACGCAGGTAACTGAAAGCTTCTTCTTGGTTTACATGGAACCTGCAGACCTGCTCTGTGCTGCGTAGGTGATTATTGACAGTAGAAAGCCTTAGTGGAGCAGAGCCTTTCATCTATTTTTAGCTGCGCCGAGTGCTTATTCTGAGCTTGGCGCTCAGGACGTTTCTTCTCGGATCCCAAGCTCTCTGCTCTCGCCGTCTCTCAGGGTGAGGTGGAGTTTGCCCGCATCATGACGCTGGTTGACCCCAACAACACAGGCGTGGTCACCTTCCAGGCCTTCATCGACTTCATGACCCGAGAGACCGCGGAGACCGACACTGCTGAACAGGTCATGGCTTCCTTCAAGATCCTGGCGTCGGACAAGGTGAGCGGCCGGGCTCCGTGTTTGCACCTGCTGCAGAGAACCTGGACAGTGCAGTAATGAAAGTCCCCTAAATGTCCTTAAACAGAAGCCCTCCCAGAGCAATTAGCACAGTCCTACCCGGGCCAGCTAGATTTAATTAACCGAGGCATCTACTGGCTGATCGATTACCAATTGTAAAGTTCTGATATCTCCGTGACGATGATGCAATCACCGTGCGATGATGTAACGCTGCATAGCAACGGCACCATCTTCCTTCCGGCAGAATTACATCACAGTGGAGGAGTTGCGCAGGGAGCTGCCACCGGAGCAGGCGGAGTACTGCATCAGCCGCATGACCAAGTTCGTGGGGGGCGACGCCCCCACCGGCGCCCTGGACTACATCTCATTCTCCAGCGCCCTTTACGGGGAGAGCGATCTGTAAACACCCTGCTCGCCCGCCTGCCCGCCCCATCCTCCCCGCCCCCGGCCCACTGTCTCCGTACCCTTTATAGCTACCATGCTGTCTGTTCCGGTTCCTTGTGCCCCAGTTTTGAAACCTGCCTCTAGGGACTGGAAGGCTGTGCTCCATAGCCACATTGTAATGGTCATACTGGCCAATGGTCATATTACAATAAAGATCAGTAACATCACCTCCTCAAATTTAACATTGCTTTTTTTTCTTGGCCCACAGCTGGTCACGCAATGATTTAGCCTGTTGGAAAATATCGGCCAATTGCGATAAATACTGCAGATCACAAGCAGGCGAGTCTCACATATAAAATGTTTTCCCGTGGTAATTATGAGCAAATCCTCCCGGTCCCTGTTTTAAAGGCACGTCCTCCTCTTACATGGGGATTGTTGGTCGGTTATTGTTTTTGCCGACGTCTGCTGTCTTGTAAGCATTGTCTGTACGACGCCCCCCTTGTTGCCGTGTAATTAACATGCCGTGTTGCTGTGACGGTCCTCGTTCCCCTTAAGCTCATGGTTACATCCAAGTACATCAGATCCTCTCGTCAGGAATAACGGCTGAACGTTCATTAACTGTTGATTATTATGAGTGATTATGGTTTTCTTAAGAACGGTTGGGAAGACCCAGAATCATTTTCTGGTGGTTTTGAGAACGTAGATGGAAATGGGCATCAAATTATCAGGAAAAGTGTGCAGACCAAGCGAGATGGTAATAAAATACATGATCTGGAAGGAGGAAGGATAACCTGGAAGCCGCTTCATTCAGCTGTGGGACGTGTGACGGAGCAAGCAAAAAAAAAAAAAAGACGAGATCAGGGGCTGGATGCAAAGAGGGCCACTGTTCTTTGGAAACGGTGTCATATAACCATTGTACCTTTGTTATAAACACGTTTTCTCTCCGTCTCATGTTTGTTTGCTAAAGGGAAATTGCTGTTTGTATGTTTAGTGTGTGAGAAAATGTGAACTAAGAGTTTTAAGCATGGGGATGTGTAGTTGGAACCCTGTGTCACTTTCAGTCAGAGGATTTACAAGAGAATCGTCCGCAGGGCTGTGAGAGCTGCCCGTGGAGTAGATGTGGAATCCAGATAAAAGAGGGTGGCTGGTAACTGGTCAGATGCCACCTCTGTTCTCTGAGGAACGTGTCCTACTCTGTGCTGCTGTCCCCCCCAGCCACTCTGTACTGCTGCCCCCCCCCCAGCCAGTCCTGCACTTCTTGCTTCTTGTGATGACATAGAAGGCCTTCATTGGTTCAAATGGATGTGACACCTTGGAATAAAAATGAATGTATATGACAACATTCCGGTTGTATTTATTTCCACATTCTGATTGGTGGATAGGTGTGGGGGGCGGGGTTTACATACCAAATTTATTTCCATTTCTGCTATTGTTTGACATTTGAATTCCTTCAGTGATTTCTGCTGGTCAAATCCAAGTTACAGAGCTGTCACAAACTATAATAGGTTATCTGTATTGAGATTATTTAATGCTTAATTAGTATTTTTCACGAGTTCTTTAATATACGACATATTGAATTTAATTGACTATCGATCATTTAGTGGCTTATTTATCCCCAGTGCTCAGGCCACTCCAGTGCTCAGGCCCCTCCAGTGCTCAGGCCTCCCCAGTGCAGTATCACTGATCACACAAGCTACACACACACCCTCCAAAGCCGGGTGGTGCTGATTCTCCTCCAGATTTGGCAGATGGGAGCCAATTTGTTCTGCAGCTGAAGACTCCAGACCGAAAGGGAGAGCTGATCCGTTTAGACTCAAGCTGCCATCCGTGTCCGGAAAAGATAATGTGTAGTGTGTGTCTATGTGTATGTCTGTATATACAGTACATCTGTGCGTGCATGTACAGCATGTCTATGTGTATGTACAGTGTACAGTGTGTGTATGTATGTATGTACGTATAGTCTGTGTATGTGTACCCCCCCCCCCGCCAACCCCCAGTCGTTCCCATAAAAACAATCCCATTTTTGGATGTGCCGAATGCAGAGCACATTCACTGTACTTCTCACCCCGCAGTGTCTGTCTGCAGCTCAGAGACCCCGCATCGGCACCACCGGCACGCAAACACTGAACACGACTAAACCCGCTAGGTACCTCCAGCACCACCGGGACGCAAACACTGAACACGACTAAACCCGCTAGGTACCTCCAGCACCACCGGCACGCAAACACTGAACACGACTAAACCCGCTAGGTACCTCCAGCACCACCGCCACGCAAACACTGAACACGACTAAACCCGCTAGGTACCTCCAGCCAGCCTCAAACTGCAGCAAACCCATTAACCAGGCACTGCACCCATTTCCAAGATGTGAAAAGTAAAACGCGTATTTTCCAAATTTGCATGTGTACTTACAATTACTGAAATGTGAGGAAAAAACAAAATCACAAAATACATCAAAAAACAGATACAAAGTAATATTTTATTACATTTTATGCTTTGGACGTTTCCACAAAAAACAATTACATTTTCGTAGATGAAAAACTCGGTGCTAGAAAGGGGGGGGGGAGGGGGTCGACCAAAAGCTAAACCGCATAACAATACAGCTTCAGCTATGCACACGTTCCATTTATTAGTGACTTTTACAGTCTAAAAGCGTTAATATGACAAGTAGTCGGCATGTGCAAAAAAGAAACACTTCATCCACGTCAACAAGCCTTGACACACAACAGCGCAAAAGAAGTGGCTTATATGTAAGTATTCAACTCCCCCCCCCATTCAGAAACCTCCTGAGGCGGGTATAGTTCAGGGGTTTTCAGCTTTCCAGTCTTAAATCAAAAAATCCCCACGTGGAAAAAAAATAAAAATAAAAAAGCAGAGCTAGCAGTTAACAAGGAACTGCTTTTTTTTTGGGGAGGGGGGGTCATATTTGATCTGCGAACCTCTAGGGGGCCACAGAGCGCCAGCTGAAAACCCCTGACCCAGTGGGTGAGCTTTGGTAAAGTGAGCCGCGGATAAGGAAGCAGCACAAGAATTAATTCACATTGCTATTCACAATTTTCAGATACCCAACAAGTGGTTTTTCAAACATTAAAAGTGGGAATGTGACAGATACAAAAGTGGACTTTATGTGACAGGAGAACCAGAATCTTTTTTTTTTCTAATTTGTATTGGCAGCTAAAAATCAAGCACTGTTTTTTTTTTTTTTGGACATAAAGAAGCAGCTGTCCTACATGGTTAATTGACTGTGTACATACACAGAACCATTACTCCCCCTGGTGGTGAAATATGAACTGCACAAATCCTGCACCTTTCTCTTCATTGTCACTGTTTAATTAGTTAATCAGAGGACGGGATGTGATGTGTGTGTGTGATTCATGAAGCCGAAATCGCATCCTGCGATTATTCGGGTTTAGCGGCTATTCTGCATAAGCAAAGCCTTCACTGCACAGGCAGAATCCTTCAGAGCAAATCATTTGACCGAAAAGATCAAAGAGGAAGGGAAGGGGCAGCACTGAACAAACACGCAAGATCCGTTCATCAGAAGTCGATTCGATCTCCTTACCTAGGAAATATCATTCAGCAGTTTTTCCTCGGTTAAATTCAACCATCAGTACTTACATCATCTTTGACTGTCTCTCCCAACCTGGATAATTATCTTATGAATTTAGCTAAAAACTAAAAACCTCCCCAATATTTACCTCCATTCTATGGAAATTTGCTGGACATGCATTAAAAGTGTCTTCCTTCAAATTAATAAACCCATGATAATTATACTGCATTAGTAAATTTCAGTAATCCACCACAATCCCACAAAAAAAAAACGTGTGAACAGAGGTTGTGGCGCGCTTTCTCGTTGTCTGTCAAAACAACAGACAGGTCCGTAAAAATTCCTTCAGTCTAGTACTCGTCATTTTATAATTTTCATTATTTAATGAGGATAAGACATAATTAGCATTTAATTTTCATTTAGTAATTTGAATTTGTAATAATCAATAGAGAGAGCAGGTTTGTAGATCACGCAGGATCAGCATTCTCTCAGCCATGCCGGACTCGCGGATCGCCCCGACACGTCTGCCGTCAGCTATACGCTCATGGTCATGGCTGTCACCATGAGGTTCTGCAGACGACGACGTCATGCGCGTGAAAGACAACGCTAGACAGCAGCTAATTAATACGTTGCCCTGCCGCCAACTGGACAGGGGCGTGAATTACGTTAAAAGATGAAAATTTTCAATGACAAAGTATTTGGTTAACGCGACCTCAGGCTGCGACTGCTGGCTTTGGCACTTTATGACGACAGTCTGCTCATTCTGAAATGCAAATTCATTTCCCACAAGGATTACAGCTCATGGTCCACCTGTCGAAAATGTCAAAATAAGCCTGGCGGATTTCAGGCCACTCGATACCGAGCACTCACAATGACATCCTACTTTATATCCTTATATTTTAAAGTTACATCTAATCGTACCAATAAGTGATAAAACCAATTTTCTTCTTTCATTCTCTAGTGCACAGTCAAAGATCTGCAGTTTCCTACAATTCCCAGAATTCCTATTCCCAATTCCCAGAACGCCTTTCACCATCAGCTAAACTCTGGGGAAATCAGCCTTTAGCCAATCAGCAACTTCAACATAGCCACAGTGGGATAATAATAATAAAATAAAAATAAAAATAATAATAATAATAATAATAATAATAATAATAATAATTCACACTTATACTAAGAATCAGCAAAGCATTGACTGCGTGCAAAACGTTTCAGATTTGCAATAAAGTACAAAGTGAAATAAGCTCTTCATTGAACAAAATGCAACTAAAAACGAGGTGGATGATACAGAATCTGACGATGGACAAACTAATATTAATAATGTCCTTGACAGAATGGCCCTTTAAATACCGCGCAATAGCAGTGCAATAGCAGTGGCTGCGTTCCTCAGATCCAGCACAGAACACAGCCACAAGGGGGAGCCTTTTCACACCGACCTCTCCGCCATTGTACAATGCTGTCTAAAGGGGGCATGTAGGGCTCCAAAGGGATTTTAAGCACAACCACTACACAAACCCATGCACTGGTGCCTAGTCACTGACAACCCACTGAGACAGCCTAGACAAGCATGCTGATCCACGCTTCACCAAAAGGGCGGCGCCACAGCACAGAGAAGCAGAACCACAGGCTGAAAACCTCGAGGATGACATTTGTTTTGTACCTTTCAAGCAGTAAAATAAATAAAAACAAAAACAAGCCAACACAACTAAAAACCAACCATCACACAAAACTGATGTTTGTCACTGAGCCTCTCTGAAATATTTACAAACAAACAAACAAAAACAAGAACCACATCTTTGGTGCACGGCGAGAGCCACCCTCTGAAAAACTGTGTCAACATGATTTAATGCCGTCAGCTGCCTTGGCTTTAAGGCATTGAGCACGAGCCACATCTATAAAGCAATGCAGCTAAACATGAAATGCAAATTAATTTTAATGTGCGGTTACATTTAAAATGAACTTCAGAATGTGCTGGACAGCTATTACACAGCTTAAAAACAGGGGTTCTGTAAAACGGACCACACTGCCGAGGGTAAAAACGGGTTCCGATGTAAGCGGGAATCTCCCGCTTCAATCAAGGCCACGGGAGGGCGCCACTTCAGCTCACATCAATTTGCTGGGTAAATCAGCTGCCAATTTTAAATAGTCGACGTGTAACGCTCAGAGAAAAGGCAGGATGGGGAACATGGGCGCTCCTGCTGTCCACGGAAGTAGCATTTCATACCCAGCTTTTACAAAATGAGTTTACACCTTTATAATAAATTAATAGTATTTCAGATTGACAGTTCCTTAAAACACTGGAATAAAAGCATAAAATCGGGGCTCCGGGTATAGCTGGACCCCCGAGGGGTCCGACGGCTCGCTGGCCATCACTCGCAGGCGGACAAACTCACTTCCAGTTTACCCACAGTGCTAGACACCACACACAGAGTCCAGAATCCAGGACGCCAAATGAGAAGTGTGATATGCGATGACAGCTGACACGCTCCCCCTACTGGCGACACCCAATATAGCCCTGTTAGTAGGTGCCTTCCGTTCGTTAATGGAAAAGACACAGAACGAGCAAAAGAAGAAATCGGACCTTAGACTTCGGCAGACAGAAATGGAGAGGTCCGCCCCCCCGCTTGCTTTCTCGTTGGCTAACGTGGTACCGGGGAAGCACTAAGAGACAGATCGTGCACGACGACTGATCGCTGGTCCGCGGACGAAAGCAGACGACTGCCCCTAGGAGAGCGGCTTGTTGTAGCCAAACAGTCCGATGGGAAGATACTTCACATGTGTGGACCACTGGGCTGTAAGCTGGAAGAACTTAATGTCGTTCCACTCAACACCATCTATGGAAACTGGAAAGCAGACAACACAAGGTTATGAGGATAAAGGTGTTTCTGCTTTAGAGCATAAGACAAACCAGAATCACCCTTTCCGCTCCTTTCCTTCAGGCGGAGTCGTGATTTTGTTCAGTCGCAGCTTTGATATGGCTGCGGTATCAGTGGAATCTGACCTTGCCCTCACCCTTGATTAACACTGGCCAACCCACCCCCTCCCGCGTGCCCACTTTTCCGCCCTTCCTCCCAACCCGCCCCCTCCCGCGTGCCCACTTTCCCGCCCTTCCTCCCAGCCTGCACGGTGGCATTGTACCTTTAAGGATGGTCTGCTGCTGCTTAGCAGAACAGATGAGCCGCGTGATGCCCTCTATGACCTGGCTCTTCGAGTCCACATCCTTCTCTCTGGGCTTCTTCCCCAAGAAGATGGTTGGCACTTCAAGGTGATGGAAAACGAGTATCACAGGGGGATCTCGCAGACTTAAATTACTGGGCTTACAAATAGCTTGTCTGCTTGCTGAAAGATTAATTTTGTTGTACAGCATCACATAAATTTTGCCTTTTAGCTCACTAAGCAGTGTGAGCCTTCCCGCGTGCCATCCCTGGGCTGTGTACCACTCCCCTGCCCGCGTGCCATCTTGCCTTTCTTGTTCTTCTCCTTGGTGACCACGGTCATCGCCATAGTATTGGTCTGGGGCTGGCCCTCGCCAGCGCCACCACCAGGGAGCCGGCTGACTTGCACGGATCGGAACGCGCTCTTCAGGGTGTTTTTGGAGCCCGTGTCGCGCCGTTCGCCCTCCCGCCGCTTCTCTACCCCCGGGGCCACCCAGTAGTCCACCTGGAGCCCGATGGCATCCACGCCATGGGCCATGCTAGGGCTCCTGCGCGGGAAATGAGGAACGTGCTTAGCACGGCACGGAATGAGAGCACAAGAGTCACGCAAACCACGTGCGCGGCGTGCTCACCCCAGCACGGTCAATCCGCTGCTCATGGAAGGGGAAGAAGGGGGCGTGGCCACATCCTTCATCCCCGCCGTCGGAGACCCGTGAGCAGGAGGAGACGTGGAGGGCACAGACAAGCCGAGGGCCATGGTCTCCTCTGGGTCCCCCCCTGTCACCGTAAAGGCCGCATATGGTGGAACGTAGCGGGAAAAAATAAAAATATATAAAAAAGGTTGAATTCGCTTTTCAGCTCTACACCTGTGGCTCACAATAAATCAACGATCACAATATTCAGCACTTTGGAGTGAAGCTGTACTGCTGCCCAAATGTAGCAACATCGGGATTCACCTGCAGACGCTGTACTGTGTTCGATTAATCCGACCTTCACAACCTGTGTGACACACAGACCCCCCGTCAGGCTTTGAGTTACGCCCTCTACCAAACCGAGTTACAACAGCAGCAACAGCAGGCGCAATGACAATAAAAGCAGCCGCAGCAGCAGCAGCGACAATAGTAACAGCAACAGGAGCAGCAGCGACAGTGAAAAACAGCAGCAGCAGCAGCAAAAACAGCAAGTACAGCAGGAGTGTCAGTAAAAATGACAACCGCAGCAACACCTACAACTACAGCAGCAGCAGCAGCAGCAGCAAAAGCAAGAAGAAAAACAACAATGGCAGTTCAGGGACTGCCGAGAGTGAGGAATAGCACACCTACCCCAACGAAAGGAATGAATTTCTGGTAGGAGTCTTCATCATTCCTAAGAGCAATAAACAGTCATTGATAGTTAACCCGTTTTCCTGATGTTTTGGGGTATTTAAATAAATACTCAATAGAGAGGGCAGAAATTGTAAATAGCATATATTTATATTTTAAATGCAGGTGATGAGAGTGCCCCCCCCCCCCCCCCCCGGGGGGGAAGGGGGGGGGCAATGGGCCCCCAATTCTGTGTTGCCGGGCCGCATGGGCCCCGGGATGGGGCGCCGGGGGGGGGCCGGGGCCCCGCTGATGTACTGCGCGATGCGAAGCCCAACGTCCAGCGTCTCTGCAGCGGGAAGAGTCACGCCTGCGTCTTGCTAAAGCGGCTACCTCACATACAGGGAGCGAGCCACACGTGCGTCGCTGCCCGTTTATCGGGCAGACAAACCCTATAGGCCGGGTGTTGCAGATCCAACAAGCAAGCAAGATTTATGGATCTACTGGACACGAGGAAGAGATGAGATGGGGGGGTACCGGTCTGCGGGGGCTCGCTGCGGTTGAACAAGTCCCTCCATGTGGTGTCTAGGAAGGCCGAGTTGTAGCGGTTGTCAAGGGACGCCAGGTGCTTGGCAACAGGATGCGAGCCTGAAGGGAAGAGTCATGAATAAAGACGGGCGCTGATGAGTTAATAAGATAAACATGTGAGAAGCGACAGGTAACCGCAGCGCTGAGGGGAACGTTAACGTGGCTAATTAGCGAATAAATGGAGCAGGTCACGGGTGAAAAGGTCAGAGCAGGGTGACGCTGAGCCGGCCAGCTTACCCAAAGGAATCACCAGGAAGCGGATGTGGCTGAGCCAGTCCGACGTCTTACTGGCCAACTGGGAGACAAACAGGCGCAGGACGGCCCCCAGGTAGCTTTGCCCACCCACCACGGCCACCTTCACCGGTTTGGGCATGGAGGAGTTACAGTTACAGCTGCGGGTCGGGGGTAAGGACCGAGGGGGGGCGGGGGAGACCAGGAAACAGTAGGGTGCAGGTGAGCCAATTCTCGCAAACCGCATAGGTGTAATATTAACAAATGCAGGGTGAACAGACAGGTTGGCTCCGCCCCCTATTACACTATGGCCAATCAGGCGAACAGACTCACAATTTCTGTATGCGAGTCAGGACAGCGGCGAGAACGGCCTGTATCTCTGCGCCGGAGCACGTACAGACCACCGGCTGTCTCTGAGACTGCAGGACCTCCGCCACGTACTGTGGGTAGGAGACATTTACCCACAATGCCTTGCCGAGTCTGGTACCCAAACATCTCAATCACCAGGCAGACATTCTTTCATTCTCATCATATGAGAAAACAGAAATACTGGTTATGCCATTTTTTTCAACATCTAAGCTCGTCAGTTGCACATGCAGACACACGCAGGCCAATTACATGATTCTGGGCAGAAGCACACAGGGGGTGCTATCAGTTTGCCAGCTGGCTGTGTGTACCTGTCCCTGCCAGTCGCTGCCATTGACCAGGATCAGACTCTCTGGCAGGGCCGTGTCCGACAGCAGAATCTGGTTCAGCTGGTCGTACATGGCCTTCCTCGGAACCTACAGTCACAATCGGGGTGCCGGGAGAGACTGGGTCAGCGCAGGACCAACCAGCACATACCACACATTCAGGCTCACGTATTCAGGGCATTACGGTAAAGTATCATGGCTGAGGAGAAGCTTTCACAGAGTAAATTCTGGTCATGCACAATTTAAACCCTGAGCCATGTATCATGTCCACATACAAACCACAGACTCGCTGTCTGCGATCTGGCCTGCTGTCACCTTCAGATGGGGTGTGTGACCCACCCCATCATCCAAAGACATTTCGACTCGCTAGTTTATGCCCAGATCGACTAAGAGTAGGCTTAGCCCTGCTCTGTGACCTGTTACGTGGCTTCGGAAATTCATTTATGAAATCTGTGTTAAAGAAAAGGAACAACTTGACAGAGAAGTTATTTCATGCTGTCTGCAGATGCCAGGTGAATTCACAGCACAGGGCTCTGGCGTGGCTCTGATAACGCTTCCTCACATGGAGACATGCATCTATTAATGGAAGGAAGGTGACTCGACCGAGTGTGAGCTAATGTCCGATCGGTCAAAGATGAAGAGGTGAAGGAAGAGGTGAAGGGTCACATGGTGGATGGACAAAACAAGAGCTGATTTGGGTGCGAGGTATCGGCCACGAGGCGGTACCTGTGTGGCGTGTCCCAGCTCGGGCGAGCGCTCGCTGTCCGAGCTGTTGGTGCGCTCGCTCATGGGCTTGGAGAGCTGGCGCTCCCTGGTGGGCGTACTGCGCCGCAGCCGGGGTGTGTGGCCGCCGTCCAGCCTGCGCGGCGAGAGCAGCCAGGTCAGCTCTCCTCACAAGAAACAGGCATGTGGGACAAAGGAACGGCAGAGAAAAGCAGAGGGAGGAATCTGCAGCTTGAAGGAGGCTTGTGTGTGTGTGTGTGTGTGTGTGTGTGTCAGTGTGAGCATGAGTCAGTGTGCCCGCGTGTGCGGCTGCGTGCCGGTGCCCGCAGACCTGGGAGACGGCATGCTCTGGATCTCGGCCTTCCCCGTCTTCAGTGGCGTCCTGGGTTTCTCCGGCACCGACACGGTTATACACGGTCCCACGTCGCCAAACAGCTCCTGCTCGTTCAGCTCCTGTGTGCCGTGGGGCAGCGAGTTACCAGGAGGGCGAATGTAACGGGTCGGCGAGGGAGCGCCGCGCCGCGCCAGAGGGCCGGCTTACCAGCGTGTCCGACTCGGAGTAAGGCTCGTCCGTGTTGTGACTCCGGGATCGCCTCATCTTGTCCGGAGGCTCGTCGCCCTGCTAAACACATGGCATCACACCGGTTGCTATGATAACGTTTAAAACAAAGGTGGGTGGTACCAGGCCTCGTCATCCAGACAGTACTGTCAGCGTGCCCCCCACCCCCCTGCCCCCCGCCCGGCATTCTCACAGGACTGAAGAGGTCTCGGCTCACGCTGCCGAACTCCGTCTGCGAGCTGGACTGGGACACGCCCTCGAAGAAAGGTCTGGATACACAAACAAACAAAGATACAGGCCATGAGAATATAATTACAAAGGAAGAGTCATCAGTTTTAATACAGCAAGCTTTTATGGGAAGCATAATTATTTAGCCATTTATACAGTTAAATAATTAATATACAAGTGGTCTGGTAGTATTTAAGTATAGCCTATAATGTCTACCTGATATTTTATGTGCTATGATTTGCTGATATTCCTTGAAATACATACATGTGCTGTTAAAACGAAAAAAAAAAACGAATGATGCTTCCTTTTGCTGAAATCACGTTGAGTTAAACACACAAGTCCATATACATTACTTGACTGTAACCTCGCAACAAGCAAATACAAGCTTGACTTGCATGGATCTGCATTAACGCCACTAAAAATAATGTCCTGATCGACACGACTTCACGGCCAGAAGCAGGAATTAATCGGTTTAATTACCAGGAGCTAATTTTCTATGCGAAGTGTGGAGCGGCCTGTAATTTAGATGGATCTCCTGTCACATGTCCTCGCCCTGGTAAAACCTTCAGCTTCTGTTTTTTCACTCCTCGTTCGGAGCAGGAAAGGGAAGCGTTTCCACAGTTTGCACACCTCATTTCTTGCGACCGTGTAGGAAATGAACCCTATCCGTTCCTCTCGTAAAAAATTATACGGCCATTTTGTTTCTCTATGGATATATTAAAAGTGCAGGCAGAGTTTACAGAAACCGGCTGCATAGTGCGCTGGGCTGGCTCTGCACAGTAATCGGATTCGCACGGATCCACCTGTATTTCCCTACTGAATCGGGCTGCCGGTTGTGAGCTGTGTGTGTTTCTGAGGAGGCCAGGATAGCGGAGGGATAGCCCTTGGATAGCGCCGGGACCGCTCTGCGATAGCGCTGGGCTAACGCCGGGACCGCACTGCGATAGCTCTGCGATAGCACTGGGCTAACACCGGGACCGCACTGCGATAGTGCTGGGACAGCATCGAGACAATGCCGGGATGACGCCAGACTCCTAGCCAAACCAAATCCTCGCTTGCTCACAGCAAAAGCCTGGCTGTCAGGACAGTGTGGGCTAATACCAAAAGCGGACATGGCCCAAGTGCTCAGCAGACAGTTTCCCGTCCTTGCTGCCCTGATGCAGGTGCGGGGGGGAATACGCTGCCTTCTACAGGCCGGGGGGGGCACAAGCTGCCTCCTACAAGCCATATGACTCTGGTACATGCCAGGCTTTCACTGCCGACGGCACATCAGCACATTTCACAGTCCAGTCCTCCCCCTTATTTAAAAAAAAAAAAAAAAGATAAAAAAATCGAAACCTCGCCTTGGCTAACTCAGCCCTGTAGGGGGCAAACTTCTGTATTCTTTTAATCATCATTTAAAATACGCACATATAGTTGGGAGCATTAAAAAGACCTAAATTATTCAAATGTAAGAAAAGTTTATATCACATTCATTTCCACTGCCATCACAAAATATTTTTAAAGACTTAGAAATAAGTCGGAGGGTTTATAATAGCTACTTAAACACCAAATCACAGTTTAACGGTACATGACCCCTTGGGTATCTAATGCCCAGGGGTGTGGTGTGTGGTTTATCGTAAGCTATTATTTCACTTCTCCTTGGGCCTGGATCAAACGGGCCGTGATCCCATTCGCTGCCCCGCTCAGCTCCAGCGGGCAAAGCCGTCTGGCTGCCGCCGGCCTCTCGGCACGTTCAGGAACCGTAGGGCCTGCTGCACCATCAAATACGAGTCGCGAGCATGTATGTTATTCTGAAAATGGCTGTTTAAGGAATCAGAAAGGGAGTGCTTGGATGGTTTGCGATGTTTCCACGTCCGGCCAGGTGCGAGTACCCTACCCCACACCCCTAACTTCAGGCCCCGGTGATGGCGCCACCTGCAGGCTGACCTGAGCTTGGGCTTGGGAGTGCTCAGAATGCTCTCCGTCTCCTCCATGTCAGGGCCGCTGTCGCTGGGGTTGTACATCTCCAGGCTGTCGTAGAGCTCATCCAGGTCCTCCTCCACATCCTGGATCTGCTCCCGGGACACGTGCTCCAGCCGGAAGCCCACCTGCCGCGAGCGAGGGTGGGCCAGTGAGCCACGCATACGCACACGCGGACTCTCCATTCATTTCTATGGGCAAAACTCTAATCCCAACATGACGCCCTTAACCCCTACCCAGCCCTACCCTTAATCACAAATAACCAAACAAAGTAAACATCTTTTGGCATTTTTAATTTTTTGATTGCAGTTTTTATAAAATTGAATTTCCCCTTCAGGGGACTGAAAAGGTGGTTCTTACAGAAGAGGTGTTAATCACACTGTGGGTACACGTGTGCTTGCACAGACTCAGACGCACGCAGACACAGACGAGTTCGATACCTCATCTGAAACCTTAAACCTCTTCAGCAGGGCCACAAACTTCTGCTTAATGTTGGGTTGCTATAGAGAAGAAAAGAAAAATGGAGAAATATAAGAAATAGAACAAACTGTCCTCCGACTGTCCCCCCCCCCCCCCGTATCTGTGATGAAGACAATCCCTGGCCCCAGGAGAGTGACAGGGGCCCCTAGTGAATGACGGGGGCTCAGGGGCCAAAGGAGAGCGACAGGGGCCCCAAGGTACTCCATCCCGGCCCGTGATAAGCCTCTCTCTCACGCCTCAACATTCTGGAGCGAGACAGAGAGGCAGCTGCAGTCCCGGTGACTTAATATCGCGCCACGGGGGGGCGCTGTGAGGCGTGTGCGCGTGCTGGCATGCCTGCCCGGCGTGCAGCACCCCCTACGGCCCGAGCATATGGCGCGGCCGTCTGCTCACATTCATGCGCGTGATGGAGGTCAGCTTGCGTCGTGGCTTCTTCTTCCTCACCTCGTCGTCTTCGTCAAACAGATACTGCGAGGAGGAAGCGACGTCTGTCAGCAAAACCCCAGTCGCAGGCCAATAAGGATTTGCTGATAAACAGCCTCTGCTTCTCCCATATCTAAACCTGCTTCACCCTGGTTGATCTTCTTCTACCCAAATAATAACACATCTCCCACTGTTCTCTCCTTCATTTCTTCAGCACGTCTATCTGATTGGTCCATCTACCTCGCCGTCCCCTGGCGCCCCCACCTGGCCATGGACGGGGTCGTCGCTGCCCTCCTGCTCCGAGGAGAAGCTCTCCTCCTCCTCTTCAGAGTAGTTATCGATGTCCGGGGATCGATCTACGGGAGGACGATAGTGACGTCATATCGCGCCCTCTAGCGGGAGAATGACGCACAGACCATTGAGCTGTGAGCCCCCAAGTGGATCTCCCTCCTACCTCCTCCGCCCTCCCCTGACAGCTTGGCTTTGGGCCCCTCGTGGTCGATGGGCTGGCTGGAGAGGGACTGCACCCGGATCTCGGCCACAGGGATGGCAGCCTCCTTCACGTTGCTATGGAGACCCAGCACCTGGGCTCCCTCGCTGGGATGCTGCATGACCTTAGAGTCGGAGAGCAGGGAGCAAAGGGCTCAGCTCAGAGGCCCCCCCCAGCCCCCCCCCGCATCACCCTCTGTTGGTGTGAAAAGGACCAGCATCACTTATAGTGCCCCGGCTGCCATTCCTTGCAGGAACCTTCTGTCACAATCACTTCCACTCCAGTTCACCATATGGTCAGAAGACACTGCATTTGTAAACAAACTGAAAAGCTCACTGGAACTCTACGCTTTGCTATCATTTAACCTCTGGATACGAGTCGCAGGATTAAATTCCCTCAATATTCAACAGAAAAGGGGGGGGGGGGTGAGCAGCTGACTGCATAAATGCCCCCTGACGGAACAGTGAGGCCCACAAACACATCGCAGCCCCGCGGAGCAGCAGGAAACGTGTCGAACTTCTATCACGCCGTAATTCTGATGCTGGTGCTGACCAATCGCACAAGCCAACGGGTACGGCTCTCTCTAAAGCCGCAGGAAGATGCGCGTTACCAATCGGGCCGTCTGTCGGAGCGACGCACGCGATGCTATGGACAGCTTTACCCGCACTTCGTAATGGAGACCTCATCAGCCAAGATCAATTCACAGAAGGCCGTTCACCGTGCATGATTCACGTCATGGTCTACAGGGGTACAGACACAGGCCCGCGGGGACAGCGTACGTTACTACTGTGTTTGTACCAAGAAGGTTGTCATTGGCAGACACTCGGAAAACAAACAGAAACAAACAAACAAACAAACAAACACTGACCCACAGCTATGTCCCTTTGAAGCTCACAAGCTTCAGTTCCTGTAACACCTCAGTTACATTTAGGGAAAGCAGATAAAACAAATATTTAACTTGGCTTCACAGGAATGGCAGAACAAGCGACAGGTCATCACCGCGCTGATCGACACTGAGGGCAGGCCTCTCACCTCAGCTATATTAATGATTCCCAGCCAGCATCCTGAAGCTCAAACGAGCGACAAGTCATCACCGCGCTGATTGACACTGAGGGCAGGCCACTCACCTCAGCTATATTAATGATTCCCAGAGCCAGCATCTCGTAGCTCGAACGAGCGAC
>JAODKE010000053.1:908489-921952 GCA_026779605.1 Mormyrus hasselquistii
CCACCAGTGACTAGGGGCCCGCCCAGCACCACCAGTGACTAGGGGCCCGCCCAGCACCACCAGTGACTAGGGGCCCGCCCAGCACCACCAGTGACTAGGGGCCCGCCCAGCACCACCAGTGACTAGGGGCCCGTCCAGCACTAAGCACGTCCACCTGACCCATGGGGTCTAGCCCCCACCTTGTTGGCTGCAAACTAGACTAACCAGCACACTCTGGCACCCAAGTTCAGGCAATTAAAGATTTTTTTCCCCCCCAATCTCCTTCCAGGAGGTTAATTTACCACCGATGCAATAAAAGAGGCTGTAAAGCGAGCAGAAGAGAGAACCTGCCTGGTGGTAATGAGGTGTAAATGTAAACCGGCACTTCCCAGACCTGGAAGGTCAGTGCATAGAGACAATTAAAAAAAAGAAATAAATTCAAGCTGAAAACACGTGCGACAAAACCCACTAAGCAAAATTAACACGCTAAGCACATTTATAGCATTACAACAGCAGCTGGGTAGTACAATTTACCAAAGGGCCCTAATGACGTCTCTCTGAAAGGACTACGGTGAAGCCTCTCTCCCGGGACTCGAACCCGCATCACTCCCGGGTGCCGCACCATAGTGAGCCATCACACAGGGGGACAGAAAGGCTGCTGTGGGAAGCGTGTGAAGCAGCGAGGGCCTGTGGAGGGACACCCCCAGCGGGCCAATAAAACGATAAAACGCGACAGGGATTATGGCTGGGGCTCCGGCAAATGCCGTGGCGTCTCCGCCAGGCTCGGCGCCCCCTACAGGACGCCCAGACACGTCCCTCCAGGGACGCATACAGGCTCCGGCACAGGGCTCCCGCAAACGCCGTGGCATTTCTGCCAGGCTCGGCGCCCTCTACAGGATGCCCAGACACGTCCCTCCAAGGATGCATACAGGCTCCGGCACGGGGCTCCGGCAAACGCCAGGGCATTTCTGCCAGGCTCGGCGCCCTCTACAGGACGCCCAGACACGTCCCTCCAAGGATGCATACAGGCTCCGGCACAGGGCTCCCGCAAACGCCGTGGCATTTCTGCCAGGCTCGGCGCCCTCTACAGGACGCCCAGACACGTCCCTCCAAGGATGCATACAGGCTCCGGCATGGGGCTCCCGCAAACGCCGTGACATTTCTGCCAGGCTCGGCGCCCTCTACAGGACGCCCAGACACGTCCCTCCAAGGACGCATACAGGCTCCGGCACAGGGCTCCCGCAAACGCCGTGGCATTTCTGCCAGGCTCGGCGCCCTCTACAGGACGCCCAGACACGTCCCTCCAAGGACACATACAGGCTCCAGTTCAGTTACCAG
Source organism: Mormyrus hasselquistii (assembly GCA_026779605.1). Classification (NCBI taxonomy): domain Eukaryota; kingdom Metazoa; phylum Chordata; class Actinopteri; order Osteoglossiformes; family Mormyridae; genus Mormyrus; species Mormyrus hasselquistii. The sequence goes on from JAODKE010000053.1 coordinate 909,807, forward strand.
GGTCAGACTTCCTGATCTGAGACCCTAAATGCAGGATTAAGTTCAGATTAATTCTGTACACAGGTGAGAAAAAAAGACAACGCAAAAGGAGACCAGCTACACTATTGCCTTTAAAGATTTTTTTTTTGGGCAAACTATTTAATAATACATAACAGAGCTTGGCTAGTCTGTCAGATGAACAGCTAAATGAAAACATGTTCGGAAATTATCAATTCCCACAAGTACATCTAAGAGAAAAAAAAAATTAAATCCTGTTATGAATTCCCCGCAGGGCTCCTAATGTGCTTCGCGATGCTGAGCCCGGATTTGACACCCAAGGAGACAAACACCCCCCCCGGTCACGTCAGTTTGCCTTTTCAAACGGTCTTCAATATTTAATCCCCCCCCCCCCCACGGCGTGACTCTGCATGCAGCGTGATCCTGAGGGCCGAGGGGGGGGGGTCATTGCTTGGCGGGGGGTCCCTGTCAGCTGGGGGGGCCCCGGCCCAAGTACGCGGCTCTCTGGAATTCAGGAACATGGCCTCATTTATAAATTACTCCAATCTCTCCTTACCCCCCCACCGTAAGATATCTGCCTTGTCACAGCAATAAAGGGGCCCTTGTTCCATGTATGTGACCCACCCAGTCCCTCCTGGGCTTTAAATTCAGATCATCCATGCTGCCTGGATTTGAGGAGTAAAAGAGTGAGGGGGGGGACGAGAGGGGATGAGAAAGGATGAGGGGGGATGAGAGAGTAAGGGGGGGGTGAGGGGGTGGCTAACCTCATTCCAGCTCCCAGTTTGGAGCAGGCGACTCCAACAGCTCCCCGTTTTGGACCAAAAAGACCTGGTACACAGAGGTAACCACTTCATTTCCCTTTTATTACACACAGGGGCAGAGCCAGGGGTCACGGGGCAGGGAAGTGAGCGTCAAGAGGGAAGCGGCAGAGGCGTGGAATGACGCTACAGACACTGGAGCCACTAGATGTGCACACGGCCCGGCTCATTACTCATCTGCCTACAGGAAACTGCCATTTAACATTTTTCTCCTTGATTATTATCATAATCAGTAGCCTGTGACAGCAGATTACGCAGCAAAAGGGTCTGGAGCAGCCTAATGCAGTTTGATCAAACCAGCACGCTTGGTGTTTTCCTCCTGTTCAATTAAATCTAAATTTTCCCTGAAACGAGGGGAAACAAACGCATTAGTGACTGACTGCCCATCGGTCAGTCGCCGAACGGAGTGTATCACTTTTTCACTGCAATAACATGGACTAAAGGAGCCGCAGATTTACGCGCTGCCCGGCACGAAACCCGCACCACAGCCTCTAATCCCGCAAACAGGCGGACTTTTCTACCAATTTCCCGCAGAAATTCTGATGCACAATGAAAACAGCGACCGGAAAACGCATCTATTTCGGCTATCCTTCTTTTAGTCTATGAAAAAAAACAAAAAAACAGCGCATGGTCTGTCGTGACAAGATATTTTACTTTTAAGGGGAAACTTGGCACTTGTAAATGCACAGGGAAGCACTGCACGTTACTAAACGTGGGACTGATGTTTGGCGCATAATAGCGGTGGGAGAAACAAAACAGACATGCATTCATAGAAACTGTTTTAGTTTGCAACACGGGTTGTTTATCCTCGATTCCCTCTGCCAGAAATATCTAGCCCTCCCTGCCCACAGTCTGTCATGGAGCACGCAGAAGCAGAAACGCAGATAGGCGCCGTCACGGTCCCTCTTTTCGCCCGTAACATTTACGGCTTGGCGGGCAGCACAACCTACTTACACTCATTTCTTCAATGAGGGGGGGGTTATAGCGCGTCGCCGTTTCTGTGTCTCAGCGCCACTATTTTAATCTTCATATTCGAGTTTTGTGTAGACGTCCGAGTCTGCATTACACAGCGAGGCAAGCAGCAACACGGAATGCGCTGCATAAACACCCAAATATATAATATTAAAAAATATATAGGCCTACGTATATATATTAAAAAAAAAAAAAAAAAAAAAAAAAAAGAAAAACTGACTGAATATAATATGGATTCGCATACGAGCTATAAGCAAATGATAATCACGCACCAGTTTGTCAGTACACGTTATAAGTACCTTGGCTTTTTCCAATTTTTTTTAGAAACAATCGTTTCGATAACGTTACACAGAAGGTACGGGAATTAATTTTTTTTTCCAAAACGTCTCCATAAGCTCTCCTTGTTCTCTTTAACCTATTGATATTAATTTCTATCGAGACAGCATACAGATCGCTGGCAGAACTTGCACCTCGGCACGCAGCTCGGCGACGATCGGTCCACTTCCCAGGTCGCGTACAGGTTCATCTGCACCGGCCGATTCGACGGAATCGCCACCGGCTTCGGGGGCTGCATGTGCGGGGACGGAGAGCCTCCGGTCCGCGGGAGCCCTCCTCTATCCGACATGCTGGAGGTCTGCTGGAGAGACGTTTCAAAACAAATGCGATTATTATATTATCTCCGGCGCCTCCTCCCAGCTTCTCCGGCAAGTGGCCGCTTTCAGATGCATCCAAAATGAGCCGCTTTGCGCCGCTAAACGTTAATTGTCAGGGGGGTTTAAAAACAGCACTCACAATGCCGCCGTCCTACGCGCTCCGGGCAAACATGACCCACGCAGCTCGGTGGGCGTCCGCGCTCATAAACCCCGTCTCTTCGCACAACTTCAGCGTTTAAAGTAGCCGGACGCCGTTTTCCCGTTTTCGGAGGAGCACAATCGAGACGTCGTTCCCGTTTAGATAGCGGAGCTCATCCCCCTAGTGCTTCGCAGACAGGACAGGGGGTGCTGGCGGGGAGTGCAGCACGGCGTGCGCAGCATGCGAGATGCGCGTCCGGGGCTCAGCCTGCTGGGGGTCAGCCTGCAGCTCACCTGCGCGACGCCCAATTAATGTTGGTGATCATGTGCATTTCTTATCCCGTCATTGTGTAAAGCTGCGTTTCGTTTTCGACAAGCGCCGCCTCAATTATGTCAACGCCGCGTGAGAGACTGACAAAATAGCATTCCATTTGCATTACAGGGGTGATTGAGTTAATTTACTTTATAACGTCCTATTAAAGTCATTAGCAGATCCGTTTGTTTTCAAGCGAGAGACGGCAAAAATGCAACACTTTACCAATGCATAGTCCGTCAGTGTCATTTCAGTTAAATGTTTCATATTAACAAAAACAGAAAGGAATCTTGATTGAAAACGTGCTTTGCTTTTTTACACACCCCGCGTACGTTCACATTTGTCTACATGTTGTCTTAATACAGTATTTTAGGGCTTTAGAATTTCATTTTATGGTCTAACGTTCTGTTTAACGCTATTTGTGCCTCCTCAACCTGTCAATATATGCACCCCGTTTACACCCCGCGAGTTCCCCTCCTGCCCTGACCCTAAACATGCCGTGACACATGCAGCTACACGTAAATTGAGATTTCGGAGCTTCCCATTTCAAAAGTGCGGTGGTTTGTGCTGCTCGTTTAAAGCCACGTATAAACTGTAATGATTATACTGTGAACAACAGGTGGCAGTGAAATCTGGAGCATAATCATAATCTAATATATATATTATATATATATAATACACCCCCAGCGTGTGCAGACAGACAGAACTGCTCCACACGCTATTTCTATTCACTCACTAATCATTACTGGTTTATTGTTATCAAATGTAAACTGCTCTCTCCTGATATTAGGACTGTTAAATCTTATAAATCATATGCCATATAACAGAACCTATATTATGGGGAATTACCTAAGAAATTAATGCTCTTCAGTGAGCAGGCATGTATGGGCCTGCTGGGGGAGGGGGGGGGGGGGGCGTCCCACGTTTCTTTAGATTAAAACTGCCCCCTAAGGGTCAAAGCGAAGATGCATGCCCTTGGTTTGGGCCATGGAGCAGATTTACTTGCAGTGATGACTTGTGAGATTACTGGCAGGATGTAGACCGTGCAGCGTACTGGGATTACACACAGGAACTCAGACACCACAAAGCCATGTCAAACTATAGGGCAAATCATTTGTTAATCATAGTATGATAGTCCACATTTCTTTTTAGTACAAGGAGGATACCTATATCTTGTCAGATGGTGAGTAGGAACTGAAGAATACCCACCCGATCACTTCTGATGATCTTCCATCAGTTCCTGTATAAAACATTTTAAAATATAGGCCCCACTTCTGCATTTTATAAAGGTTTTCCCATTTTTGATTAACTTCCCATTAAATTGTTATTTTATGGTAAAGATCAGTCTACGTAATTTCGAAATACTTACTAGGAATTTTATGAATAACAAACTGCCGGTCGTCACCCACAAGGCATTGACCAGAGTGTCACAATGCAAACTATATTAAATCTTACTTCACCCAACGATTCTAGTCCCATGTCATTAAGAGGAATTCCTCTGTAGCTAAAATAATCCCCCCGGACATTTCCAACATCACCTCGTAATTAAAAAAAATCAAATGCTGAGTGACTGTTGGTGAAGGAGTTTATGCAAACAAAAGAATGCACTGATGACCGTTAACTGCAGACTGTGACTGGCAGACCTGCAGCGTGCGACACCGTCACGGCAGAAGTATGCAACAATGTAACATTCGTTTAGCGGCGGAATTTCCTTGTGTGTTTAAACGTTTGTTTTAACAACATGAATCAAACCATTGTTCAATTGGAAAAAAAAATGCTTCGGCCGATATCTCCCTTGCAACAAACGGTTCCTCTCAGGTCCTCTGACAAACATGGGCTCGGTTTTGACAACTCGAGTCCCAAACGCACAGCGAGCGGTGCTGGTCCGCTTTCAGACCGGACTGACGCAGTTTGGGCGAGGATGCTCTACGTCACAGTCACACCATAAGCCGGTGTGTTTCACAGCTGCTGTTCCCCGATCTGGGGGCCGTGCTCGTCATTCAGAGCTGCACTTTTCTGCATAGGTGGTGTTTGTTGGCTGCTCTTGGGGGGTGGGGTGGGGGCAAATTAGCATCCTGCTTGCATGTTATCACACGTATCTGATGCACACATAACGCACATATATCGTTTTCTCTACCTAAATGTGCAAACTTAAATATATAAATATACCAAGGGAACCCCCCCCCCCCCCCATTGGTGGCAACATATCAAGACGGATTGCCCCCCCAAACCCCAGCTACACTAATCATCACTCTTTCTGCTCAGTGATTCCATGGTGTTTAGGCCTTGAATGTTGACATCAGCCTCCACAGAAGACACGTGTAGCTACAGTAGGTTTGGTTCACTGTGGTTCTGCAGTCTGTAGCCATTTATGTTATTCATAATGCTTATACTTTATTCATTTCTATCTGACAGACTATTCTAGCTACAGGTCTTCTGGTATTTATCTTGTCTGGGCTGTAGTGTCCTACACCTGATCTGTACTGTTGTATAGCATAACGGAAGAGAAACTCAGAACTGATGGAAAAACCCATCTGATCTCTTCTTAGGAAATATGAACATTGTCCTGTAGCTAAGATGATAGAAACGGCCGTAACTTCACCTTTCTTGGAAAATCATTAGTTCCCTCCCGTGCTGGAAAGTTGACCTGACGGAAGCACAGAATGTCTGCCTCCGTTCAGCCCTAAAGAGTAACGCAGGTGCATTCCAGAGCGAAACCATCAGAAGAGCTTCAAAATGAAGCACTTGAGAAATAATGTTTTTTGTTTCTGGCCACGGTGTTTGCGCTCCTACACTTTGGAGGCTATTTATTGCCGACCCACTTTGCGGAATGCGGCCTGCCTTCTGATCAGAGCACTCAGGATAATTGCAGGAGAGGCCCCTGCATAGCCGCCCTCCGCATCCACACAGGCCCTCATCGCTTACGATATTCCCGTCACGTTCTCTTCTTATAAAGTAATCTTAGAGACAGAGGCGATCATTGTTCGTCATTTCATCAGCCAGTACCAATTATTTATGGGGGGTTCTTACCAGAGCTGTGATGTCACTGTGTCTCTGTCCCCCCCCCCTTCCCCACATGGAATGAGCTCATGGGGCCTGATGTTACGTTGGAATGTGACTCAACTCTGCACCAACTACGCCGCTCAGTCACTCCGGGGGCCTCGAGACTCCCACGGAGGCCTGAGAGAGCCGCCGGCTCTGTTTCCGAGCTCGATCCTGGCCGTGGATTCCGTGGCGACGGGTTCTTCGTGGCGATGGGTGTCCGTGGCGACATATTTAGGTCAGAAATTCTGACGGGTGACATTTACATGCCGCGGAGGAGCAGAAGTGACAAGCGAGTGTCGTTTCAGATTAGAGAAACGCGTAGAACCCACAGCTGCCGCACTCTGATTACAGAAACGCGTGGAACCCCCAGTTGCCACACTCTGATTACAGAAACACGTAGAACCCTCAGCTGCCGCACTCTGATTACAGAAACACGTAGAACTCTCAGCTGCCGCACTCTGCATTAACTGTGAGAGAGAAATACTTTATCGTGCATTAAGGGAACCTAACCTTTTTTCCCCAAATCTTGTACTCATGCACGTCTGTGAGGTTGGAATTGAAATTATTTGTGCTTTTTTGACGCGTCTCTGACGCGCTTCACCACACTGAAGAGGGAAGTGTGCAAAATTGCAGAAGCGGTGCCTCTGAGTGATGCGGAAATGCAGACCATAGCAAACAGCAATGTTTGTCGTGGAGAAATTAAGTATTAAAATGGGATTTTGCGTCTTTATGGACGCACATGGGAAGTCTGTTTTTGTTAAAAAAAAAAAAAAACAGAAGAGGTAACAAAATGATGTACGGACTGACGGCAGACTTTGTGTGGCATCGCGGATGGGCGCTACTGCTGCTCGAAATGTGGTGCCCGCCTCGCCACTCCCTCCACCTGGTGGTCTCGTACTGACCATGGAGTGGTCACTTGTATGGATGCCAGTGAGCAGACTTTGTGTGGCATCGCGGATAGGCGCTACTGCTGCGCGAAATGTGGTGCCCACCTCGCCACTCCCTCCACCTGGTGGTCTCACCCACCATGTGCTCCTCAGATCTCTGCGTCACGGCCTGCTGCAGGTCCTCCAGTGGCCACCTTCCCATCCGGGACGGATGTACTCCAACTCCGAAGGAGCCGTAGGAGCGAATGTAACATAAATGCTCCTTCGTCGGGAGCCGTTGCTCTAGTAACGGCGTATGTACACGGGTGGGTGAGAAGAGGGTGGGTTATTAAGACTTGGGTTTGGCAGGGAGACGTGTCCGCATGGATCAGCAGTGCCTGAGGCACTGGCACGCGGCTGCCGATGTGGACGCTGGAGTGCAGCCACTCGTACAGGCAGTGGCACGCGGCTGCCGATGCGGACGCTGGAGTGCAGCCACTCGTACAGGCACTGGCACGCGGACGCTGGAGCGCAGCCACTCGTACAGGCACTGGCACGCGCCCGCCGATGCGGACGCTGGAGTGCAGCCACTCGTACAGGCACTGGCACGCGGCCGCCAATGCGGCCGCTGGAGTGCAGCCACTCGTACAGGCAGTGGCACGCGGCCGCCGATGCGGACGCTGGAGTGCAGCCACTCGTACAGGCACTGGCACGCGGACGCTGGAGCGCAGCCACTCGTACAGGCACTGGCACGCGGCCGCCGATGCGGACGCTGGAGTGCAGCCACTCGTACAGGCAGTGGTACGCGGCCGCCGATGCGGACGCTGGAGTGCAGCCACTCGTACAGGCACTGGCACAAGGCTGCCAACGCAGACACTGGAGTGCAGCCGCCCGTATAGGCACTGGCACGTGGCCGCCGATGCGGACGCTGGAGTGCAGCCGCTCGTACAGGCACTGGCATGCGGCCGCCGACGCGGACGCTGAAGCCCAGCCGCTCGTACAGGCAGTGGCACGCGGTCGCCGAAGTGGACGCTGGAGTGCAGCCACTCGTACAGGCAGTGGCGCAAGGCTGCCAACGCGGTCACTGGAGTGCAGCCGCTCGTATAGGCACTGGCACGCCGACGCGGACGCTGGAGCGCAGCCGCTCGTACAGGCACTGGCATGCGGCCGCCGACGTGGACACTGGAGTGCAGCCGCTCGTACAGGCACTGGCACGCGGACACTGGAGTGCAGCCGCTCGTACAGGCACTGGCACGCGGCCGCTGATACAGACAAAGCTGTCTCGTACTGACCCTGGAGTGGTCACTTGTACGGATGCCAGTGAGCAGACGCTTATACAAACACTCAGGGCTCCTCCCCCCTCCCTTCATGAACACCATAAGCTGGAGTCTTATCCCTTTCGGATTGGGGGTGGGTTTGAAACCCAAATTAACATACACACAGACATAACCCTAAACCAAAAAAATGTCCCTCCACACACACACACACACAGACAAACTTTTTAATCCCCAATTTAATATTCTTCATATTTATGAAGCACACTTATTAAATCAGATTTCATTAACCTTAAGAACCTTAAGAAGGTTTTCACACTTCCCCCACAATACCTGTCTTTCAGGTGTCACTGTGCTGAAAATAAAAACAAACAGGAATTTCTCCCGGTGCACACAGACACACTTGTGCACATACGCCTTACTTTAACTCCAGGATTCCTCTTATGACTCTGTGAGCCCCACCTATCATCATCTTCATCATCTTCGTCATCATCCTTGGCTCGGGATGAAGACTCTCCAAACCACCAGGCACTGAGGGGGTGCAGTGAGGGGCACAGGCCAGTGAGAGCGACGACCAAATGTGCAGATTCAAGTGAACTGACAGGGAAGGTTTTGTCTTCAGCGATGTAAGACAACGCAGCTCCGCCCAAAATTCAGCCCTTCACTCCGCAAGAAGACAAACCGTGGTTTTGTAATTACTGCATCCATTGTTAGACATTATAGAGTTGAAAGCTTACCCACAAATGACTAAACCCAGCTCTATTATCCAGACGAGCAAAACCGGTTTGGATGCAAGATTAGAGACACTAAATACATCAACTTGGACACTCTGGTGACATGAATGGGAATTTAATTTGTTCAACACATTGCTGAGTTTTTTGCAATTCGACTGCCACTAAAAGCTGGACAGCAGAGACCCTGAGACTGTGTATGAATGAGGAGTAACAGCCCGCCAGTTTGGCTCAGTTTCCCTGGTAGGAAACCCTGGTAGGAATCCCTGGTAGGCGCTACAGGTGCCTTAACAGCCTCTTTTATGATGCCATCTAATGCGGCCTTATTGAAAAATGTCAAATTTCCAAGTTACAATGCAATCATAAACACCGTGTAAATAAATCAGGACAGTGTCTGTAAAATATATATATATATATATATATATATATATATATATATAAAAATCACGGAGGCATCAAAGTGGAAGACGATGTGAAAGATGGAACTCATTCTTCTAAATCATACCCGTGTACTCAGGTCTATCTGCTAGTACTGTGAGTTTCACGCTGAGTTCCTGTTTTTAACCCTAAGAGTCCCAGACCAAAATCTTGACATTAGTCCCATATTCTGCTGGAATAATTAGCTATTTTGACTAAATTTGCCCCAACTCCTATGACATCCACTTTCTCGCCCACGGAAGGCGTATCTCCGTCTTATGCTGTGTTGTGCCTGCCCTAAACCAGTCTGCAAAGAACATCCCAGTAACCCCATAATTCCCAACTTAGCCCGGGGGGGGGGAGGGGGCTGGTCACATGATTCTGTTTCCTGTCTCATCCAGAGGGATTCTCACACCGTGTCATTAATCTTTCACGCTGTAAATATAGAAGCCACAAACTTTGCAGCACAGGCTGGTAGCATCTGTCGTCCTGCTTCAGAAGGAGCCCATCAACAGAATCATTAGACTGGTGATGTGTCCGTCTTGTACGTTAACGTTGGCTAGCACAGTCATCAGCGTGAAGCATCGGCACCAGTGACACCCACACCACTTCCATGCCAAAGCAAGCCGCGTGGCCGGTCTCTGCAGGATCAAGTATTTCTTCATAGAATGTTCTTCCTGGCCGACGTCTTGACTGTCTGCATTAACAGGGAGGTCAGAGGCCACCGAATACCCCTGTTCTGTTTTTTCGCCACTGAAGACGTCTGTGCTGTGTTCCGCCCTCCTTCGGATGACGTATCAGTCAAAACAAAACAAAACGTACCACTAATCTGTTCTGCATATATACTCAACCGCAGGTATTATCTGGTGCTAAGCATCTCCTCATTTTTCACTGCTGGAAGGTATTTGGCTACATCAGTATGTACTAAGTAACTGATAGTTACCCTTTGTGTGTAGCTGAATGGTGAAAAAATTATGTCCTGAAGCAAAAAGAGAAAAAACTTAATTAGCCAGCTGTTTACTCGAGTTAAAATAATGTTAAATTCCCTTCCTGGTGCCTTCACCACATGCCCCAATCACTCAGCTTCAGTAAATGCACCCCCCCGCCTCCCCCCCCCCCGGGACCTTGGCCTCAATCTCATCCTAATATCCAGCCCTTCTGATTGCTCTCAGCAATGACCTCCCCCTTAATGAAATTATATATTCTATTCACATAAAGCCTTTTCAACGACAGAGAGGATCTGTGTCGATATCCAGAAGGTTGTGGGTTTGAATCCTGAAGAATAGTTGCCTCACTTTTGGCCCTCAGCTGCTTGTTAGCTGCGGAAAAACTTTCACCCCTAAACTCGCTGTCATTGACGTATCCGTCCGTATCTGCGTGAAAAACCTCGCGATTTTTATTATCTTTCTTTTTACTTTATCTAACACTGTTTTGATGAAGAAAGATGCTGCTGAAATGTTATGAAAGTACAATGAATTGCCCTGTACATCTGAAGGTGGATTTGTGTTTTTCACAAGTTTCTGCAGGGTTTTCAGGGTCTGATCACGATCACGGCGACCACACCTGTCGCCTCGCGTCGTTTCTCTGCTCAGTGTGCTCCTCCACAATGGCGGCACTCCAAATCGAGATCCCATCCCATACTGGTATTCTTTACATAAAGCACAGTGACTAAAATCCACTGTAGTCGTTATGAGGGGAAAAATAGGGCAGATTGTGTATCACACGTTCAGAAGCAGCGTTGAGTGGCTGGCAGGCTAAGTCTCTATGCCTGTAATCAGATGGTTGCTGGTTTGAGACTTAGCAGAGCAGCCACATGTCTGCCGGCCTTTGAGTAACGCCCCTAACCCTGGCGTAGCTATTTTGATCAGCTGGCTGGAGTGAATTTTTGAATTTGAGACTTTTGAGAAGTTTGTGCACGTACATAGCAGTTTTATTACCTTAAAAATAAATAGTTTGTAGTGTTTGCAAAATACCCCAGTGCTTTTGATGTTGCTGATTTTAGATTTATAATGGAATAATATAGAGTCTGACATTTTTACTGGATGGTTAATGTACAGGCAGACGCTGCCCCCCAGAGGTCAATCTGAGAAGAGCACAGTACGCGTTACTGGATGGTTAATGTACAGGCAGACGCTGCCCCCCAGAGGTCAATCTGAGAAGAGCACAGTACGCATTACTGGATGGTTAATGCACAGGCAGATGCTGCCCCCCCCTGAAGCCAGTCAGAGAAGAGAATTTAGAGATCAGTGGTCATTGTTAACACACCACAGCACAGCACACAGTGCGCAACAACGAAATGTGTCCTCTGCATTTAACCCATATGTGACTTTGGTGACATAGCAAGGGGCAGCTAATTCAGCGCCCGGGGAGCAGTGCTTGGGGACGGTATCTTGCTCAGGGTACCTCAGTGGTGACTTGCTGGTGGGGGATTCGAACCTGCAATTTTTCGATTACAAGTGTGCTTCCCTAACCATCAAGCCAGTACTGCCCAAGAGCACAGTACTCATTACTGGATGGTTAATGTACAGGCAGACGCTGCCCCCCAGAGGCCAGTCTGAGAAGAGCACAGTACTCATTACTCAATCTCTTAAATACTGTAATGACTCATATAAACCAATGAGGCAGCAGAACAGCAGGAAGTCACTGGTGCGCTGCTGTTGATCTCAGCCCCAGCTCTGCCGAGCAGCTCGTATCACACAGGCTTCTTTTTTTACCCAGACTCCCACTTGTCAGCTAAGTAAACATCTCAGCGAAGGAGGCCAGGAGAGGGAAGTGTATTTTTTTGTGTTTTTTTTCCCAGCTATAATCATCATATGGACAAGTGAGAAACAGCCTCGCTTGATTAGCATTCAGTAAAAGGCCAGCATAAGATTGGTCATGATGTGGAAGGACGCTTCATGATCGCAGAGTGTCTGCCCGCGG
>JAODKE010000053.1:1044080-1055225 GCA_026779605.1 Mormyrus hasselquistii
TACATACACTGATACGTATGTACCAAAGGCAAGCTTAAAGAAACTGTACTACAAAAGAGAGCTTGATGGATTGTGGGTAGAAACTGTCCCTGAACCTGCCTGTGCGGGTTTGGATGCTACTGTGCCACCTGCCTGACGGCAGGAGCGAGAAGAATCTGTGGTGGGGATCGCCTAACGTGGGGAGGGGGTCCGTCCCTAAGACGCACAGGCTTGGCTGGAGGGCGAGTGCCTGCTGAAGAGGATCTGTGGCCGAGCTCCTGCTCTCCATGGCCACACTCTGCATCTGCTGCACTGAATGCTTCAGGTCAGCCTCGCTGACTGCGGTGCTGCTGGGTGCTCAGCAGAGCTGCTGTCTCTGTACTTTCTGCATCTAGCCTCGTCTTTCCATTTGGCATTTCTTCAATTTAGAGAGAGAAGGTGTTACCATCCTTTCTGGACATGGGGGTACCTGAACTGCCAGTGAACAAAACAATACATGAATACTAAGTCCAGCAAGAACATGAAAACTCAACACACGCAGTTAAGATGGAGGTATAAAGTTATAGTACTATCCACCTAGCCAACTTACGGCTATACACAAATATTTATGATTCTCGTTAATTTTGTAAAAAATGTAAAAGACTGGCGTCCCAAATTTAATCAATCACTTTCACAGGCTGTGCAATTTACTGTGTTAGTGTACTGTGGGAGGGAACCAGAAAATTCCACTTAGAACATGGACCACGAGGGTGTGAGGCTCAATATTCACAGTATAATGCTGCACCTTGTGTCAATACGACTTTTCACCAGGATAAATAGCTGTTACCGAATGTTGTACGAAAGGAACACTTACAATAGAACAAATTTCAGGTTTCGCGTCATATACAGATAACAATGGGACATCCTTACCTTTATAAGCCCTTATTATTAAGTACCAGCTGCGCGTGTTCGGCTCTAACCTGCCCCCTGACGTCATCGCTATCGTGAATATTTGCTGACTTGTGATTACTTTAGGGGTGACTGAAGGCGACTGTATTTGCACAAACAAGCGTTGTCGAAAAGAAAAGCATCTGTCGCGTTTGCAACGTTTAAAATGAGGTTGTTGATCATAAATTGAGGTTCGATTGTAACGTACCATAATAAACAAGTAATATGACTTTTTTTGTCTGTTTAACGCAAGAAAAATTAAGTTACAGTGAGCGGCGCAGGGGGCAGTTTGCAGAACATCGTCTGTCCACTAAAGAGGTGCTGGGGCCGCGTACCTGTGAGTACCGGCTCACTTTAGTCCCGATGAGGACCCGGTTTCTCGAAACCTTCTTAAAGCCAAGTCGTTCGTAAGGTCTAAGTTAAAAGATGTAGCGTTAAGAAGGCTACGAGGAAATCACCCCTGTTCCCCACCGACAGCAATCACCACAACTAGTCTGATCAAATGTAATATGTGACAAATTCAGCACACAGCAAATTATTCTTAACCATTAGGTGTATTCACAGTACGCAAATCATGTTTATGTCCAACATGATGAAACATTAGGTCTCCCAGCCTTTTGGGACAAACCAGAAAGAAGAGAGAAACCCTGAACGGAGGCAGGAGCGGATTTTCCGGAGTGATTCGATAAACCCGCCAAATGAATAATAAAGGCGCGCCGCTCGGAGAAGCACTTGGGAGCCGGTGAGTCCTGCAGCGCACATTCATATAAATGCAGCTCTTTTACTAACCTGCGCAGCGTCGTTTCATCCGTGAACTTTACTTAATTGGCGTAGCAGCAGACTGGGTTCACGTTTCACATATAAATCCGTATATTCGTACCTTGGAGCGATGTTGAACCCAGGCGTGTGATGTTTCTGACCTGATGCTAAGTGATTAATGAAGTGATAATTATTAACCTATTATAATTAGGAAACAAGTTATAATGGACAGTCAGCTGAATGTAACGTTCACGTATGACCTTGATTAAACGGTTTACAAGACAGCGGTACTGGCGCTACATTTCATTAAAGCGGGACGGAGTTAGGGAGCGCCAAAATAAATATCTTATAATAAAGAACTTAATTATCGCTTCGTGACAACGTAACCATTTGTTTTAAAACAATATATTGGTGATAATCTAAATGTTTGTACATATTAGATCGAGTGTATATTGCTTCGTGGTAATATGAATTAGTTTTGTTTTACGTTTTACATTTTGTATTACGTGACCTTTCAGCTTCGGAAAATGAAACGCTGCGTTTTTGTTTCTTCTCTCGCTGACATGGAGGTTTTCCCCCATTTAACCCAGAGCTGTGTGACTCGGTCGCTCTGCTCACTAGATCGCAGTAAATTAGTTGTTCTAATCGCAGCCTTTCTTAGACCTGTAACATCTAATGAACAGAGCTGGGTCTGTCCTGCAGACCATGCGTGCTCATATGACGACCCTCACGCTGCGAGGGGACTTCTCGGGTGACTTTACTGTAATCGGGATTCAGATAGAAATATCTGCACTATTATTGCTCGGCCATGCGGAGCCCAGACTGAAACTGTCATTCAGATTCTGGCGGGTAACGTGCTTGGGGCGTGGCCAACGGGACCCGCCGAAGTACAAAAACACAATTCGAAAGCGGTATCTATTCACAATGGTATTTTCTTTCGTCAGAGTAGCATGCATGCATGAATGGCTCTAAGAATCAGCTGCATTTTTAACATGCTTGGCAGACAATTTCCAGCAGCCTTTTGTCCTTTGTGTTTTCACTGTTAGAGCATGCGTGATAGGAGATGCTGTACATCATCGAAATAGGCTTTGCACAGTCACAGGGAAGACGTGCACATGCATTCGATCTCCTTTTCGGATTGTTTACAGAGCCGAATCACGTGATCTTCCTGGATAACCAGAGGAAGGATCACCGCGCGGGGGGGGGGGGTTACTTGACATTTCCATCGATTTTATTAATTTATTGCAGTAGAGTCGAATGATTTATTTGACATTTGCTGATTTAAAAATATGCTGTTTATGTAGCCGATCCTTAGTGCACTGCAATGGAAAAAAATGCAGTGAAGTGTGTACCCTTGAAATGTTAAAGTGCAAGTCAAATATTTCACAAAAAGAGAAATGTGAACTTTATGTAGGCAAACGAAATGCATCTGGGGCGCTAATATTGCCTGTTAATTAATTTTGACCTGTTTAAAATGTTAGTGGTTCATTTTCTTCAGTATTGGAATGTTGGTTATCAGGATACAATGGTAGCAGAGCGATACATTGAATTGTGACACTGGAAGCTTGATGCATATTGCCTCACGGGCTAGTTAATACCCAGTCCGATCTAGATTTGGGACACCATTGTTTTCTGCTGTCCACAACTAAACATCTTGAGCACAGAGTTATCCAGATAACTGGAAAATCCTACCTTGTGGAAATTCCCCCCAGGATTTCTTGTTTAGTGATAATATGTCGGATTTAAGGTGAGGACTAAATATAAGTGAACGAAAATAAAATTCCAAATTCAAGCTGGGGTACCTTAAATCTGCCTTACGTTACGTGGCCGCCGCACGCCAGCCAATGAGATACAGATGATGGCCGTGGTCACGTGGTGCGCAAAGCGACGATGCTGCTATTTAGGTCTTGCGCGACACGTGCTCTGTATCAGGGTATGTCGAACTGTCACCTTGTCACCTTGATTTTTGTCGTTTTCACTGAAATTGCCGGTTCCTCTAAATTCTGGCCTAGCCGCTTAGGTCTCGCAGATAAGGTGAGAGCACCGGCTGCTTCTCTGCCATCTTTCCGATTGCTGCGTGTATTTCATTGTCACATTACGTGTGTACGGAGGTGGTTAGATTAAGAAACGGGCTCCAGTGAATGTGCGTCGACATGGTTTATGACCGATCATTTGTTACTTTGCTTGTGTTTGTTTAGTGTGTTCTGTAGTTTGACTCGATTATAACATTTACGGTAAACTGATGGTCCTACAATGAGATGCCTGTTCTCTTTCCTTGCCCCTCGTTTTGCGGTAACTCGTTTGAGACAAAGCCCCTTCTGTTAGAAACTAAACTACCTTTTTTGATGTATAACTGGTTGTCTGTAATGTCAGGCTACTGACTGAATGAAGTACCACCTTACGTGCCTCCGGCCACGTGTGAGGTGGACATGTGTGTAACTCAAAGGAGCCGCTGCGATTTCAGGATGATTCATTAGCTAAACGTATGAGTGAGTGACCATGACTTACGCGTGTGATCTGTCTTTTGGTTGTGAACGTAGCAAGACGTTTCTAGACTGTTTTGTGCCTAATTATTAAATCGTTGGCGCTGTACCTAAACCTCACCTCGGCTTTAAACGCTGCCTGTAAGGGTATAATGCAGTGTAAAGTGTACAGTCGTTATGGTGTATGCAGTAAAAGAAAAATCTTCTGGCTGTCATCCACAAGTTGTCTCATTCCTGTGGATTTCTGTGCTGCATGAATCTATGGTAATTAACCTGCCGTAACCTGTATGTTTACAGTTAAAATCCAGTAAAGATGAAGACTAGTAAAGGTGCCCCTGTGGACCGGTGAGTGCTCTAAGCTGTCCTGATATGTGCTGATCAGTTAGTTAATCCAGAAAGTGCATGGACCGATACCCCCAGTGCCTTAAGTATGTTGGCAATGATGCACTCCTAAGTAGTTCTAAGTGTGTAAGAATGTTGCGGAGTGGCGCTCATGCCGTGGAATGGAGTTTGGGGCATGAAAGCTAAAGTTCCCAGTGAGGATCTCGCCTGGGTTTCGCCGACTCGCTTGTACCTTCAAAGCGATGTCATGCTCAGGGCAGTTTGCGTGTGCGAGCTCATCTTGGGATGGGTCAGTCCCGAGGTGACGGGGTGACCTCTAAGCCAAGATCGCCATGGTCACAGACCTTGACACGCTGCTCTTCCTTCCCGGACAGTGGTTGCGCTGTGGGGGTGATTTTCTTCATCCTTGGTATGGGCACTCTGCTACCATGGAACTTCTTCTTGACGGCAACGCAGGTAAATAAAGTTTGGGGGATTTCTGGGGCATTTCCAGGTTTCAAAGGGATGCTTTTCCCCTGAGCGTGGGGCTTGGAAAGTTCAGGTGATACATATGATTCCTGTGTGTAGGCATAGACAGCATAGACAGCAGTCGGCACTCGCTCATCACTATGTTGTAATGGACTGAAATGGTAATGTCTGTATATGAGTTAATGAACAACTGGATTTCATTTTACTTTCAGTACTTCACTGATAAACTACGTCCTGCAGTGATCAATGGCACAGTGGTTGGGAAGGAGTACTACTTCTCCAACTGGATGACCCTCCTATCCCAGCTGCCTCTGCTGCTCTTCACGCTGCTCAACTCCTTCCTGTACCAGCGGTGAGACGTGCGCTGTGGGGCGCCCTGCTGGTGCAGCCGTTACGCTAAGGGCTGCCGTCAAGGCAGGAGTCATCTCACCCTCTTCTGTGTCATCGCAGGTTATCAGAGAAGGTGCGGGTAGCAGGCAGCCTGGTCTTCATCCTGCTCCTCTTCATCCTCACCGCTGCTCTAGTTACGGTCAAGATGCAGCAGGACAGCTTGTTCTCCATCACTATGGCAACCATCTGGTTCATCAATTGTGAGTCCCACTCCAACCTTAGTGCTTCAAAGCTTATATTGCAAAATGCATTTTTGTAGCAATACAGTGCATTGATATTTAGCGTGCATGTTTGGGCCAGTTCAGTGCTGCAGTGAGTCTGAGTTGAATAGATGACATGGAAGAGGGACCTACAGAGGGCTGTGGCCCATAATGCAACAGTTGCAGTAACATTGTTGCAATTAGAGCTTTATGTCCTTGAAATAAAATCTTCGATTTTTTTCCACAGTAACTCTGATTTTTGATTTTAATCGATTTTCCCCTCCCCTACTCAAAATCACAAAAACTACAGATAACAAATAAATGGTTCAAAACAAGCTTTAACTTTATTTTATTTATTTTTTTTTTACTTTAGCGTTAAAGTGCAATCTGACAAGCCAAAAAAGGTGCTTGTAAGTGATATTGCAGACCACGCCATTGTAAACACTTTTAGAAACTTGTAAAAACTTTTAGCGTGTTAATGAATCCCAGCTTTTCCACAGTATGCATGGACACCATGTCTACATCGTGACAGCGTTTATCGCCTTCCATCGTGCCCCATTCTTGTCATATGGCACACAGTTCAAAAACATGTCAGGGATGGTTGCTTGCTTAACTCTGGATGTTGTGCTGGTGCTGCGGCTATTTTCATTTCTCTGGGAGCTGCACTGCTCTCACTCCGCTGTGCCTCTGGGCCCCGCGCTAACCGGGCCCCGCTGCTCCCCCGCAGCTTTCGGAGCCATCCTCCAGGGTAGCCTGTTCGGCCTGGTAGGGCAGCTTCCCGGGAAGTACAGCGCCGTGTTCATGAGCGGGCAGGGCCTGGCCGGCACCTTCGCCGCCGTCGCCATCCTGATCACCATCGCCAGTAAGTGCCGCCGTTCGGAACACGCCGAGACGGCGAAGGCTCTCCGTCAGCCCGCTCTTTCCCATGCGACCAGAATGCAGCAGCGGCACAGTGTGTCTCTGTTGTTATCTCTTGTCTCAGTCAGAGTAGGTCTTTAGCTAAAACGGATAAAAAGCCAGTTTTCTCAGTTACCGCATTTTACAGTCAGTTTTCAATGCATTTTACAGTTCAGGCTAGCCTGTTTAGCGACATCTCTGCCCCCCTGACTCACTCGGGTGATGTTGGTTCGCAGGCGAGGCACATGCCGAGAGGGCCGCCCTGGGCTACTTCATCACGCCGTGCGTGGGAACGCTGATCACGCTGCTCTGCTACATGCTGCTGCCGCGGCTGGTG
The DNA here is from genome assembly GCA_026779605.1 of Mormyrus hasselquistii. Taxonomy (NCBI): domain Eukaryota; kingdom Metazoa; phylum Chordata; class Actinopteri; order Osteoglossiformes; family Mormyridae; genus Mormyrus; species Mormyrus hasselquistii. The sequence goes on from JAODKE010000053.1 coordinate 1,050,863, forward strand.
AGTCCGCCCCTCTGCACTACGTTACCCAGCATTCCCTGGCACCGCTGGAATTCCAGCCGAGGTCTGACGCGCTCGCGTCTGCTGTCCGTCGCAGGAGTTTGCCCGGTATTACTTTGACGGAAGCAGGAAGCAGGAAGCGCAGACGGAAATGGAGCTGCTGCAGGATACCCCGGTAAGCTTGGCGAGGGCCCCCCTTCCTGTCTGGCTGGAACTTTTTATCGCGATCAGTGATTCATCTCGCTGATAATTATTGCGAATGTAAAACGATAACTGTAGGATCATTTTCCCCGTTCGCTCATTTCACATGCTTTTAGTGCAGCTATTCAAACACACAGGGTAGATCAGGACACCCAGGACCAAACGAAAAGCTGCAGCCAATCGGGGGGAAGCTTGCTGTCTGAGACAGACAGGTTACCAAGACAACCCAGTGTCGCCTCCACTGAGGTGCTGTTCTGGTGCCCAGTGAGGAGGAATTTCCAGGTATAAAATTAAATCACACAGGGTATCACACGGAATCGCCAGCTTCTCTAACGACAGGTATACATTTTTTTTAAAGTAATGAACACACTCCAGTGAAATTACTGGTCTCATGGACACCGAACATCGCTTTGTGTCTGTGCTGAAAGCCCAGGGCCTGGTGTGAACACGCCTGGCCATTATGGTACGTTACGGATCTTTTTTAGTGCAAAAGTAACAGGTTGAATCATACACTGGTGGTGTGAACCGTGACCAGCATTTCAGGATTTCCGAGTTGATGTAGCTGTCTGCTGTTGTCACGCCGGCATGTTCTTAAAGTTCTTAAATTTTATCCTCATGGTGAGGCAGTTATGGGTGTGACGTGTAGGCTGTTGCCCCTCTTGGGCATTTTCGGTGCCGTCTCACTGGGTGTGTTTGTTTCGTATCCCTCCGCACCCAGTCAGTGACAAAGCAGGTGGAAAACTGCAAATTGAACGGACAATTGAACGGACACACCAATGGCTCAGCTGTGGCGGAGAACGGCACGGCGGTGAACTCCCAGCAGAACGGCAATGCTGAGAAGCCACCACCCGCCCCCCTCGGGCCTGAGCAGGCTAAGGACGGAGGGGCCAAGTCCTCCATCATTCAGGTCTTCAGGAAGGTAGCGTGAGCCTCGTTCTCCCAGCTCCCTGCTAGCATGCTAGCCTCAGCTTTGTAGTTGGGGCTGGTGCGCGGTTTAGCGGGTTGGGATGCTATGCTTGTGATCAGGAGGCTGCTGGTTCAGATCCCGCAGTGATGTCACGTTTGGGCCCTTGAGCGAGACCCCTAACCCTAATCGCTCCAGGGAGAGTCTGGCCCTGCTTTCCCAAAGAAATAAATATATCTCGCTTTGGGTTAAAGTGTCTTTTAATAAGTAATGTCAGGTTGTGCTTTTACCCCCTTATCTCCCCATCTCCTTCACTTGAGGAAGTTTTTTTGGAAAAAAAAAAAAATAATAATAAATAAATACAAATAAAGTAGTCCTCCGCAGAGGGGGGGTGGTGGAGGGAATTTAATAAAAAGGTTGTGCTTTTCCTTTGACACATACTCCCCCTGACCTCTCCTGCCCTGTCCCGCAGATTTGGGTGATGGCGTTCTGCGTGACGTTCGTCTTCTTGGTCACCCTCTCGGTCTTCCCTGTGGTCACTGTGGCTGTGAGAACTAAACACCGTGGAGGAAAATGGGGTAAGGCCCGCTGGTACCAGAGACAGAAGCTCGGGCACAGGAGCCTGGTTCTCGATGGCTTGGGCTTGGGTTTGGTGTAGATCTGTTCATCTCGAATCTGCACGTCACGCTCTGATCACAATGAGCGAAGTTGAAAAATGGGAAGCAGAATCGGTCACTAAAAGGCAGTTGCCTTCATTCATTCATTTTCCAAACTGCTTATCCTTCCGGGTCACGGGGGGGTCCAGAGCCTATCCTGGAAGCTACAGGCATGAGGTGGGGGAACAACCCAGGACAGGGGGGGCAGCCCGCCTCAGGGCACACTCACACACCATCCGCACCAATTTTTTAGTAACCCCAATTAGCCTCGGCGTGTTTTTGGACCGTGGGGGGAACCCCACTATGACATGGCAAGACCGTGCAAACTCCACACATAAGTAACCAAGGCGGAGACTCGAACGCTGGTCCTAGAGGTGTGAGGCAGCCGTGCTAATTATTGCGCCACCGTGCCGCCCAGCAGTTGGCTTCCATTGTATGGAAATGTTTTGAATTCCACGGAGATGATATTGAAGATAAGCCAGTGATTTGTCGGCACTGCTTAGTGTGTCACTGTGCATTACCAACTATATATTTGATAGACTATTGGTAAATGCTTCTGTTCTGCTTATTGGTTTTTGGTAAATTTTGGTAAATTTGCAGCGTTTTTGTTATAATAAATATACACAATATTTTTTGGAAATATTTCAGATATTGCGATGTGAATTTTTTTCTAATGTCCTGCAGCCCTGGTGTGGAGCAGAGAATTTAATTTGAACGTTTATGACTTCTTGAATAGAATAGCTTCTCCCAAGTTACTGACACAACCGCCCAGAAAGTGTTGGTCTTTGATACTTTAAAGAAAAAGCTTCTCAGCTCTGGGTCTGGTGTGTGGTTCAGTGAGTTTGGCCACTGTGCTGGTCACTGGGCGGTCACTGGCTGAGCACACTGGTAGAGCGATTTCACTGGCTGAGCACACTGGTAGAGCGATTTCACAGTTTGGCCCTTAAAGCTTGTTTGCTTCCAGCTCCTGCAGGTTGCTTCGGATAAACGCTTCTGCTAAATGTTACTGTAATGTCAGTGACAGTGAGGTAAGGTGCATTCTGCCCTTTTCCCGTCTCCCAGAGCTCTACTTCATCCCCATCTGCTGCTTCCTGGCCTTCAACGTCATGGACTGGTTCGGCCGGAGCATCACGTCTCTCGTTCAGTGGGTATGTGTTTTGTGGCGGGGGTGCGGTGTAGACGTGTGGAATGAAGTCCCTGACTGACGGGCCGTCACCCCCGCAGCCACGCAAGGAGAGCCGCCTGTTCCCAGTTCTGGTTGTGGGCCGTGTCGTCTTCATCCCGCTGCTCATGATGTGCAATGTGAACGACCGTCATTACCCACCCGTGTGGTTCCCGGCCGACTGGATGTTCACGCTCATCATGGTGCTGTTCTCGGCCAGCAATGGGTACCTAGCCTGCCTCTCCATGTCCTACGCGCCGCAGTAAGTCGCCGTCTCCCCGCGCCCCCCACGCTTACCGCCCTGCTCTCTCACTCCTCACACGCATTCCTCCATCTTGTTCCCAGGCTTGTGAAGACCAAGGACTGTGAGACGGTGGGAGCCCTCATGACCTTCTTCCTGGCCCTGGGTCTGTCCCTGGGGGCCGCGCTCTCCTTCCCCATACGGCTGTTAGTATAGCAGGACGACTGGGGACCCCACCCCACGCCAAACCACCAGGGATTTACATTTAGATGAGGAATCTGCCTAAAAATGTGGTGACACGACGATCCTTAGTGGGGGGGGGGCACCCACATTGACCAGTCAAGGACGTGCGGAGGACAGCATCAGCTAACTTGCTTATGTTGCCACTTTTTGTTTTATTACCCACAGAAAGCCCTTAGCTATAGATTTTTTTTTTAATTTGCACTTAACTGTTTTAATATTTATTTTTGGACTATAAGGGATTGAATGAGCTTTTGAGTTTTAATTGCAATGTCATCATGCTACCTCTGCAGTTTGCGCTGTGTCTGTAGTTTTGTTCCTGTTGGGTTGTATTTGATAGCATAAGGTTCCTCAGTTATGGTCCGGGGGGGCACCAGCCAATTGGCAGGATTACACAGTGTCTTTGAGCTGGGAAAACTGTAGGGCTGCAACTAATGATTATTTTGATAATCGATTTAATCTGTCGATTAATATTTCGATTAATCAGGTGGGGGGGCAAAAACCAATTCGATTTCCAGCAATTTTTAATAACCCAGTCTGTCTGTACAAAGGTTGTTTCCAGCCACTCATATAAAAAACAAATGTATATACATTAAGAGTATAAGAATTTAATTTGGTAGCAGCTGCATCAATGTAATGTAATACACTAAATCTTGTTTTATGAAGTGCAACCAGCATGGTGCTTTAAATAATGTATTCAGTACTCCAGTTTTTTAATGTAAAACCGCAGACTACCACTGCTGCTACTAAGAATATTACTAAATAATTGTCTAATGTTATTTAATGTTGATACACATATGTGACAGGGGGAGAGAGCACGCAAGCGGGTGTGTCTGCATTTATTACAGACAAAAAGCCTTTTCCGTATTTTACGCTAAAAAAGCTCCGGCTTGCACTCTCGTGAAACGCCATAGACTTTAGTGGTAACAAGAAATTTAAGGTGGGTAAACTATATGCACAGC
>JAODKE010000053.1:1065658-1091554 GCA_026779605.1 Mormyrus hasselquistii
GCAGAGGATTTTGCATCAGGGGCAGGAGAGGCCGGGCGACGAAAGGTCCAAAAAAATATACAAACCCCCCCCCCCCCCCCCCCATCCCTTTCACAATCGACCGGTACCATGTGGGGATGGAGCGACACGAGCACGCGCGAGTGCACACGCACACAGTTTCACAAGAAGGGCCTTTGTTTTCTACATAGTGCCACTCTCCTACAGAGACAGCTATCAGCTGCAAGAATTCCAGAAGTACTGCTCCAGGGCGCCCTAACCTGAGCATGCCTCCACAACGGACACCCCAAGACCCGGTCCCATGCATCTCACCGCTCGTCTCCTTCTTGCCATAGCTGGACACATTAGTGCTCAAAGAAACCATCAGGAGCCATTTTGTTTTTCTCCAAGGGGACGCCGTCAATAAATCTTTCAGCAGCTATGGTAAAAATACTAAAATAAATTCCACAGGCATGGCACAGCATCACAGAGCAGCCTAACAAACCCTTCACAGAATTACACCTGATCTGCATTTTCCATTCTTCTTTGGTCCGAGTCCAGTCCTCCTCGGCCGTACAATGCCAGTGTTGTTTCTTAAACGGGGAGGCATTTGGGAGCAGTGCAGGCAACCTATACGGTTAGTTTTCCCCATATAAGGTGGGCCCGTACTGTCATTTAATGCTACGCAGCTAAATCCTAACACAGACATATCCTGCTTATTTTATACATACAGGTAGAGGACGGCTGAAGGACGCTAAACCCACCTAGCACTCAGGTCCCAAAGAAAACAAGCACTAACACAGCATCTGCACAGACTCGCTGAAACTCTGGCCTCACAAAGTCTCCACAAAGTGCTTAAAATTGGTGCCCAGGACAACGCTGCTTCTCGCAGAGGCTGCACAGGAATCAGCAGCATTGGGGGCGAAAAATCAGGCAAAAGCTTCGTGCCAACCATGAGGCTGCGACTGCCAGTCTGCGCTGACTTCCGCCCATCTCAAAATCGGCATCTTCCTCAGTCATTTTATTTTCCAAAAACACTGCTTCCACTCACGAGCATTATGCAAATATCATCGATGTCAATATAAAACATACTTCCGTGCATTTTTTTAAAGTCGATTTATCCATTACGGGTTTTATCTGCTTAGTAATCATGTTGTTTAAATAATGGACCTTCTTGCAATGATAGATGCTTCAGAAACACCTTAGGCCACATTTCTTCCAGGAACACTTTCTGTCCCTCTGTTGAAATGGTTTTACTTGACACTAATGGATGCTCTGTTCTCATACCAGTTCCTGCTAGATCCCTCTGGGTGATATACATACTTGCGTAGCTTTTCTTATGTTAGGTTCTAAGCAGCGTGTTTCCACAACTATCCTACACTTCTTATGTATTATCCGCCTCACTTGTGAGCTGCTTTACACAAAATGTAAATAAATGGAAATAACGAATATAAGCCATCATCCTAAGATTTAACCCTAAAGCCATTTGATTAAAAAAAAAACAAAAAAACCTTTAATCAGTAGACTGCTTGCTGCTGTAAACACAGATAAGAAGAGGTTTGTTATCAAGAACCAGAACATTTCTCCTTTGTTAATTACTGTGCATACATTAGGGAACATCCAAACTCAGCCAACACATTTCATACCATTCAGTGACACAGATACGGATCTCTGGCCCTAATAAGGAGTAGTTTCAGAACATTATCAACACACCAATCAAAGGATACCCCACCAAACACTCTCAGGAGCACCGCTTCACCATTTCCTGAATTTGATCCTAGCAATTCTTGTGGTACCATCAGCACTGTGGGCCAAAGGCACAGACACAGAACACTAGCTAACAAAGGCAGTACTGCAATCTGGAGCCTGTTCATGTATCACAAAATGGTTTCCTTCAGTTCACATATTGCCCAGGCTTACCTGTCGCTTGATGACAGATTATACAGAAGGGAAGGATGCGGTTCTACTTTTAAAGTGATAGCAGGTTATGTTTGGCCCAAGACACTGTAAGCCTTCAAAACGGCACCTACCATACAATTTAATGATGGAAATAGTCCCTGGCCAATGAATTAATCATAAAACCTACAGCAACATTAAGCATTACGTAAGTATGGAGGTTACGGTCATATACAATTAACAGTAACATTACTGATGTTCACTTGGCTTCTGAAGGCTAAATTTAATTTTCCAGAGTTCATTCCATAACAGCAGAGGACAAACCTAATTTGGAAACCAAGGTTAAATCTACATGGTAACATCACAACATTATCTCCAAACTCAAATTTAGCCTGCCGGATAAGTCTTTGTTTTGAAAGTCTAGATACTCAATGGGGCAATATTATTATTAATAATAATAATGATGATAATAATAATAATAAAAAAACAGCCTTAGAGCAGCGTGGATGAGCAGCGGAGGTTAACCTGGTGAGCAGCTTGAAAAGCGGGCTCTGCCAAAGGCGTGGGAGGGGCTGCAGGCCGCCAAACCTAGAGCCGGTTATTTATAACGGGACAGAGCAGTGCAGCTGCAGACCCCCTAACATTAAGACAGCGGCTGTGATGAGACACCGAGCAGAGCAGCAAAGCCCCAAGAGGTGACCCTCAGTGACGGCCTCCATGACATTTTATACTCCGTCAGAGTTTCTTCAACAGAACGATTACAGCACATTTTCCTGAACTTGATGAAAAGGCAGCGTGGTGACAGCTCATTCGAACCGGAGAGTTTTTAGATGAAATAAACAAGCAAATACATCATCCTGGCCCACGTGGCAGACCCATATCAGAAAATTAGATTAGAGTTCTGATGTCATCCTCCCCAGTCAACAACAGCGACAGCAGCAGCAAAGTCTGCACCACAAACAAAGCCTTCAAATAGTCTCCACTCGCCCACGACCATTAGCAAGAAACCAAGAATGGGGGGTGGGTTTTTGGGGTCACTGCTGAAAAGACAGTAAACATCTCCCCCCACACTGCTTGACTCTCCAAAGCCCTCACCACAGAAAATCACCAGCACAGCTGTTCCAAAGACCAGAGCATCTCTCATTCATACCAAGGAATAACCAAACTGCCGGGATCTGTGTCGGTATTAAATAAGGTAGCAGTAACTGCACAAATCTCACACAAAGAAAATATTATGCTGCTTTTTTTTTGCCTGACACTGTAAAACAGCATTTCCCCAACCCTAACCCAACCGATCCACAAAACATGCTGTTTTGCCCTTCATCAATCAGGAACGACAATCATTGAACAAGATTCAAACCAGTATTGACGGTGTGGTGCGTAAGTAGGTGACACTGTAGCCATGAATTTTAATCCTGCCCTCTCTCTAGCATTTTTTTCTGGGTGGGTTCTCTTCAATATGTGCACCGATGTGCCTAAGCTGGACTGGGATCTGACCAATGTGTGCCCTATACTTCCTGGGAGAGCAATCAAGGTCACTGCTACCCTGCACTGGATATTATTGATATAAATGACAATAATATTTCGTACATAGAGTTATTCAAGGACTACAAAAAATAATGTCTAAAAACTAATAAAATAAAAAAATCCACAAAAAACACATATGCTCCTTAATTTGCCAAGACCTCTGTGAGGAACTCAATTTAATCAGTAAACAAACAAAAAGTTGTAACTTTAGTACACAAACATACAACTGACCTAAAGCTTTAAAACATGAGCATAATGAGCTAACTGTCAAACAATACAATGTTTACCCTCCTTACATGCATACTGCCATATGTCACTATACAGTCATACACTGTGTCTACTGCAATGTCACAATCATATCTGAGTTTCCCTTAAAGCTCATCAACAAAATATGACAGATCAAAGCTAGGAGAATGAATGACTAGTACTGGACTGCAATGCACAGTATTAATAGATGCTTTCCCACTGCAGGAACCTTTTTAGTAACCAGAAACTGTGTTTAGGAACCAGAAACTTCTGTTGTTATCCCACCACAGGAACTTGGCTTGATTCTAGTTCCTGAACCAATGCATTTTGTCATGTTTTTTCAGATAGGGGATCGAATAAATCGACATTTATCCAGCACTGTTTTGGGCTGGAGATGTAGCTTCAACTGAAACTACGTGTGAAGACTAACCTGCAAGTTTTTTTGAGTCACCCGTGCTTCATTTAGCACACAGTTCATGCTATGTGGCGAGAAGGTGACACACAAAAGTGGCCAAGAACTACAAAAGTTCCCGGTCAAGACTGGCCAGGAACTTGAAAACAGTGCGTGGTGGGAAAGAGCCTATTGACCAGACAAGCTAATCCGGGTAAATGTACATGACGGATAGCTACCTTTGATTTCCCACAAGTTCACAATTTGTTGCATAGGAAAAAGGAGAAGAGCAATCAGGCCTACAAGCAGACAGCTGTAGCTGCTGACATTTAGGGAGAAAGCAGGCAGAGGTTCACGCAGGCTGAGCAAAACTCTGAGGAGGACAAACCTTGAGTGACCAGAACAAACACCTCACATCAACTACATATACAATAATCTATAAGCACACGCTGCAATTTCGTCAAAGGGAAGAATATTAAATATACAGACATGCAAAGTATCTTACTTAAAATTATTCAGAATGAAGTCTATCGCCCATGAGTAATGCTTTACGCAAAATATTTCATCACGCAATAGTATATTTACATTCTGCAGGTTTTTATTCATCCCTGACGCCGGCAATATCCAGACATCCCGGTGGTCTTGAGTGGCTAACAAACCATAAACCTAGAGACGAGCAATCGAGATAAAAGCAAGCAAAAATAGAAATTAAAAAAAAAAATCTGTTCTTAAAAGATCTGGCGGCTGACTGTCCCCTTCGCTTCCCATGCAATTTTCTTTGTCTAAAACAGTATTCCAAGGTGACACAACCCCCCCCTTCCCAGAGCTGGACGTGGGATCTCCGTGGGGCTGTCATTCCCGGCATCTCAAGGACCGATCCTGGGAACGTACCGGACGGCCACGTAGACTGACCGTTTAATCATCCAAAATGTCGCAGCTGCCTCCCAACCTTGTCTTCACACAAACTTCGCGGCAGCATTCGATATGGGTGACTCGTTCTAATGTTACATTGTTGTGTCACAATATATGCAGCCTAATCACATTTAGTCAACGAAAGAGCAGAATCAGTTGTAAACTATGAGTATACTATACCCACGTAATTTGACATATTTTGTAGTACGGAAAACATAGAGTGAGATAAATATCTACATTTCCCTAGGGTAAGGCATAGCTAATGAGTGGACTATACACTTGCCTAACTAAGGTAAATAAATAAACAGATGTCCGGTGCACTTCTTTTTTTTTACCATCTACTGGTTTAATGAAGTGCTGTCCGGACTGTCTTCGAGTTACCATTTTCAGACTAGTGTGACTAAAGCTCGCCATACTGGGTTTGGCTGTCAGCTAATCGGTTAGCGATCAAATTCCTGAACATTCACGGAGCCCGACAGCAGTGGGGGCGGCCGGGCCGCTCGGGCACCGAAGGACGCCGCCGCCGCTGTGGCCGCGACGCCCACAGGGTTCCGCGTCGCCTCACACTGCACGGTTCGGGTGCTCAGTCCAGCCGAAAGCCCGCTTTTCCTTAAACGTCCCAAGGACGCCGCCTTTATTAACGCTGAAAGGGAGATTGAGAGCGCTTAAGGCGGGAGACACGGTCAAGAAAGGCCGGCACCGAGCCTCCCCGAGCCCGCCCTGTTGCGACATGTGCCGGTGTATAGCGTGAGCCATCTGCGGTGTCATACATACAAGTCGAGTCACCCACCTTCCAAAAGCCTGGAAATAAGCGAATCGACGTCCAGCTCCCCCTCCGCCATTATCCGTCGGCGAGTCGCGAGGTCTCTCGCTCAGTGCCGCCTCGCGCAGCTCCGCCGCTGACTCAGCCTGGCCGCCCGCCCGCCAGCCCGCCGGCTCCTGGGTCCCGCCGCCCGCCCTCGAAGGGCTTTACTACGTGCGAAGTAACAATTCTGTGTCTGCAGCCAGTTAGAGTTAGAGTTCTAACTTTTCTAAAAAATATCATTTGGGAGTTTTAATTATTGTCGGATTTATGTAGATGTGTGCAATATCATCTTCTTCGTGACGATTCTAAGGTTAATTGTGGCTGTGCGTCAAAGGTAATTATGTGTGACAAAAACAGAAAAAATTTACAAAACCATACATTTGTTTAAATAGGGACTTAAGAGAAAATCCCGTGACTACTCTTGAGTTTTGAGAATGTCACTTCCCTGATTATTTCTTAATTATTTTTTGCCGTTGCCTCATTTGAACTGCAATTATCTTTAAAAATTCTTCTAGTTTGTGAATCGCACAAACTCAAGAAAATTGAAGAAAATTGCATTTTTGTTCCTATATAGGTGTTATCAGTTGACGTAAACGTAATAGTCTGTATAAAAAGACGCTTGTTTCCCATTGCATTAAGACGGGTGTCCTTGGAATGTTAAGTTATAATGGCAAAAAGTCGAATTCAAAAATTGCATTCAACCACCTCCCAACTGTATATCCTGGCCAGGATCACGAATAAACGAAAAATAAATTTCACGCTATATTTTCCGAACCTACACTAAAACCTATTCTGTCTGAAACCAGAACTTATTCTCAACGACAGAATGGAGTCTGATTTTTATATTTAGAACATGCTTAATTTTGCCCCAAGCAATAAGAAGTTAGAATTAGAATCAGCATCCAGCAGCCCCTGGGCCAGTTGGGGTTATCGGCCGCTTAACACCTCAACGGTCATGTTCTTACTCGGCTTCCATTTCCTGGGAGTGCCCCTGTGACATAACAAGCGGCAACAAAACGCAATGCCTATGATTCATCAGCAAAGCTTCGAGATACATTCACATTCACATAGAAAGGCAACTTATTTAGTAAACATGCACATATTTCTATATATGTATGCAGGGGTGCCGTTTGGAGGTGGGGGAGTAAGGGCCCCTGGGTGACTGGGGTCCTAAAAAGTTTGGAAAATAACTGGATTGAGGGGGGCAATATGATATGCCTTCATTGGACCCAAAATCTTTAGCAATTCCTCTGTATTTATGTAGTATGGGGCAAGCATATATCACAAGAATGCAGACATGAGTACCGGATACACCGTCAGCCCTCCCGAAAAAAACGTCTAGTCATAGCGCGCTCGCAAAACCTGACGGCAGCTCAGCTCCAACGCAAAATATTGATGAAGTAGAAGCGCTGAATAATGCCCTCTAGTGGCTTGTTCCTCATCTTGTGGGCTTCACTACAGGGGGCTAGATGAAATACGGAATAGACAATAAAAGGTCAGCCTGCAACACAGTTTGCAGATTTCCGGACCGGAATTGGGGAACCCTGTTGTACATGGTTGTGTTGTCAATAAAGAACTCTTGAGTCTATTATGTCCAATGAGAACTTAAGTCACACTTTGCGCTCTTTACTTTTTCACTTCTACTTGAAATACTGTAGCACAAGTCCCCTGCTGGGATCCTGGATCATTCTTCGAGAAGTAAAGCTTCCAGTTCTTTGAGGGATGATGGTGCTGGAAATATCCTTTGCATTCTGTGCTCCAGAACTTCCCATGCAGGTTCAGCACTGTTTGGATCGGAAGATCAGCAAAGTCATGGGCTTTTTTCTGGTCGTCAAGAAACGCCCATTTTTTTTACCGTCTTGGAATATGGAACCATCATGAGAGAATTGTGTTTGGGGTGAACCTGGTCCTGCAAAATGGCCTCAAATTCCTTGTTGTTATAAGGTCAGGGAGAGACCTAATGACTATCAGGAGATGACCACCCATGGGCCAATCATCATTATCTCCAAATATATTCACATCTGAATGTATAAAAATGGTGGGAAATGACTCATCAATCTATGAGTTTGCACCTGTTTTACTCAGGGGCTGCAGACTTTGTATACTCTTTTCATTACAGTGTGCATCAGCCCTGCCAGGGGTGGATTAATGAACAGATTTACCTAGGCTGCAGCCTAAGGCCCCACAGTGATCCAGGGGGCCTACTGGCTGTCTGCTTCTTTATAATCACTGTTCTTTTTAATGATCCTTTTTTGGCCATTTACTTGTTTGTGGCTTGGTGATGGGTTAAAACGGAACAGGGAGACCATTTATTAAATGTATCTTACTTGCTGCTCATTTTATGCCATTGTGTATTTTCTGGTATGTGTGTGGTTGTTGGAACTGGGTCACAAATATACCGATTGGGTTACGTTATAATTTCACAGTACATACTCTTGGTGTTTAGCAGCTATTCTGTTAAGTGACAGTATGTCCCTGTATCCATCTATCCCAGACACCGATCCCTCCCCAGAAGTTCCGCGAGTCTCCTGCAAATTAACACCTGCTCCCTCATACCTGCAAATGATGTGCAAAGACCCAGAAATCCATCTTTTTAGCCATCCAGCCAGAATTAGACTTGGGTGGTATATAATTTTCAATACTGTCATACCATTCATACATTATACTATGGTATACGGTATTTCACCTGTATTTTGAAAAGCAACGCTACTGCAGCATTTTCAGATTAAATTTTCTGAGCAGGCTCCCTCATCCTGCCTCCTGAAATCAGTATGCCTCGGATGTCTGCTGTCCAAGGGTACTGATGCAGTTTGTCAGTGTTTGGTATATGACATTCAATTCTATCCAATTCAGTTTTATTTGTATAGCACATTCTCACAGCATTACACTATCAGAATCAGAAATTTTATTGTCATTATCGCAAAGTGCTTTGCATTATCCCTGCCCAAAGCCCCCAGTGAGCAAGCCAGAGGTGACATTGGCAAGGAAAAACTCCCATCATGATTTTGCATGTGTGAATATTTAAATAACCAAAATAACTTTTCAACATCATCAAAAAATGGGCGAATTATTGAGGAATTTGAGGAAGGAATGACAACTCAAACGCGAGTAAAATCCCGACCACCTGTACTGGATACCTCTCTTGAGAATATTGATTTGTGGTTAGCCAGCGGTGTCACTGACCTTGCACACGTATTTCGGCCAGAATTCTCTAAGAGATGGGTCATTTTTCTTCATGCTAAATTGCGCATCATTTCATGAGATTAGAGGCAGAAGTCTTTGGGTTTGTTACCGCACTGCCACACCCGGGGGCGCAAGGAGCAGCCTTCAGCTGCGCGCGGTCAGAGCCCCGGACGGTTTCTCTCGTCTCGAGTCTTTTCCTTTAAATTGCGTCATCTGGGTATTTCCGCGCTCTCGAGGCCGTGCGGCTTCTCGCTCACGGCTCGTGGGTGGTGGCAGGGGAGGTGAAAGTGTAAAGGCTAAGCTAACTAAGCTAATTAGCTACACGAAGAAAATAACGAATTGCTTATAAACAGACGCTTGGGGCGGCGAGGGGAGCGCGAAAGGGCCTGTTTTTTCGTTCTTGATAGAAGACACAGAGACTACTCGCTTTCAAGTTAACCGAGGAAAATAAAAGCAAAGAAATGGATGGTAAGTTAGGAAGTATGCGAGCTAGCTATCAAAAAGCAAGTACGTTTCGGGTGTTACTCGTCTTTTTAAGGGGAGGGGGGAAACCCAGTCATGTTTTCATAACCATAACACTGAAATTTCTTATTCAGGAGTTTTGTCATCAAGAAAAACATTCCTAGACCCATAATGAGGAATCCCACACTTTGCCGTAGCTGATGCTGAATACGAAGATTGTGCTTGCTATTGAGCCATTTGCAGATATTTCTTTGGCTGGGATTCGCTTATAGATGATATTTGATTAGTTGCTGCAAATAATTTTGGTAAAACTTAGTAGGAATAACATGGCATGAGAGTCACAGGATATTTTAACGTATGAATTGCTGGTAGCGTTTACGCTCGCTAGGTGGCTGGGTCGCTGCTCGGTCCGTCTCGCCACCTTAGTTTAATGCCCAAACTGGTTAATTTATACATATTTAACATACAGACTCTATACTTATTTGCAGCTTTTCGTTTCTGTGCCGTTTACAATGTAAACGAAAGAGGGTCCCATCGCCATATCCGACGACCTTGGGGTTAAAATAAACACTGACCGGCACACATGGGCACTTTCGTGTCCATATATTGATCATGTACGTCAAAGTTTTCGCATTTCCTTTATAATAGAAGGTCATCCTTCACATATTGTAGGACGGTTAACTGGTCAGGTCGTCTTGTATCACCAAACCATCGTATAATTTACCGAAGGTAATTGGAAGTAAAACTTTGGCTTCTGTATTCATTCGTTTTGGGAGCATGTTCGCGGACAGACTTGTTTAAACATATTCATCTTATAGTAGTTCATTTTCAACATTTATCTATTGTGCGACCACTAGCTGTAAAAATGATAATAACCTGGTTTTCATGTTTCAGATTCAGCCCTTGAGCCGTGGCTTCACTTGTTGCTCGTTACCTGTCTGTTTTATCCAAAGCGGCTTCCTTGACCTAAGCGTTTGAATTATACCTCACTTACTCCACCGAATACGGTACATTCTCTTGGGACTGGAGCCTGTAATCCTCAAGTTAAATCTTTTAATTATGGGGGGGGGGGACTAAAAAAAAAACGGAATAACAGAAATTGTGCAACTTTGAAAGACCAGGCAAATTTATCTTGTGCATTTATTTTGCCAAAGGCATTGAGTGTTCTGTCGGTTGCATTTTCCATTTGTGGGTGGGGGTTTGTACATGACCATAGGATACTTAAATGTGTTAACCTGTATGCTGTCTTTACCAGTTATATAGTTTGTCTGCAGCATAATAATGAAAAGGTCATACTGAACAGGTAGCCTTGGGGCTTTTAGTACGATCGTGTATGTCTGGTTTGCTTATTGTATTTCTACGGATAAGTGTTTATCGAAATGGATTGACATATATCTGCCGATAGGTAACGGCTGAATGCGCATCATCTATTTGAGTGTTTTCCCAACCCGGTCTTTAGGGACCCAGAGTCAGTCCCTGTTTTTGCTCCATCTGAGCTCCCTGCCAGATTCCCCACATTCCAGGAGCTGGGAGGGAGCAAAAACATGGTCTGTGGGTGTCTGAGGACTGGATTTGGAGACACTAATATATTCAGTAATTTTGAATTTGGGTTGGGGGAATCTGGGGATATGTGTTAGGGAGGGGGTGCATTCAGATTGTCCTCTGGCCATACAGATTTACAGCTGAAGTATTCATGAAATGAAACTTTTCTTCTCGAAACCTGTTTCGCTACATGATCTGACTTATGAATCAGCTCTTAACAATGCTTGGTTGGCACTGTTAGAAAGATTAAGCAAACAGGTGCTATCAGTGGAATTGGGAGTAAACCACTCCCCATAGCATCTAGTCACAAGACAGAGTTGTGTGTACCATGCCCTTGTGGAACTTTTTCAAAACAGTTTTCTCTCTGATACAACACGGTCACATTAATTTGTGTCAGTGTTGGAGACTCATTAACAATTGATCTGTGTTGCTTGTATAGAAGTTTACTCGTGATAGTCATCTGAAAGGCTTTGTTGCAGGTTACTATAAACCTCAAGTCAACACTTTCCGCAGTCGTTGGTTTTCACGGCTTATTTTATACCCTGTTTACTTTTTATAGGTGAATGCTATGAAACGTTTTATGCAATTACGATTTCCATGTTGTGTAATAGGCTCTGCTAGTAATGGCGGTATGAAATAAAGTTCCTGGCTGTCTGTGTTCTGTAACACCCATCCAATTTCCAACTGCTTATTTTAGTCAGGGTTATACGGATTTTTCTTAATATTTTATGCCACTTTGTCATTAACCGTAAGAGTAATACTTGTATTTATGATATATTTGTGTTTATGAAGTGAATCGAATCATTTCACGTGTGGTTGTACTTATTAGATGTTATCTGCCTGTTGCACCTTGAGCAGCTGTTCCCCAGCTGTCCTGCATCAGCTGTGGTGTGCATGAACTGTGGCACTAGCACTAATGTATGTCGACATGACTGTCTCCTATTCAGGGAATCGAACACATCAGCTAGTATCGATAGTATGACAAAATAGAAAATGTGTTGTTTCATATTATGCTCTATCATTTACTCCATGGTATTGCAAAATACACTGTTTATGGCAACATTTTTTTTTCCATCATTTGGAGTTTGCAAGGTTGCTTGTGTGGAAGTTTTTATTGGACTTTACTATTTGTAATCCACAGAAGACAGTCCACAAATATGTGCTATGATCCAGATATATTTGACTCTCCCCAAATGTTTTTTTTTGTTTTGTTTATGTTGTGTAAAACCATATCCCCAAAAACACAGAACGATTTTTGCACGTGAAATGTGAGGGTCATGTCCTGTCTATTTGTGAATCGCGTTACATTTGTGCATCCCTCATATTGATTTGTGCATTTTTGTCTGGTTCATACCACTGCGGAGCCCCTAAGAGGTCTGGGTGGGAATGTGTTTCTTGAAATTTGTTTTGTGTTCACACGTAGCAGTTTTGCAATCTCACTTCACTTGCCCACTTGTTATTTGCTGCAACGTGACGGCATGGGTAAAGCTAAATAGGCATGTCCTGTAAAGTGAGCTTTAAGCATTACACTGCTGGGGACAACGTACACTTTAATATTATGTGTTTTATGTGTATTTATTAATAGCTGCACTGTGTCCAGTCACCGTCAGTGACTTTAAGCAAGACAGCTGGGCTGTTAAATGTGAAGTGCACATATACAAACACTGAAATATATTACAAACATTGAAAGATATTACAGCCGGAAAACTGTATATAGAGCGAACTTTACCACAGTGTTAGAGTTAAGGTTTAAACTCGAACCGTTAAAACCCATAAATGAAAATTACAAATGGGGCATTGTCCCCTACAGTTTAATGCTTAAAGCACACTTAACTGGACATGTCCGTATCGTTTAGGTTAGTTTAGATTAGTCCGATAATTCTTAATTTTTGTAGTTTAATTGGACACTGTACTATTATCATTAGCAATGAATAAGTATTGCGAGGGAATGCAAAACTATTTCAAAATCAACGATTCAGCGATTTTGTACACTTCGAAAAGGGTTCTGCATATTTGTGGATCACTTCCTATCTCTCTGTGGATCACATCGTATTTACCACCTCGCTCCTTTTTATTTGCAAATTTTTGTCCAATTCCTGCTGCAGCTGATCTGTAGAAAAAAATCCATAAATACGAGGTGCAGCCATAATATAGGTATTGTTATCGGGATAAGAGGTTTTGGTCGTATCGCCCAGCCCTATTCGAGGATATAGATCCATAGTTTGGTTTAGGGGGTATCTCATTCTTCATATAATGCCATCCAGACATTATACAGTACAGAGGTGTATGGTATTTTGAAACCTTGGCGATTAGCGAATTCACATGAGACATCCACATAAGGGTCAGCAGTTTACAATAACCCAAAAGTGTAGTCTATGGTGTAATTAGCCTGTCGGATTACTTGTTCCCTACATCTGTAAGCCATTTATCGATGTTGAACCAGAAATTAGCCAAAATTGCAGTAGCTGTAAAACAGCTGTTTCTAATATGGGTTTAATGTGTACCCCTGTAAATGTTAGACTAGGTTCAGTCTAGGTTACTTTTGTATCAAGTACAGTTTACCATTAAGATTCTGTTTCTCATTAGTAATTTTGTGAAAGGAGGAGCTTTATACATCCTCATTGAATCCCTCCTCTGTACTTCTAAAGGAAAAGTAAATGCAATAGGTTCTTAAGTTGGTTCCGGTTCAGTGCAAGTTCATTCTTCTAGAATGACCATAGCCTTTAAAAAACTTTTCTTTCTTTTTTTTTACGCAGGAATATTTAATTGGACTACTAACAAGGGTGAGTAGCCGGTCATGTGTGTCCAGTATGCTTAAGGTGTTTTTTGGTCAGGAAGCCTTAATATGCTTTCATGAATAGGTGCATAAATAATCATGCGCGAGTTACGTATTGTCTGTTCACACACACATTCGTATATAATTCTCAGTGAGTCATTTGTTGCTAATAGGGTGTTACAGTAACTGCTTTGGTCACATGATGTCCCTTGGAACTGAGAGGCAAAGGTGTGTGTGCGTGCCTTCAGGGCCCCCATTCATTGAGATCATCGAGCAGCCCAAGCAGAGAGGCATGCGCTTCCGGTACAAGTGCGAAGGCCGGTCAGCTGGCAGTATCCCGGGCGAGAAGAGCAATGACAGCACCAAGACGCATCCCGCCATTAAGGTAGGAGCTTTGGGTCCCCATGCCTTCCTAATTCTCAGCGGCCCTGCCAGTCCAAGCTGGTCACTAAATCATTTAAGTTCCATCAACCAGAAATATTATGTAGATCAACACAAACAATGGCTGTGCATTATATGTAACTGTGTGTGAACGTTTCTTGTTTATGACTAAATACAAGCTAGCAGTACAATCTTTCACCTGGGGTGTCCTCCCTCCCCCCAATAAAAAAACTTCCTTAGCCTGCCCAAGTAAATGTACACTAATTAGATTAAATAGTATGCTCTCATTCATTTTCATTAAAATCACCCCCTTCTGTGTCCTGCACCCTGGGATTTTCCATTGGAAGCCATTTCACTCATTGATTTAGGAGGCTGTCAATGTGCTAACCCTCATTACATGGAGTGTAGCTGTGGAGGTGCTGGTGCCCCGTAGCGCAGACCCTGTGCTCGATAGTGCGGTGTCCCTCCAAGCCTCCCAGGTGCTGCCTGTATCGGTTACCTTTCCCCTCTCTGCAGATCCACAATTACAACGGGCCCATCCGCGTGCGCATATCTCTGGTGACTAAGAGCATGCCGTACAAGCCACACCCCCATGAGCTGGTAGGGAAGGACTGCAAGCATGGCTACTATGAGGCCGACCTGCAGGAGCGGCGCGTGCACAGGTACGTGCCGGGGGCTGTGCCGTGAGTGCGTCACAGAGTACCACGTCACTTAATGACTGTGACGTCGAAGCAAAGGCATTAACTGAATTTCCCAAGTCTGATAAATCAAAATATTCTTCAGGAAACTGGTTGCTTCACCATTTACAAGGTTTTTCAACAGCTTTGGTATTGCTTCTTAATTTCTTTAATATTCTTTATTGTTCATTTTTAAATATCGATTACTCGCAACCCCATATCGATACATATATATATTATATACACATACACACATCGCAGAAAAATGATCAGTCGTGAAAAAAATCTGAGATATAGCGACTGCTGAACCGTGATATAGCGGAGGATGGAGGATCACTGTATACCTTGTGAGTTGAGCCTGATGGCGCTTAGCTGAGCTGTGGGCCAGCCTATGTGCACTGATGAAGCTCTAAAAAGGGCAGGGGGGGGACCAAGAAGAAAACAAGCAAGAAAGCAGAAACTTGCAGGCACAGCAGCCAGGGATACAATGTGCACCCCTTTGGGACATAGAGCACAAAGGTGATCTGGGTAGAGAGACTGGTTTGCTCTGCATGGGCCTTTGGGAAGGTAGTGACAGATCTCATGATCGTAAGCTTATAGAGGCAGCTTCCAAAGTAGAGCTTCCTGTTTTCAGAGCCCTAAAGACAATTGTAGGTTAAATTGTGCTCCGAAGCCCTCTGGCTTTTAGGATGGTGAATCCTCGGGGGGTCCTGACCACCGTCCCATTTCCTCAGCTTTCAGAACCTGGGCATCCAGTGCGTGAAGAAGAAGGATGTGGCGGAGGCCATTTCCTACAGGCTGATGACATTCAACAACCCGTTCAACGGTGGGTGTAACGGTGACCCCAAGCACTGCCCAGTGATGGTCATCTCAGCCTTTCTCTTCCTCCATTTCCCCTCTCGTTCTCTCGCTAAACCTGCTGACCTAAACTTTCTGTGTCTCTTTCTCTTATCATTTTTTTATTTTTATTTGAGCAGTTAAAGAAGCTGACATCTGGGCGGATGAGTACGACCTGAACACGGTGCGCCTGTGTTTCCAAGCGTCCATCCCCCTACCCACTGGGGAGTACTGCGCTCTTCAGCCTGTCGTTTCTGAGCCCATCTATGACAACCGTGAGTTGGCCTGGGAACCGGTGGGCCGGCCTAAAACCAGGGAATGTGGCTGTGCATTCTGCAGAAGCCATGTGAAAGTAACAGACCCCGCCCCCCCACAGGAGCCCCGAACACGGCCGAGCTGAAGATCTGCAGGGTGAATAGGAACTCGGGGAGCTGCCGGGGCGGAGATGAGATCTTCCTGCTGTGTGACAAAGTTCAGAAAGGTGAGGTGGCCATGGGCGTCTCCCCCAGGTGTCAGGTGACGCATAGAAGTACCTCAATAGGAAAATAGATCTGGGACGCCACTGCCCCTCCCCCGATCAACTTGGGTGATGGGTGTGCAGGGAACATGCCATGTGGCGAGAGCAGGACTGCAGGTACCCAGCTCACCAGTAGTACAGTGGCAGTCAAACGTTTGGCGACACCCACCCATAGGAAGGTCTGTGTGTGCTATTCTCTACATTTCAGAATGATTATGAAGACGGCAAAGCTGTAAAATAACACATGGGATTATGCACTGACCATAACTGTGTTAAATAAGATTCATTTGTTGGGGGGGGCAGCTCTTTCGGTTGGATTTCCGAAGGTTGCCGGCTGACCCTGCTCTCCTCTACGCCTGCTTCACGAGCTGACCCCCCCCTCCCCCCCAGGGATGGGTTCCCCAGCTGTCCTGAAGGAGGTCCCATTTATATGCTGAGCTCCCATTGGGTGCTTTTCCTTCACTCTGGTCACTCCGCCAAAACCATTTCTGCTGTGGCTAGCTCAGGTAGCCAGGTCATTCCTCTCCCTGTCCTTTGTAGGCAGCTTGCCGTGTCCAAACTTTTGACTGGTACTGTATGGGGTTAACTGTAATTGCTCCTCCCTTGTACTGTGTCAGGCTCAACAGTTGGATACATCTACCAGGTTAGTTAAATATTTGCTTAATGGCAGCCAATATAAATATTCCACAAGATGTATAAATGTGTGTTGGTCCCCCTTCCCCCACACACTAAACCCGTCTGTCTGCACGCAGAGGATATCGAGGTGCGCTTCTTCCGGGACTCCTGGGAGGGCAAGGGCTCCTTCTCCCAGGCAGACGTGCACCGGCAGGTGGCCATCGTGTTCCGCACGCCGCCCTACAGCAGCACCGACCTCAACAGTCCCATCCCGGTGAAGATGCAGCTGCGGCGGCCGTCCGACGGGGAGGTCAGCGAGCCCATGGACTTCCAGTACCTTCCGGCAGAACCCGGTCAGAACCGTTTGCACGATGCTCATGCTTCATGTGCATATAGCTATTTATAGTGAGAGCACGCCGTCTTTTACATGGGTTACATCAAATGGGATACTTCTGTCGTAGAGCATATGTTTTTAGGTATATTTGCATAGCTATTTAGCCCTGTAGGCCAGGGGTCTCCAACTCCGGTACTGGAGAGCTACTATCCAGTAGGTTTTCTATGCTACCTGGCTTCTGATGAGCCACACCTGTTTTTGGGTAAATACTCTTCAGTTTCATTTACATTTTTCGAATGTATATGGAAAGTGAAAGTTAAGGTTTCACGACTCAGTTCAGGGTGAGGAAATCGATGGTGCTGCCTTGGCGAAAACCCATCCCGATTCGACCCGCAGTCTCCTCTTGTGGCTCTGCAGATGAGTACCGGCTAATGGAGAAGAGGAAGCGGACGGAGGGAATGTTCCAGAACCTGAAGCTTGGCTCGCTGCTGCCAGGTCAGGGTAATCTGTGGCTCCGTGGGCAGGAACTCGCACCGTTTTTCAGCAGCATCTCAACAACATGCTGCTTTTAAGAACATTGTCAGTCCCTGTTGTTTCCATTAATTTCTGGTTTATATTCGTATAAATCAAACTTTCCCGCATCCTGATGATGGAAACCACACACTGTCTTCCCTACTCGTGAAAATCTGTAGTAAATGTATCATGTGATACACATAGAGAAGATATTTTCCAGATTTGCTATTTGCTGGCAGCCAACTCTGTCAATGGCCCTTTAAACCTGCTTAATGGGAAGACTGTAAGAGAGGGGAAGGTGTTCTAACCAGGTGGACTGTCTGCACCCCTCAGGTCCTACACCTACTGAGAGACGGCCCATAAACACTGCCAAGAGGACGGTGACGGTCTCCAAGCCCCCGGCCACCATGATGCAGCCAGGTAAGCGCTGTGACGCAACTCACCTGGGAACTGCACTACTAATTGATTAGCTGGTCACTTGATCACATGATTGGATATCAAATTTTTATTTTTTTTTATTTTATTGTTTCATTTTCGTAGCTGTATCTGTAAATAACTTGAGGCATGACTGTTGTAATGGATAGCTAGCTTTCAAGACGTCACCAGTAGTAGATATGTCTGTATGTGGCTGGTGTGGCAATAAAACCACACTTGACTTGACTCAGAAACAGGGGAAAAATGCTGCAAGAGGAGACTGAAGGCAGCTCAGTCTTCTGTGATGGGCCATTTCTCCAGCTATTTCGGAAATGAATGTGCATTTGCGGTGTCATTCTCCTCGTATGGAAAATCAGTTAAAGGTTTTATGTAGCTTATACACTGTTGATGATGTGTCCTGTCACTTGAATTTGTGTGATGTAGTTCAGCCTTATGTAGGGTTGTACAAATTAACCTCCCTTGATTATTTACTTTCAGTGGCCAAACCAGGGCCCTCCATGCCGCCCAGTACCTACGTCAAACCCGAGATCCTCTTTGGGTCCCAATCAATGCAGCTCTTTACCCCCATATGTGAACAGGGGGCAGCAGTGACGGCGGCTGCCCCCGTCCCCACCTCCAGCAGCTGGCAGTTTGCTTCTCAGCCTAAACCCACCCCACTGGATAACTTCCTGGCTTCCACATCTGCTGCCTCGCAGTCTCAGGACTGTCCCACCGTCAACCTGTCGGACCTCTACGACTACCCCTTTCCGGAATTATCTTCCGGAAAGGACTTGGACGCCAAGACCAACGGGCAGTTTGGAAGCAGAGATGGCGGGTCGGGGCCCCCGGAGATGCCCGGATCAGTGTCCGGCCTTGCAGGCCTCCCCGACCCCCACTTCAGGGTAGATCACGGGCTATGCGACGACGAGCTGCCTGACTTCCCCAGCTTCTCGGATGTCCAGCCGACTGATAACCTGGACAGCATCAATCCCGACGATATCCAGGCTCTGCTGGGTCAGACGGGGATGCCGGACGACAGCGGGCAGGGGTCCGAAATGCAGGGCGCCTCTGGCTCGAACCAGTTGGATGCGTCATCCAACCCCATGGGCACCAGCAGCACGTGGATGAATTACCCAAACAGCATCATCAACCTGCTGCAGAACGAAGGCATGATGGTGAACACGGACACCCCGAGTCTGCCCGTGCTGGAGGACCTGGACGACCTCGGCTCCATGGATGATGACCGACTCATGTCCATCTTGAGCAGCAGCAACCAAGCCAGCTTCATGTCTGGTCACCCCCCATAAATTCCCGTGATTCACTCCCTCCCTCCTTCCTACAAAAAACCCTGGCTGCACTCCTTTCGTCTCCGTCCCCGAGTGACCATTTCATATCCCCCCGTACTTCCGGTGACGTGGGGGCCGTGATACTACTGATGCCTTGTGTGTGGCTGTGGGCATTTCTGCAGGCCTTCCTGTGCACTGGCATTGCAGGAGCGGCCTTTGCGTGGCTGCGCTGAGATGGACACCATCTGCAGGAGTGAGACGGAGAAGTCAACTGGGGAAACGCCGTTCTTGCTGAATAATTACAGTGAAGGGTGCCATCTCGGCTTATGGGCCTCATATGACTGGGGTTCTGGGTTCCTGTGCCAGTCTGAGTGCTCCGTGATGGACTATCCCACCGTCAACCTGTCGGACCTCTACGAACCCTGCCACACCCCGTGCTTCCAAGGGAAACCTATGGGTCACCCCCACCCCAAGTGGATAGATTAGTGTAGGACGTGGCTGTATATGTAGCTGTTATCCATTAATTATGGCTCTGAAACTCTGGTCCCTCGTCAGGCCTGATGTATCTTGGTGTAGCTTTGGGTATGTCTCTGCGGCCTCACTTCCAATGATCTCATGAAGGACATATATTACTGACATTTAATATTTATTCCTATTTACTGATGGTTAATGTTTACTGCACTGACATGTATGTCATGTGCTAAAGCAGGGGTGGGGAGCCTATTCCATGGAGGGCTGGCGTGGGTGTGGCTTTTTGGGACGATGTGTCAGTCTGCCAATAATTAAACAGTGGCTCTGAACTGCAGTCCCAGGGACCCACTGTTATTGGCTGATTGAGAGGCCATCCCAAAATCCCCGCCCCCGCACCGGCCCTCCATGGATCAGGCTTCCCACCTTGTGCGAAAGGTTAGTTAGGGGAGGGATCTTTAGCAAAGTCTGCAGAGCTGCTGGGTGCTTCGTCAGCTATGCCGCTGTAGCTCTGTACGGCTTCTTTAAAAACTGATCACTTAAGAAGATTAATAGAAGAGATTATTTGTAAATGCAAATCTGTCAGTAAGCACCAAAGAATAATTATGTACATTATATATATTTTAAGAAAATGTGCCTTCAGTTTGCAAAATATTCATTTGTATTTGGGGAATGATTTGGTAAGCGCACCAGAAGGATATATATATTTACTGGATTACTGCGAGTGACATGCGGTAACTTGGCTTAGCAATGTGTTCCACATTAGTGTTAGTAAAGGGCATTTGTATTGACTATGAGAGACCAGGTTTTTGTTTACCCAGGTTTAGTATTGGACCCGAGCAGTGGGCTTTTAGTGGGTAAGATCGGGCCCTATGTACGGCCCGGCATCTTGCTCCGGTGTCTACTACAGAGGGTACAGAGCAACACAGGCCTATTCACACCCGCAAAGGGAATCGTCTTTGTAAATGCCGCTTAATAGCATGTATCTAGGAGAAAATCTCGTCAGCCTGCTCGGCAACGTTTGTGAATTTCTACTTCAGTTTTTCTGTAACCACAATGACTGTCATGAATGTAACAAATGTCAGGCACCAGTGAGAACCATTATACTGATGTCACCATTCAAAAGGCTTACATTGGTCTTATGTAGTCTGTAGTTATCCGCACTTTTACTATGTTATGAACTGTCAAATATGAACAATATTTTATATAATTAAAATTATATAACTTAAATATGAGTAAATTCTGTTCATTACTAGCGTTGACTTTTTAAGGTTCCCTATAATCCAGCTTGACCTTACCGTCAGAAACGTACAGCTTCTGATAGGTTTTAATGTTTGTGTGTTAATAGGATGTCCTTGACCTTGACCAAGGTGCATGGAAGATGCTTTGATTTTACAAACACTTTGAATGAAACCTTACTTTGATCAAGCGATCAGGTGGTTCTTTTGTTGAAGTTTGTGCCGGTGTTCTGTCGAGCTACTTTGTCGAGTTAAACTACCGTAGTGCTAATCTATAGCCCTAACCATAACCCATACCCTAGCCCCCAAACGGTTGAACTGCACATGCGCAAAAAGGCTCGATAGTACGTCTTGATATGTAACTCAACTCGTCAGAACACCGGCGGGCTTTCACCCTATAAAGTTTTTCCACTCAATTGTTTTCTGTCGTCTGTTAGGCCCAGTAAAAAAAATCATTAGTTTATCATCCTTTCAATCAGAAACAAGTGATGAGGGAGGGCATTTTTTTTTTGTTAATTTTTATTTCTTAGAAAAAAGATAACGGAAGATGATGTTGAAAACTTAACAGTAAACAAAAGGAACAGCAACAGATATGACATATGGGCTGATCTGCAAAATTAATATGAAAAGAAAATATTTTTTAAAAAATGTTTCTTTCAACATGCCAGTTCATATCTATTAATTTCCTTCTTGAGGAGTGTTCAATATACACTTTTAAAAAATAAATTTAAAAATCGATGCGGGCTAAATTCGCCACGCGGGCGGGGATGATAAACTAATGATTTTTTTTTTTTACTGGGTCTTATTAAATGGCAAGCTAATATGCACTGGAAAGAGATCTCGCCCGCAATTACCTACACGTCAACAACAACTAGAGATTAAAGTTCCACATGGTTAGATGTATTTTTTCATATACTAAAATTTTAAAGATGCCGTTAGATAAACCGATTTGAATAAACCGTGAAACAGCCATTCGCGATCGCCAATAACTTGAGTACCAGAGGTGTATCTGAAATTAAACTTATACAACTTTTCACAATAAACAGAAATCAAGCATAAGACCATATGTAACCAGACAATTTGCATATATAGTTTTAGTACCTAAATTACACATTTCTCTAATAGCGTATTTTGGATGGCTTTGCCCTCTCTTCTATTCGTAATTTAAATATCACGTTTCACTTGAATAACCCAAACCGCAAAATGACTGACTTTCCTTTTTTAACGCGTATGCCTTGCTAAACATTACGTACTTCTGATGTCATTGGCAACGTGGTATTAATGGACCGGCACTTGTCCATGATCGTTCCACTTTAGCGTCTTCTGGTTTGGCAGTTCAAGTCTCGGTATCCACGCCTGTCAGGCCTCCTTGCTGAACTGTGAGCTTTCCTGTACCTGGATCTTTCTCCACTCACAATTCTGCCATACTCAGTACATTCACGCGTGATATGAAAAGCGCAACTTTTTTTAAACAGCAAAATGGGAAGGCGCATCTTTTACCGTAAATCCACCAACATCAGCGCACAATGCTTTTGCAAACCCAATGAAACGTTTGCTAATTTATAACCGAGTTTTTACATCGCCCGTTAGAATATTTGATAAATTGATAAAATCAAATATAGTGGTTGATGAAAACCGACTAGAAATAACTTATAGAATCGTAGTTGCATTATCTAGCTCTATTATATAGGCAGAGAAATATCATAAACACAATCGTTGTTCCACTAAAGTCGGACCCGGCTTCTCACACCCTCTGGTTGTCATGGATTGCCGGAATACCGCCCAGGGTAACCGGCGCTACGGTAGCTGCTCTCTTCAGGACCCCGCGGAATCCCGACGGTGCCTGAGATAGTCCGAGATTGCGCGATGCTGACCGAGACTGGCCGAAACTTTCCGAAACTGCCCGAGAGGAGGCACTGCTGCTCGCGCTGGGCCGTGCGATAAGGGAAAGGGCTATTACAAGAAATCGTCGATACTGGTGGGAAATTTTATTATTATTATTTTAAAGGAAATATAATGCCCAGTAAAAAAAAGAAATACAACGCCAGGTTCCCCCCGGTGAGTACAGAACTGCATTATTTTAATACTACTAGTGAAAGTTGATTTGTGGATGCGTTTCTCAGTCGGGCCTAATGGGTTCAGTGAGCCCCGGGCTTGAGTTAACGTTGCAGTCGGATGTGGGGCTTACTTTCCGGGCTTATGTGCCAAGTGCGGTGGCCGGTATGGAATGCTCTTTCTTTAGTTTTGTGGTAAAAAAGGCTAGAGAAATACGTCTTTGGAGTGGAAAGTTTGAAGGGCGAATACAGCTACTAATCCACTAACACAGCAGAAGCGGCTTCGTATCCCGATATTCTTCAGGAACTAATGTTTTGTGTTTGTGTACCTTTCGTGTCACAAACACTTTGCCAGACCTGGTAAATGTCCATTTCCCATAGGCCAGGATAAAGAAGATCATGCAGACGGATGAAGAGATAGGGAAAGTGGCGGCGGCAGTTCCAGTTATAATCTGTATCCTTCCTGCACCCCTATTCGGACTTTTGTAATAAATACTAGACCTTGCACTGATGATAAGTACAATAAGTCATTTATTCTGATTTTTGTTTAATGTGCATTGCTTCAATTAGTAGACGTAATGTTAAACAGGAGTGCGCATGCTCAGATGTAAACATTACCCGGTTTAACACTGACAGCATGCCGGTGTTATGCCGAAAAAGGCATCCCTGCAGTAGAAAGCATGCCGGGATTCTGGCAAGTTGAGCTTTTAGGTTTTTTTTTTTTTTTTTTGGGGGGGGGTGTCAGGGTTTTTGGGGTGTGTTAGGTGTTTTTTGAGGATTAGGGTTAGGGCTATCGATTAGCACTACGGTAGCCTAACTCGACAAAGTAGCTCAACTCGTTTCAGATCGGCTACCAATCGGTCATTTAGAGACAGGCATGCATTCTACGGCAGGGATGCCTTTTTCGGCACAACACCGGCACCTTTTGAGTCTTATTGCCTCGGTTTAGACCGATGTCTTCTCAGGTCTCGTATTTACTGTAAAGTACGTCAAAGTGTCCCTTGACTGAGCTTCAGCACGCGCTCTAGAGCTGTTTTTGGAGTCCCTTCTGACAAAAGCCTGCCAAGTGACACAGTCCCGAAACGCGAAGACCATGACCACGTCACACCTGTAAGGCTCCCCTCGCCGTCCGCCTGACAGCGGAGCTCTTGGGACCAGCGCAGGGTTGGGGTGGTTTCGTTTAGTGTCTTGCTTGTTGAAGAGTGTGCTGTCGGGCCCCTTTTCAGAAAGCAGTGCATTGAACTCGAGCAGCAGTTTGACTTCCTAAAGGACCTCGTGGCTGCAGTTCCCGACATGCAGGGCGATGCTGAGGATAACCATGCGGAAGGAGGGGAGAAGGTCTCGCGCAGGTCAGGCCGCGGCGTGGCGTGGCAGGCTTTCATCTAACTAGTCATGTCTATGCAAATATATATACGCACGTCTACCCATACTCCATCTGCTTAGTCAGAACGGGATTTGGGGGGTGGAGCCTATCCCAGAAAAACGCAATACATAAGTCAGGGTTACACCCAGGACGTCACAGCGGCCACATACACACATATATATAATATTTATGCACTTCTTTGTTCCACCTACAGAGGGCGCAAGCCAGGGTCTGGGAGGAAGAACGGGGGTGCCGGCACCAAAGGAAAGGACAAGAAGCAGTCAGGGACTGAGTCCGAGCAAGAGGTGAGTGTTTCCTGCCCCTCCCTGGTCTTCTGTGGGTCTGTCACTGCCCCCCCCCCAAGCCTTGGTGGCCAAGTAACCGCCAGTTAAGGGTTGTTATAGGAAGAGAGAGTCGCTGTTAAGGGAGATAAGCGGAGACGTGACTCCCAGCCTTTGTGTTGCAGGAGGACTCTGAAGAGAGCGAGACGGAGGAGGATGAGGAGGATGACGGGTCCCGCTCCGGCGCCAACCTGCAGGCAGTCGCTCAGTTGCAGGGGTCAGTCGCCACTCTCAGCAAAGCAGATTCTTATCGCATATTATAGTGGAGATAATCGCATTTCTTTCTGCCGACCGCAGCCTGAAAATGCCCCCCCAGTACCTCCAGCCGGGGGTGCCCCTGGGCTCCTTCGTCCCGTCACCCTCGCTGCTGAGCTCGGCGCACCCTCCAGCCGCCCCACCGCCGCACGACAACGACGAAGACGACGAAGACTATGACTCCTAGCTCCCCCCCTTTTTGGTTTTTACCTTTTTGTTTCATTTTTATTGGGTTGGAGTGAGGGAGGGGGCCGAGACTAGCCTTTCTGCAAGAGGACATTCGGAAAGTGTTAACGTCATCGACAAGGGTAGCAACTTGGCTATTATACGTTTTACCATTCTCTTTTTTAGTACAGATCTTATGTCTGTCTTTTTTTTGTAAACCTTTTATTTGGACGGTCCATACCTTCCACTGTCATGGTGTTGAAATGGGCTCTAGCAGAGATACCTAACTACAGGGCCCCCTTGTGGAAAACTTTGAAATGAAAATTGCACTCCAGCAAATGAGCTCAGCCTGTGGGGGTCTGAAATCTCACAGGCTGCTGATCGACTCAAGAGCACATCAGTGTCTTTTGAGTCGACTGTCAGAATCTAGGTTTTTTTTTTTTCTTATTTTTTTTTTTACTAGATAAGAGCACAAATACTTTTTATTTGAGAGATCAGTTCTTATGAATATTTTGATTGTGAATGCCTCCTTTTAGCGGTTGGCAAAAGGCGCTGCTGGTGGTTATGGGATAGGACTGTGTGTGGTTCAGGGTGAATAGGGGAGGTATAAGGATTAAGCAATGTACAGTGATTGGGGGGGGGGGGGGGGGGGGGGGGAGCCGTGCCCACCAAATTGTTTTTTCCCTCGGGTTTACCCAAAGAAGCGGGGGGGGGGGGGGGTG
>JAODKE010000053.1:1097780-1112340 GCA_026779605.1 Mormyrus hasselquistii
CAGACTTTGAAAACTAAATGGCAAAGTGGAGATTGTATTTTCTTTTTATCATTTTCATTTTATTTTTTGCAGAAAATCCTCCCATACATTTTGACCACGCAATCTATAATTTTGTCACCGCTCACCACTAGTGCACACACGCACACCAACAACCGTGTCTCATAGCAACGAGTTTTGCCACGCTTACAGTAGTCTATTATTGGCCGACGAGTCTGTCATTGGAAAACGGGACTTGAGCTGCCCTTGAAGGGACAAATCAAAATCTCACATATTTCGGGATGTCCCGGACAATTCGGGACGGTTGACAACCCTAGGTAATTGGTAGATTTTGATGCGACTAATAACTACTGTACTATAACCTATATAATTGCTCAGAGAGCTGCACAGGTTATTCATAAAAACAGCTGCCAGTGATTGTTAACTGTAACTTAAAACGAAGCAGTTTGCCAGATTAATATCAAAATTATAAACGTTTACGTTAAAAACGTTATTACAAGCATGTGATCACCCAGAAAATGTGTCCTCCGGAAACACTTCTGCTGTGTTATGGCTATTTGCAGCGCGTTTGTAGAATGTGTTTCGCATGTTTTGTCATTTCGATGAAAGTTTTCTGTTTTCTGAATTTGTGTAGTATCTACGAATTCGCAGCGTGCGTGCTGGATCTTTATGAATTTGAATAATGTGCTTTTTTTCTTTGCAGTGCAGTTCTCTATTGGGCTTTCTTTGTAAACACAATCCGGTTGGTATCTAAGTGTAATTGGCAGAGACTTTCGGGGCAAGTAACAGAACTTCTGAAGATGAAAAGGTGGAAAAGAGAACCTCACACAGAACCACAGTCCGTTATTGTACATTAAATAATATAATGCTACTTATTTTTCATCAATTGACTAAGTGTTCTACAGAAGACTCCAGGATACAATGGCAGCCTTTGTCTCCTAGGTAATAGTGTACGATCACGGGCAGGCGATCGAGAGCCCTGCCCTGATGGGCCGCATCGCTTTCATGGATGTGCCCTGGAAGGCTGACATTATCCTGAACGCCACGCACACCTCCGATGCTGGGATGTACCGCTGCGTGGTCAGCAATCCCCCTGAGGCTGGGGGGCCTGGCGTCGGCGAAGTCACGCTCAGCATCTTGGGTAACTCGCCGACAGTGCGGCTTGCCTTTCTCAGCCACATCACCCCACTGCCGGTCACACGGGCACATGAAGAACTTTGCTGACTGATTATTGCCTGACAGAATGGACTAACAGAATATTTAGCCGTTTTCTTATGCAAGAGAGAAATATTAACCTAAAAATACGTCAGTTCGTTTTCTCTAATAACCAGGATAGGATTGGAAAATTTTAGAACCATTAGACGGTAGTGATCATAACATGATTAAATTGAGATTAATTTTAGTGTCCAAAAAGCAAAGTCCAAATACACTCAAAATAAATAAATCGCAGGGCCCTGATGGTATCTTACCTATAGTTTTAAAGGAGATGAGGGATATTATTAGCCCTAACTCTAATATTCCAGAAATCGTTATCTGCGGGTGAGGTACCTTCAGATTGGAAGCATGCTAATATAACACCCATATTCAAAAAAGGGGATAGAAGTAATCCAGCAAACTATAGGCCAATCAGTTTAACTAGCATTACTGGAAAAATTATGGAAGATATCCAACTGAAAATGGTAGATTGCCTGGATGCAAATTATATTCTGAGGGATAACCAACATGGATTTAGGAGAGGTAGATCTTGTTTAACGAATCTACTTGAGTTCTTTGAGGAAGCTATACGTGAAATTGATCACAAAAAGGCCTACGATGTGATCTACTTAGATTTTCAGAAGGCCTTTGATGTTGTCCCCTGCAAACGGCTCTTGCTAAAGCTCAAAGCTGCAGGGATTTTAGGAACTGTGGCAGCTTGGATTGAAAACTGGTTAACGGACATGAAGCAGCGAATAGTTATTAGAGGCACAATGTCACAGTGGGCCGTGTTCATGGTGGGTTACCGCAGGGTTCAATTTTAGGACCACTATTGTTCCTAATTTACATTAATGATATTGACACCAATTCATACAGTAAACTGGTTAAATTTGCAGACTGGGGCCAAATGGCCTCCTCTTGTTTGTAAATTTCTTATGTTCTAATGAAAACCTCCAATAACTCTGTTTTTGCTCTCATACTGTACATGACTCTGTTAAGGCCTGTTGGTCCTAAGAGGGGATGATTAGGACTGTTAGATGACATCACAGGATATCACAATTCCCTTGGAATATTTAATCAAGTTCAAAGTGTATTTTAGGTAAAGTTTTTGCATGGTGCGTCTGAGTTTTAATCCCGTCAGATACGGGACAGTTCTCTGACACCTTGTGCTTAATCCCTCAGCCCCCCGATTCACTGGATTTTCCTGCTCTTCCAGCACCCCCATCTCTGCCCCTGTGCCTCTGGGAGGGAGATGCTAGTGTGGGGGGGAGCGTCACGCTCTCCTGTGCGGTGCAGGAGGCTGTCCCCGTGCCTGACATGCGATGGGATAAGCTGGAGCCGGAAGAGATGTCGCTGCCTGTTAATATGGACGGTAAATGCTGGGGGAGGTCCTGTTCAGTGGCCTCAACCCCGTCACCAATCAGGGAAATCTTATTCCTGACAGACACCCTGCCGTCAATATTAAAGCACACACACATTTCTTTGTGACTTGTGAACCATGACTGATCACTTTCCTTTAAAACCCAGGGTACTGTCCATCTACCCTCCCTCTGATCCGTACACTGCAGGCACCCTTAAAGGGACGGTGTCAATCGAGAACGTTTCTTCTCAGAATTCAGGACTGTACCGCTGCACTGTGTCCAACGTCCTGGGAACTCAGTGCTGCTACATCAAGCTACACGTGTACAGCTGTAAGTGCTACTGTCTTTGTATCCAGTTTTATGGCTGCATATCTACATTTCACATGCAGTCCATCACGTCCATCAGTCACAACGATTAGTGTTACTGAAAAACCTCGCGTTCACTAAAATCACATATTTTAATACAGAAAAAAGGAAAAATCGGATTAGGAGAATGTGACTTAGTAATTTACACCAAATGAATTAAAACATAAGAAATGATACCAGTGACCAATAAAGTAATGGCAGCGTGTGGTTCAGTGGGCTAAGCCTGTATGCTTGTAATCAGAAGGTTGGTGGTTCAAACGCAGCCTCAGCATGTCTGCGGGTCCTTGAGCAAGGCCCTTAACCCCCAGCTCCCTGGGTGCCCCAACAGGTGGCTGCCCTTTGTGGACAACTTGCTCTACAAAGACCATGTTAAGGGAGGTGCAAAGACAATTTACCCATGGGGATCAATAAAGTAGCAATTACTATATCATAAACATCTGCTATAGGCGCAGTACAGTTGCCAACTGGGGGTTAGAGGAAAATGACTCCCAAATTTTACTTGTTACACACAATGAAATAAAGATAATGACAGTAGACAGAAATGTTATAAAAATATACACAGCTAGTTTATGGAATATTTTTAGACCAAATATTTGATTTGTGCATTAAGTGGATGTACAAAAAGGCTGATTCTTTTAGATTTGAAAATAATTTCCATTGAAGGACGCCGGTTCAAAACATTCTGTTCATGAATTGGACGTCGCTCACAAGGGTAGCTGTTTTTGTGCATAAGTAGTGTTTCTCGCTAAGACCATATTGTAGTTCATATGGTGCCTTTCTCTCCGAAAAAAGGCGATTCCACGTTGTATTAGGCTTGGGTACCAACATCAATCGCTGTGTGATATCACACATTGTACCATATTTCATATGTATCAGTTTTCATTAAAACTTGTAGTTTTAATGAAGACAAGAAATACACAACTACCTGAATGTTACCAATAAGCAGTCAATCACTTCAGCTAAAATTTTAAAGAACATTTTCAAAGACCTAAGTAATACATTTTTGTTCAGCTGGCTTGTTCATAGTTAGTACGGGATAAAGATACTTTCCCATCTCTCTACCCAACGTTAGCTCTAGAACCTTCTCCCGGTGTCCTGCAGGGGGCACTGCTCTCCCTGACCATGACTCTGGTGCTACTCGCGCTCTCAGCCCTGCTCTTGTGGCTCCGTCACTCTGCAAGGATGAGGGGGTGGCAGGGAGAGGAAGATGGGTGTTATAACAAGATCAGGTACACCCCCAGCCTCATCCGCCGCACCTTCGTGTGACCAGCTGCAGGTGGCGCCGTTGGCAAGGAGCTCTGTAGGTGCACCTGCCACTTCATTCTCATTGGCCACGGGCTGGACTGCCGCTGCTGACTTATATGACATCTCTATGCACAGATGCTCCCCCCAACCACCAACCCACCCCCTACCTGCTTTAGCACTGAAATGCGTCCTGCTAGACAAACTTTGCACCTCCTGATTCCCTGCTGCAGAATCATTGTGGCACAACTGAAAAGGAGCTTTTACATGTGTCTGCCTGTCTACAACCACCCGTTCACACAGTCACCTTCAGGGAACAAATCCATGAAATTAATAAAATATACTGACCACTGACGGCTCCCTGGTTTGTTTTGTCGAGGTCTAAATGTGGCAGGAAGGGCAAAAACGTCAGCACGAATGAAAGACGTACGATAAAACTTGCAAATAACACAAAAAGCTTTAATTTAAATAGGGGAAATTTCACATAAAAAACTGTACATGACTTTATATTGAATTACAATCTTTAAATAAAACAAATGACCGAAATTAAGAAAAAAAAGGATGTGTACTATTTTACAAGGTTTGTGCAAAAGCAGTATTCCCAGACTGCAGGAGTAAGGTCAGTGTACACGCCCTTGCGGTCAAACTCCAGATGGGCCTTTCCAGCCACGATGCTTCCCCCCAAAAAAAACGCAGTAGTGTCCTTGAAAAATACCCATTGGATCATTAATAATAAAATATTTATATACTTATATACATTTACAAACATGCTGTACATAAATGGCATTGACTTCATCCCTTTAAGCGATATTCAGGTCTGCCCAGAAACTTGTGCTTCCTTTCAGCCAATAAGAAAACGACAGCCCTGGTTTTGATGGGGGGGGGGGGGGCTTAAGACTCTAATTAGCGTGTGTCATAGGGATATGGGCTGAATCATATTGGCTGAACACTGTGAACCAGAGAACACCAAGTTGAGGGAACATTCCAGTCCTACACGCCTGAAAGGGAAGGACTATTTTACGCTTTCAGTCCCTACTAACTGGAAACAACTGCAGCGTATTATCTGTGAAGGCAGTTAAACCAGGAATGGGCACCTCTCGCATGGTCAGTGCACAGGCAGTGCCCCCTCCCCCCGTGGCCCCATCTGAGGCAGCCATCATCACCCATTCAGGTCGAGGATTTATTGAGAATACAGTCCAAGCCCTGGCTGACAAAATGCATGCCAGATACAGAAATTAAACGCATCCTTAATCAAATGAGGAGTTGATGAAAGAAGATTTCAAAATCCAAGACAAATCTATTTCAAATTAAGAGTTACTTAAAGATGTCTCTAAATGGAGTGATCTAATCATATGTGCTGTAACCCCATAGCCTGCTGTCGTAGCCGGGGCCCCTTACGTGACCCAGCTCACCCGCCGCGAGTCCATCTCCATGCGGGTCTGCTCTCTGAAGCACATACAGTCTCCAGCGCAAAGGACCGCATTCAAACCCCTTCTGCACAAGACATACATCCCTCAGCATGCTGCACCCCAAAGAACCAACAAGCACCTTGCACAAGACCCCACCGAAATCCAAAAACGTGGTTAACTTAGTTATCGTCGAGGGAAGAGTGAGGCTAGATTGAGATCAGAACACCGGTAATAACCTCATCAAAAACATCAGCACCAGAATAATAGTGGCTTACGGATACCACAGTTCCAGTTATACTAAGGGGCGAGAAAATGACAGTTAACACTCGTGGTATGTGAAGGTAAAGTTACTTGCGGATATGCAAGTTCTCAATGTCGACAACAGGAGCGAACCAACCCTTAGCTTGCACTCCCAAGCCAGAATAGCCACCAAATAAATACGTCATACCTTCCACCCCCCCCCGCCCCCAACCCCAGAACCTTTATTCTCATGTGCTTCCAGCTAAAACGCTGGAGGTTAAAGTACTTGAAACAGTAGTTATATGAATAGTTGCAGAAGATCTAGTAGCATTAATAGCCATAGGATAGGTGTCTGTTTCTCCAGAGCAAAAGTGAAGCAAAGCTCTGGGCCAGCTATTGCACTCTACAGCCACCAGGAGCATGTCTGGGTCCCGCCCACAAAAAGAGGTGAACCAATCAGAGGACAGGATGATCCCTCTGCCACACCTCAGCCTCAAAACCTAGAAGTAAACAAGTCCTCTGGTAAAACATCCTTTTTCAACCATATATATATTTTTTTATTTAAAAAAGAACTAATACAGAAGTAAAAACCATCGAACATGCTGCGGTGACAGCCAGCGCTGGCAACAGCGCAACTACTGCATATCTGTGGTGATGCCAGGCCCTCTCTCAGTCTCTGCCTGCCCGGCCGCCAGACCCGGCCGGCCTCAACGAGGTCACCGGTCCCCGGCTCCCCCAGCGGCGTGGGGGCTGTAAACGCATGACAGACGCGATAGCCCGAGGGTGGTGGGATGCTGAGCATCCAGGACACTCAGGAGGAGGCAAAGACAGGTGGAGAAATGAGAGACAGAGAGAGAAAGAGAGGAATCCCTGAAGCTCAGAAGCTGGCAGAATGGTCTTGGCGATGGGTGTGCCGGCGTGTGTACAGGCAGGAGCACGAGAGGGGCACCCGGCTCACGGAGTAACGGCAAACTGACAGCCAGTCTTCCTGGAATGTGTGGAACGTGTGATTCCAGCCTCGCGTCTGTGGAGACGTGGTATCTGAAACGTCCGGCAGTCTCTTATGGATGTCTGAACCTCGTCCCCCCGCCCACCATGATGATCCTCTGTCCTCCTTCGCGTCGTGGGCGTCAGTGACCCACCGCAGGTACCTAGAGCGCTGTGCTCTGTATCCTCCACATGGAGAGCAGGCAGGAAGCAGCACAGACGGGAGGTACGAGCAGAAGAGCAGCAGACTTCCCTTACATTTGCGTTTCTGCGGGCCGCTCGGACAGGGCAGCGGTAGAGGATATGGCCGGTCCAGACCACAAACACCCAAACCTTAGACTGCACTGGTGTTTTTAAGGAACACCGGATCCTCTCTAAGCTTTAGGCAAAAGGTCGGATGCTGAAGATTTGGAGAGATGGGTCCAACTCTGGAGATCTGGGTGGGAGCGGGATAGGTAGGAGCAGCAGACACTCGCGGACACGAGCTCCGGTGAGGCTGATGTGCTTCCAGTATTGCAGGGTAACAGGA
Organism: Mormyrus hasselquistii; assembly: GCA_026779605.1. NCBI lineage: Eukaryota > Metazoa > Chordata > Actinopteri > Osteoglossiformes > Mormyridae > Mormyrus > Mormyrus hasselquistii. The sequence continues at coordinate 1,105,106 of JAODKE010000053.1, forward strand.
GTAACAGAACCGGGAAGTCATGGGTCATCTTCGGGATACTGAGGTACCCCGCATTCTCCTCGCTCACTCGGATCCGAAGCTCGCTGGAATGACTTTGGGAAGCCAGGTTTGAAGACGGCAGATGCGAGCGGACCCGCGGCAGCGAGACGGGTGGGTTAGCTTTGGCTGCGAGTCTCCGCATCTCGGCAGGCGAGTCAGCGCAAGTGCTCCAGTAAAGGCAGTTCTGTGGAGCCGTCGTGGGACGTGGAGCCGTCCCCTGTGCTCCGGGGGGTGGTCTCGCCAGACAAGGGCGCCCCCATCGGCTCTGGGGAGGCCCCCACTTCAGGTGAAGGGAACGTAGGAGCAGGCTGGAGGGAGTATTTCACATCAGCAGACACATTAATGACGTTTAGTCAGCTAATATTTGAACATAGACATACACAGATTGCACCAATCACATTTGCCTTAAAATGAAGCTCCTCCCACACAGACCCCTCCCACTTCTTACCTGGGTTCTTATTGGCTGAGGCCCGACCCCATCCATATCTCCGGCTGCACACCCATTGAAGCCCTTTCTCCCCGAAAGGCCCAATTTCCCATACAGGACCTCGTAGGGTAGGCCCCCGGCACTCAGCCCCAGGCTCAGTACGGCCCTCTGGGGTCCTCGCTGCGGGTAGTGTCCGGGGCAGTCCTGGGCGGTGCCTGCACAGAGGCGCTCTGTGCCGACAGGGCCGCTGAAGGAGAGCTGGGAGCTGGACAGGGGCTGACCCAGCAGCCCCTGGACGGAGGAGGTGCGGTGCAGCGAGGTTGCCAAGCCTGCCTCCCTCCTGGCCTCTGATTGGTTAAGCAGGGCCAGGGGGAGTGGTTGAGGGTGGTGTGGCCAGGTGGTTCCAGGCAGGTTGTCACTTCCTGTGTGGCGGAAAGAAAATCAGTAGGGAGGATAAGGCTACATTCATATTATCCATCGTCCAATTGGATTGGATTTGCCTGTCTTGATGGTTCACATTCATAACTAGGTGTGACCTGTATCTAACTGACAGGGAAACGCATCCGTCCTCTAAAACGGCATAAATGTGCACATTAATACGATTCTAATACGTTAGCAACGGCAAAAAACTGCTGATGACAGTTCATGCATACAGGAAAAAAAACCACACCAGTTCCGATCTAACTGTTCCCATTTACATCGTGTGGCCATGACCTGGATGCATATCCGATCTAATACCACATATGAAGGCGATCAGAATGTCTGTATCCCTACAGCCCTGAAAGATCAGATCTGAGTCACTTCAGCTTGGTATTATGCTTGTAGCCTAAGAGATGGCAGACAGTGCCGCAGTGCAGTATCCTACCACTAGGGGGCTCACCCAGGGGGGGCTGGATGGTGGTGAGGTGTGAATGGGGGATCGTGGAAGCCCCTGTGGTCTGTGTCGGCGCACTTTGGGGGGGGTGTGGGGCAGGGTTGTTGCCGATGGAACTGGAGCCCCCACCGCAGTCAGAATCTTCGATGTTGCCCCCACTGTTGCATCCGGCCCCGCATCCCTTCTGCAGCCTGTGGGGGGGGGGGGAGGAGGGTTCAGAATACAGCCGACCTCCGAATCCTGGGGTCGACCGGAAGTCCGACCTCCCATGGTGTGACGGAATGGCGGCGGTTCCGTAACATTCCAAACGGCCGTCGGGTTTACCTGTCCCAGCTGCTGATGAACCACGTGTAGATGTTGTGGGGGCTGACCGGCCCCCCCCAGACGCTGCGCAGCTGGGTGTGGCAGCCAGCGTAGGACGTGGTCAGCGGCGATACGTAGATGGGGTATCCGATAGGCTGGTCGCAGGACGAGTTGATCATGTTGCGCAGGGCCTGCTTGGCGTTCTGGATGCTGCCGCGCTCTGGGTTGCGGTTGCGCAGGAAAACCAGCTCCTGCTGCTGCCCCGCCCACAGGCCGCGCACACACTCCCTGTTCACCTGCAGGGGACAGCGGAGGCCAGTCAGACTGCAGCAGTCAATCACAGCAAAAGGTTGGTATAAAAACAGTGACAGTGAGAAAACTAAAAAATGTACGCATCAGTAAAACCGTAACTGGGGAATTCTGAAAAAAGAAGAACTAAATACAGTAACTGTGCTACTGAAGGTCTTCACGATGCCATTATATGGGGCATTTATACTCTGTTAGTACTACTTCATACTGTGATACTGGCACCACTGGGCACTATGGGCCATTTAGTGTTCATTCTCTCAATACTCGTCAGTATCAATACTGTCGGCACCGTCCATTAATATGTACTCTCACTCTCTCTGTCATTCATATATATATGAATTAATATACATATGAATGACTGTACTGGTTCGGATGCTTTCATTATTTACTACTTACTGTCATATCTTTCTACTCTACTAATAATTTAACTAAATAATTAAATCATAGAGTAAACTAAATGACATTGCACCTGTGCAGTGACAATTTTAGTAAGAATAGAAGTGCAATCTGCCCAGGCATTTGCTCCCCCCCCCCCCCCGAAGACGCCAGTGGGACACCGCGTGAGGTACCTTGATGACGCGGAAGCTGAGGAACCTCTTGTTGAGCATGATGATCTTGTACTCGTCGCTGCCGTCATCCATGACGTGTCTGAGAGCCAACAGTGAGGGCATATTGGCCAGGATGGCCCCCCGCCACACGGGGTCGCCCTCGTGGGAAATCAGCATCTTCTCCTCATTGGCCGTGATGGCGTCGTACAGCACCACGGGGTCCTCGTACTCGTCGGGAGATGTGAAGTGGTCCTGAGCGATAAATGAACCATTTACTCTCCATATACTATGGGGTCAACGCTACTGGGACAGCATGTGACAATCAATTGCCTACAGATAGCCCAGAATGAATCAAAGGCAGGAAGTTTTTAATTTTTGTAATTCTGTTTGGCTGCCGAAGAGTCCTAACCCAATTGAAAGCCATTCTCTGGAAACCTCTCCGTGCTCAGGAGTACCTGGTGCAGCTTCAGAGACATCCTCACGCCCGGCGCCACGACCCTATTCAGCAGGTCCATGTCAGCAAACACCCACTCGTCCCTGGGAGAGGTGATGCGGAAGTCACCCTTGAAGAGAGCGTGGAGGCCGTAGAGGAAGGGCTCCAGGCTAAGGGAGACGGTGAGCAGGGTAAGTTAGTTAGTTTATTTATTTATATAGCGCCTTTCACAGACAAAAAGTCACAAAGCACTTCACAAAACAATAAATTAAACATACAATATAATATACAATATGACACAATATGACAATGCAGTCATGGACACGGAATGACAGTTAAACATGGCATTCTTCAGATGGCTGGATATAATTAGCAAACAGAACCACTGAGTTAACCAAAGTAAACCGGTTAACTAAATGCCAGAAGTTGGGCTTAACTGAAACTGCAAATAAAGCCAAGAATTTTCTAGGGCTGTGAAAGTTAATGCATCAGAGTTAAATCCATAATGTGTTATACGTCTGCTGATTTTCATACCTCAATGCGAGAACACAAGCAAAAATTTCAATAAACTTTCAATAAAATTCTGCACTGAATACACAGACTATAAAATCGTTTTTCAATGGTACCACAACACGATTGTATGAGATTAATTTTAAGATTGGCTTTTTTTTAGCCATATGAAAGCCTATAAATGTTTGCTCATACTTTTTCCTCCATTGGGGATTCAAAATGAACTATTAACGTTAATGTGTCGACATTAACAGCCCGAGCGCTTTGTAGTTCTTACAGCCTCAGGTGGCAACGCTTGGCTTGCCAGGAAGACATTTCACGAAATTACACCGAAGGAAAACGCGGTACACTCCATATTGCACCGTCTGGCCTATGAAAACATGCTATTCTGACAGCCAGCCGACGCCGACAGTGACACGCTGGAAGGGGCGACGGGCATCCCTCACCTGGCCGACATGCTGTGGGAGGCCGTCCCCAGTGCCCGCCGTCCCAGGATGCACAGCCCGAAGCAGAGGGTGACCAGAGGGGATTCCTTCTCGCCGTCCACGGGCTGGAAGACGACACACACAAAGGGCAGGGTGAACGCGGGACGCCGCGCAAGACCCCTGGTGTCTCAGATCGGCACCCCCGCTTACCGCCGCCCTTCGGCTGTTGCAGTACTGGATCCAGTCCAGGTAGACGGAACAGAAGGCGGTCAGGGTGATTCCGGCGGCGCGGTGGTCGTAGTCCTCGTCGATGTTGAGGTTGAACGTTGGGTCGCTGTCCACGTAGCCGGGGGCCTGACAAGGCCTCAGGGCCTCCAGCACAGACTCGTTAGCCAGCCACTCCTCCAGCTTGGCGGAACGGCTCACGTAGTAGATGACGCTCTGCCATGGGGGGTGGGGGAGGGGAGGGGAGCGGCAGGTCAGCCGGACCAGAGGACGGGGCCTGCAGAGTTCCCGAGCACGGCCGGCGGAGCGGAGCGGTACCTTCACGTAGTAGGTGATGAGGATCTTGCGCAGGTCGAACACCTGCAGCATGGAGGCGGCGTTGTTGTCGCTGATGCTGTAGCCCTCCAGCACGTACTTGGTGGCGGCCACCTCCCAGGCCAGCCAGCGCTGGCTGAAGGCCGCGTTGAAGGAGAGCAGGTGGGGCAGGTGGCCCGGCTCGCAGCAGCAGCAGCCCTCGTCCTCCTCCACGCCCTCCGTGATGGCCTCCACCTCCCGCTGCTGGCAGTACGTCCCTGGGGAGGTGCAGGGAGACGTCAGCCGGCCGATCGGCACGCCTCCTTACAGAAACGGCACCCGGGGGCCCCGTGTTACGGCACAGGGCCGATTCTGGCACTACCGATGGGACGTTCGCACCCATGCTGGCAAACTGGCTCAGAGCGTGGATGGGCGTCTGAGCCAGATATCATAGGAACTACGCGTTTATGTGGTTAATTTTTTTATATGACAGAACTAAAGTCGTACTTAAGACAAAAAACTAAATGAAAGAAGAATACAGACATAAGTGACGATTTTAAAAATAGTTGTGCTCCTGTGCTGAGAAATATTCAGAGTACCGATGGTACCAACAGATGGTACCCAGGTGGGCAAGCAGGGTACAGGGCATGGGGCTGCTCACCCCGGAACTCGAGGCCCCTCAGCTGGAAGGTGATGAGCCCGTTGCCGATTTCGATGATGTGCACCAGGGCGTTGAGGTAGTCAGAGGCCAGGATGAAGCAGTCGCCTGTGCTGTAGTTCCCCCAGCGGCCGAGGAGCAGGTCGCCGCACAGGCTGTGCTGAAGCGAGCGAGTCAGGTGCTCGTAGAAGATGGAGTTCAGGTTGTTGTCGTCCGCGCCTTCAAGACAGCCAAGAGATGAGCGACAGGTGGGGGGAGGGGGTGGTAGAAAATAACAGCAATCCAGTGAAAGCAGATTATAAAAAGGATAGAAGTTTAAAAATTGCTTATTGAAAAGAAAAAAACCACACACACACACACACACACACACACACACACAAACCGCTTTCCAAGGGATGGAAGACAGACGGACAGTGTTGAGAGGGAGGCAGACAGAGAGGTGCTGAGTGACAGAGTGAAGTAGGACATCTGAACGGAGCCTGACCTGGATTGCGATCCAGCTGAGTGGCCAGGCGTGTGTTCGAATGATCCACCCGCTTAGTGCTGTGGGGTGAAACACGGTCAGCGTCCCAGCACACGCATGCGTCACGCTGACAGTATTCTATACACCAGGTCTCGGGGCACCCATCACGTTCGCGTGCAGAGAGTGAGCGCCCCGGGCTGATTGGCACTCACTTGTAGTCGCGTTCCCAGAACTTGACGGGCCTGGTGTAGGAGGTGACAAAGACGGCACTGCCCAGCACGGGGTTCAGCGGGGTGGAGAAGAAGGCGGAGAACATGGCCTGGATAAAGAGCATGGCCGAGTCTGCCGGGGAGTTAAGGAAGCAGAGCGGAAGACAGAACACGGTTTGGCGGCACCAGCAGACTGACAACAGCACCACCGACTGAGCGGCCAATCGGGGTAAGGATACGAGGCACGGCGAAGGGCTGGGCGAAGGCGTGGAAGGCGGAGCCCCAGGTTATCTGCCAAGGCGCGATGTAGGTGAGCACAAATCGCAGCTTGTACAGGAGATCCCACAGCTGAAAGACAGCAAACAGCCAGTGAGAGAGGAAGCAGAACTGGTAGTGGAACAGAGCGCACACACACACACACACACACCGACCTGTACTCACATCTTTGTGGGGACTGTTCATTCATTTCTATGGGCAAAATCCTCATCTCAAAAATGACGACCTTAATCGCTACTCAGCCCTAACCTTAAGTAACTGAACAAAATAAAAATCTTTCTGCATTTTTAGGTTTTTGATTGCAGTGACAGATTTTTATGAAACTGAGAATGAGTCCCAAGTAACATTTTCTGAGGAGCATTGGATCTAGAGGTCGACCGAAATATCGTGCCCATATTTAGCATTTTTTAATGAATCGGCATTGGCCAATATCAGAGTGCACTACACCGATTTACAGACAGGCTCGTCTGCGGGCAGCCCAGTGTAATTGTTGCTGTGGAACACGTAACCCATGCTGCCTTGTGCTGGACCCTAGCCAGAAGTTTTGAAAGAGTCCTGGGAGAAAACTAAGGCTAAACTTCAACCAACTGTACTGTAGCTTACAGGTAACGTTAGGGATCATAGATTCCGACAGTTTTGTGCGCTTGTTGGTGGGCACAGAGGCGTTTTTTTAATCGTTAAAAATGATGTTAATTGTTAAAATTTTAACCATTTAACCATATCAGGCCGATGTTGTCAGTTGTGGTTTTTTTGTGTTGGAGAGTTTCACTCTGTGTGTGTGCGTGTGTGGGGCGGAGCAGGCAGCCCTCTGCAGCGTGTGTGAGAGTTGCGTTACTCTACCCCGATCACAGACAGCGTCGTCCTCGGAGACACAGAGCTGCTAAGAACAATGCAAGGCGGAGAAAACTTGGTTTGAAAGCGTGGTTACCATTCACCTGAGCTGAAGCTGACAGTGGTCCTGTGCAACTTGTTTGCATTTGAGAGCAGAGATTCAAAAAATGTCAGATGTCTAGATAAAAAGTTTATGACTGCGCAGTTAGTTTCCTCATTAAACATGTCTATCCTTTATACGGGCTTATATGTCGACAACGTCACAATCACAGGTGTAATTCTTTTAATTTGCACAAAATACTGGAATTGTAGAATGAATTGAAGATGAAGGCACTATAATAAAAATACTAGCCTTACATTTTTTTCTTCTGTTTTAGATATTGGTGTCTGATGGCTGAACAAAAATCTAAT
>JAODKE010000053.1:1114714-1136431 GCA_026779605.1 Mormyrus hasselquistii
GACCGCGGGTGGCCTGGTGGTTCGGGGGGGGGCGGGCGCCGGGGGGGGAGGGGGGAGGCGGCGGGGTGCGGGGTTGTGGCGAGGGGGGGGGGGAGCACAGTCAGGCCCTCCTCTTCGGCGCCACCAGAGTGGTCACTCACCCCGGACCTCGAACTGGCTGTACTCCCGCGAGCGCAGCACCGGGTGGGCCAAGCAGAACCAGGGCAGCTGTTTGCGGAGCTGCGGCAGCAGGTAGTGGGTCAGGAAGCCCACAACCCCGGCCACAAAGTAGAGAACGATGCTGAGGGCGGGCTGCAGGGCGAGAGAGATACTTAAATGGGCATATAATAATTATTAATGATATCATTCGATAATAAATTCTGAGGTGAAGTGACCGATCTCTGACATCTCATAACTGTCAGCAGTGACTAATGTCCTGAGCGAAGGTGGCTATGCTGCCCCCTGCTGGTGAGCACACATACCTGCAATGCAATGAAGACTGTGCTGGCACTAATGGCGAATGTGATGATGGCCATGAGGGGGCACATGACCAGGTCAGAATGAAGGGTCTCCCTCTGCCGGGGGGGGAGGGGCAATTCAAAGAATTGTTCAACCATTACCAAAACAGCTTAACCCACAATATTATTTATGACATGGCTGTAGATGGACAGCACTCATGGGCCCTACCACAGAGGCACGCAGCTTCTCCGGGAGGGGGTCCTTAATCTCCTGGGGGGGCTCCTCCGGGCTCCGGCTCTCCAGCTCAGGAAAAAACCGGGAGCGGATGAGGGACCTGCAGAAATGGCAGGGGGTAGCGTGACGCACAGGTCCAGAACGTGGGCCAGATTGGCGGGGGGGGGGGAGCAGGCGGACTGACCAGAGCACGATGGGGTCACTGCTCTGCCGGCTCAGGTGGTAGGACAGGGCCACGATCAGGCCACAGAAGACGGAGAACAGCACCGGCACGTGTGGCTCCTCCCAGGGCGCCTGCCAAGGACCAGGAGGAGGACAGGAGAACAGTGGGATGGAGGGAAAACAGAAATAAACGACGACAAAGGCGGCAGATCACCGCTGCTCACGTTTATGGCGCCCAGGCAGAATCCGTAGAGGAGCGTAGCCACCAGCAGGCTGCGGGACAGGCTGTACACGGACGACAGGGGGCTGGTCGTAGCTGCGGGGGAGGGCAGACAGAAAGGGAGGGGTCAGCGCCTCCCCCAGGGGTCCGTGAAGACGAGGCCTAACCCAAACCCAAACCCCGAGCCTTACCGGTGCCCCCAAACACGTGCATGTCCGTCTGCTCCAGCAGACACATCAGGAATGTGTTCACTTGAGGTAGGAGCCCGAACAGGAATACGACGGGGAAGCAGAGGGTGAACACTGCAGGGGAGAGGGGGCGGGTTAGCGCATCAGGGATGCCTTAGAACAGCCCAAGGCACCGAAACGGCAAGGTTCCTATCAGGAAACACCGGTGACAAAGCGGGGGGTTCCCCAGTTCCGGTCCTGAAGGGACAGAATCGAACAAGTTAACAGACTTCCCAGCTTAAAACACACCTACTGAACCTGGTAACCAGCGCATTAAGATGGGACTCTGCAAACTGTGTCGGATTCCGACCCTGCAGACCGGAAATGGGGAACCCCCCGCTTTGTCTGACTCGGGGCTGTAAAACGGGGGGCGGGGCAGGCGCGGCCTTCCAGACTGACCTATGAGCACGTCCCGGGCACAGAGCAGGAAGGGGCCCGAGAAGAAAGTGACGCCGTAGAGGGTGAAGGACTGCAGGGGCCCGGAGTTGCCCCCCAGGTCGAAGAGCCAGATGAGGATGCAGCAGAAGCAGAAATACACCGGGCGGCTGTACACGATGATCCAGTTATGTCCCTGACAGAAACAGAGGCGGTCAGAAGGGGCAGGGGTCCAGGGCCCCAGAAGGAATGTACCGGCGCGTCAGGGAAGGGGGGCGGGTTCGGCACTCACATGCATAGGCGAGGCTGCGTCGGGCTGCACACTCTGGAGGGGGGGGATAGAACAAAAAGCTGAAAAACTGAGAGCCATCTACTAGGAGAATAGAAACTTCCCCGAGCACTTAGATACACAGAAAAACACGGCTGAATAGAGCATGTAAGCGCCGGAAGATCAGACTACCCCCCCAGTGCGAGATCACAACGGGCCCGGAGCCCAGCCCACACTGGCTCTGCTGACTTAAAGTGATTATCATTTATCACTATATCTATTCCACACCGTCAGGCTGCTGCTGTGCACACAGCCCCCGCTGTCCAGCCCCCCTGATTCACATCGTTCTGAGTTTTGCGCTTCACTTCCTGTGAGTGTGGCGCACCGCAGTCCAGGGGGAGCGTTATTCCACGCTGCTGTATATCTCCGGACGACGCAGCAAAAAGCCCACTTGACTTCACTTGACCTGCCTGTCATTTGAAAATGCGTCGACTCGAGGGTTCTGCTACCGCGGACGAGGCGAGACGACGGCGCCGAGCCGCTACCCACCTTCAGCAAGGAGTACTGGCAGCTGGCGATGACCAAGCAGAACTGGAAGACCCAGATGTCCCTGAAAAAGCCCTGGAGAAGCAGGAGGAAACCCAGGAAGGCCACCAGGCTGGCCAGCACCACGGCAAACACGTTCTCCGCCACCCGGCGGTTCCTGAGGGGAGACACGGGGTTGGCGGGGGCGTTAACAGAAAGGCGATACGACGGCAGCAAGCTCTGATCTCTGGAAGCACGAGCCTGGAAGGAGCTGCAGGCGCCCGTCTGAGCCCCGCCTCCCTCCCAGAATTAACACCGACTGGCTGGGGGCCAGTAATGCTGATTAGCGGGGGCTTCGCAAGCTCAGAGGCAGGCGGCAGGTTAAAAGGTCTCTGCGTGAAGCGAGCCCTGCCAGTCCTCATGGATCACGGGCCGACCGACAGGTGCTCGCTGGACCTGGAGCAGCTTCCCTCTGCTCTGCAGCGCCGGCAGAGGAGCTCAGGTTCGAGCAAAAGGCCACACTGGCGAAGGCCTGGTGCTGGGCCACACCTGCGGTGCACCATCCATCCGAGTTCAGACATAATTATTAGACATGACTGTTCTACTACAGTAGGGCTGATAAGTACCAATGGATACAGCATCAGGTACACAGTATAAACAAGAGCTAGAAATGGTCAGAGGGCATGTCTGTGACTCCGTAGGCTAAGCCTGTGTGTCTGTAATCACAAGGTTGCCGGTTCAAACCCAGCCTCAGCACGTCTGCGTAACGTAAGAGCAAAGGCCCTTAACCCCCAGCTCCCTGGGCGCCGCTACGGGTGGCTGCCCTTCGCAGACAGCTTACTCTACAAAGAGCAAGTTGAGGGAGGCGTAAAAAGAATTTCCCCATGGGGACAATAAAGGATCGATTATTATTATTATTAGAGCCTGATCATCCAAGGTTCGGGCTCCCTGGAGGAACAGGGGTTAAGGGCCTTATTCAAGGGCCCAACGGTGGCATCACTGCACCGCTCATGGGATTTAAACCGGCAACCTTCTGGGCACATTATCTTAACCCACAGAGCCATACACCGGCCCATAAAGGATCAACTCCTCAAGCTCTGCACTTCTGCTAATTCTGGTTGGGTTCTGGGGGCTGTTTGGACTGCCACGTTTGACATATTGTTTCAATAAAAATATTTCAGCTGCAAACTCCCAAGAAACAAATTTGATTTTATTGCCAGACGGGCAAAACATAACCACCTCAAACCGCAACACGTATAGAGAAAAATGAAACCAGGTTTCGCCGATCACATTACTGTCCCTTTAACCCCGTGGCAAACAGTCACCCTATTGGCTCGCAGCTCGTTTTGGCCAGCCCCCCTCTACCCTACCTGTCCAATAGTGCGAGGAGGGCCAGGCGGTCATAGCGAACCCGCAGCCACTTCCCCGGCAGCACCCAGAAGCGGTAGTACTGTTTGGGCTTGGCCTTCTCCTCGATCATGAGCGTGTTCTCCTGAGACTCATGCAGCGACTCGTGGTCCAGGTCAAACTGTGGAGAAGCAGAAGCTCCAGTACAACAGGCAATAGGGTCAAAGGTCACCTGGGCTCTGCGGTTAAACCTGGGCTCTGTCTCACCTCTGGGATTTCCAGCGGCACCCTGCGGACCTGCATCCCTTGCAGGACGACAGGTCGCGGCTGCAGCATGGATAGCACTGGCGCCCCCTCCTGGACATCCGTGGAAGTGAAGCTTGAGGACTGGGACTGTCTGTCTCGCTCCCTGAGAAAGAGAAAAGAGAAACAGAAAGGTGAGATGCAGGTTCTTTCATGCAATATCCAACACCCAGCAACTATGGTCTGGCAGAACTTACTGCACTGGGTCCTCATATCCGCCTCCAGCAGGACCAAAAGTGTAAGACCTCTTCACTCCTATATGGCAAAGCGATAAAATTACAGGCCAAGGGATTCAAACCAGCAAACCAGCTCTGCAGATTCCCATGCAGAGCTGCACACCAGCATTCACGCAATACTGATATACTGAATTGCTCATGATGCTCTTATGGTCTGCATGTTCGCCCCTTCCCCACGCACCCCTCCGGCCCCGCCCTCACCGCTCTCGTCATAGAAGTAGTGCACGGCCCCCTCGGACGTGTCATCGAAGGTGGAGGCCTCGTGGACACCCCCGCGTGGCAGGAGGAGGGAGGAAGCAAACTGGAGTGCGGAGGGCAGGGTGAGTGTCCTGGAGCGGGAGGAGGTGCGAGCCCGCCGGAGGTCTTGCAGGCTGGGAACGGGGGGCCGGCAGTAGGTGGGTCGTTATGGGGGCTTACCGCCACACAGGAAACTAAGCTACACTCACGGAGGGAGCACTAAAACGGATTAAATAACCAGAAAAGTAACAACTTCGAAAATAACTATGACGTACTAGAAATAGATAAAAAGTATATAACTTCTGCTTCAGAATAATTTCTGATAAAAAAGACTTATTAAATCTAAAGTATTTTACTAAAAATTACAAATTCTGGTAACTCTGCCTAAGGGACTTAAAAGAACAACAAAACGATAAAATATGTTTAACAGGATAAGGATTTTTGCATGCAAGACATACAGGTAGATCGTCCCCTGTAAGCACAAACATGCCATATCCAATCCACAGGGACCCCCAGACAGTCCACATCTCTGCTCCCTCCCTGCCGATCCTGAACACCGAATACCTCAAATGGAGGCACTGACAGTTGGGATGGAGCTGAAACGTGGACCCTCTGGGGTCCCTGGGGGTCTGGATTGGAAAACAGTGCCCTGTAGGAAGCCTTGTACTGATGGGGAGAGTCGAAATTACAGTATTCAGGCAGCCAGCATTTCATGTGGTTTTTGATCATTCAAAATCACGGTTCAAAAATATCTTTAAAAAGGTTAGTTACACCCGTGCCTAACATTACTAAAGGATTCAGTAGCGGCTGAAGGAGGGGAAAAAAAGATGTTTAGGGCACCATAATGTGCTTTACTAAGTTTATATTGTATTGTTTAGAGGAAAAACATTGTACAGTAAGGTACAGTGCGTGCGAAGCACCATACTGTGCATGTTTTCGTAACATATCTACTGTGCTGTTTTTATACAAGTCACATTTTACACAGTTCAGTAATCTAGGCATGATTTAAAGTATATGACAGGCTTGGAACAGGAGTATGCAAAGTGAATAAGCAATTTATACAAAGGTCTTGAATGTCAGCAGATTTGGGTTGGGGACCCAACTGAATGAGCAAGATGCGGGGGCACCGTGAAAAGGGGGTGGAAAGAGCCAGACGAAACTACTCAGGAGCTACTCAGGGCGCCTGCCAGCAGGGGGCGCCGCTCACCTCGGGGGGGAGCCCATGGCAGACGGTGGGGGCGTGGGGTTGCTGCCCGCGTTGTGTCGCCTGCGGATGGCTTGCGCCCTCTTCATGCTGCTGACGGAGTCCCGCTTGCCGCCGTCCTCGGGAGCCAGGGCTGGGGGGGGGGGGGCAGGCGGAGACGAAGGGCGTTATATCAGAATGAACGTGGCATGCAAAAAGTAAGGGAGCATAATGAAGTGCATGAACGGAAAGTGTGCAGGGGAGAGGCGCCAGGTTACAGCCAAGGACGTGTCTGCAGGAAGGCCGGCCACCACTGGCCGTGAGGTGAGGGGGTCTCAGGCCAGGAATATCAGTCTGATCAAATTCCCTCTCTAAAAGGAGCTCAATTTTGGCAAATAGGTCAAGGGAGATTCTCTGGTCCCCATAAGCTGCTTTCATTTTCTCCACAGGAGAAGGGCTGGAAAAGCCGTAAGCGCAGTTAATTTGATAAGTCACCACATGAGCGATGACAGGTGACCACGGGAGACAGAGGCGGCTGCTGACTCACCTCCTCCAATGGCTCCCTCCTCCAGCAGGTCGGCCGCCCGCCAGCCCGTCTGATTACCCGCCCAGGAGCCTTCGATGGCTTCCAGGCGATGATGGGCCCCAGGGAACCCGTCCAGATGGACTGTGCGTGCCTCCAGGTCGGACTTGGAAAGGGTGAGCGGACGCTGGGCGGGGGGGACTGATGGAGGCAGAGGCAGGGCGGTTGGGGGTAGGACTCCGGAGCTGGAGTGACCCCCACCAGCGCCATCCATGCTGAGCACTCTGGCGTGCGTCTTTGCGCTCGCCGTGCTGGCTGACCTCTGGGCCACCCGGGAGTGGGAGGGGACAATTGAATCAGACACCTCCCCTTCGCCGGGACTGGACAGCTGAGTGCAAAGAGTGGGCGGGGCTGGGAGGCCCGCGGCAGCCGAATCTGGCGAGTAGCAGGAGGTGGAGGAGCTGGAGTCGTCGTCGGAGCTATAGTGGCGCTGCGAGCCCAGGCTGGAGCCAGCGCTCAGGTCGCTGCCCTCGCTGCCGTCGTCGTCCTCGTCGGTGGAGTCCTCGAACAGGCTCTCACTGTATGCCTTGGGGCCCAGACGGCTGCGCACGGGGATGTAGTCCCTGTGCTGCCCCCGCCCATGCTGCCGGCGGTAGGAACCGGAGTCGAAGCTGCCGCTGCCCGCTCCGCCCCGCTTGCGCGGTGCTTTCCGACGGCCAGGCCGGTGCAGTGCGCTGCCCCCGCCGCCCACCCCGGCTGCCCGTAACTGTTTCAAGTCTTTGGGGCGAACCACCTGCTGCGCCTGCAGGGGCACTTGGGTGGACAGCAGGAAGGGAGGGGGAGTAATGGGCAGGGTGGGCTCCGAGCAGCCCAGTCCCAGAGCCAGGCCTGCTGGCACCGAGCTAGCCTGCCGGGGCGGCGGCAGGGGGGGTAAGGAAATGCCCCGCTCCAGGTCGCAGGCGTCGGAGCGCCCGCTGCTGGAAGGCGAGGAGTCCTGCAGGGGCGCGGACTGTGTGAGCTCCTGGGGCAGGCAGGGCAGGTCGTCCCCTTCCACCAGTGTGCGGTCCAGGCCCTGCCCCAGCGAGGGCTCTTTGGAAGGAGAGCGCAATAGCTCACTGTCAGAGAGGTCGTCGGTGTCGCTGCCGCCGTGCAGCGCTGGGCCCTCTATGCCCCCCGGGGTGCTGGAGCCCGGCAAGGGGCCCTCAACTGCCAAAGCAGCGCCCAGCGGTGCCGACCGGCTCAGACTCAGGGACGGGCTCTCCAGCTGTGTGGAGTCAGTCTTCTCACTGCGGTAGCTGCTCACTGTGCTCAGGGTCTCCCGGTCGGGGGCAAAAGGGCCCGGGTGGAGCCCCAGGCCCAGAAGGTTCTCACTTAGCTCCTCACTCAGGCTGCTCTTCAGGAGGGGGCTGAGCGGGGCATCGCCCAGGCTCCCGGACTCTGCCGAGGGCCCCAGCGGTGAGTAACCTCCCACCCCCTCCTCTTCAGGGCTCCTTTTAGACATGTGATCCGCAGACCGCTCTGCTTCGTCCTCCTCCCGCTCCTTGTCCTCTCCCTCCTCTTGGCTGGAGGGTGATGGGGGGATGGAGGGACATTCTCCGGACATGGGACCGACGAAGCTGCCCGGCACCGCACCATTTGGGCCCATCAGGCCGGGGAACTCGCTCCCCAGGGTGGAGACCAGGCAGGATTGGACCACTCCAGCAGTGCCTGTGAAGAAGCCAGAGTGTGCCGTGAACGTGTGAATCCAGGCCTCCCTGGCAGGCCATCATCTGTTGTCATGGCGATGCTTACGGACTGTGTCCTGGGACCCATGCCGGAGCAGGTCTCTGTGCGCTGCAGTGACAATGGCGCTATGGCCGTGCTCTCGCACCAGCTCCTTGAGGTCTGGGGAGAGAGAGATCGCGCATTCACTTCTCAGCGGGCTATTGTCACAGAAGAATGCCCGGTAATTATAGCTATGCTCCAGCTACACATACAGCACGAATTCATTTCCTGCCACGATTTCCCTTTTCCACTGGAGCTTCTGTAACGCGCGACAAAAAAAAAAAAAAAAAAAAAAAGACTCTTGATCGAGAGAGCTCTTGGCTTCACTTTCGATCCCTCAGGAAACTAGAAGCGAAGTTAACGCAGTAACATGTAATACGGTCGTTTTTAATATTCACCTTTGGAGCCTCCCGTGTCGTCGAGCTGTGGCAGAAATTCCTTAAAAAGCAACAAAAAAAACAACAGATTCACTTAAGCATCCCATAGAGCAAATACAACAAACAAAAAAAAAAACCCTATAAGCTTTCGGATTACAAGGCAATTACAAGCAATTTCATTCTTTACTCGTATCATAATTCACGGTTCTGGCAGCTTTAATGTTTCTTTGGTGTCACGCTGGCTATAAGGATTTCAGCCAGGAGACTTCCAAGCAGAGCTGCTCTTCTAAGCACCAGATTTCAGGTGGACCTGAATGAGACCACTGCCCATGGCTGCCTCAATTTGGGTCAGTTGGTGAACTGAAAGACCCCAAGAGACATCCGTAGGGGAATGAAGGGGACTGACCGAAACTTGGTTTAACCCAAAAAGAGAATGCTGTGAGCTGCATCGGACAGGAGGGGTCGAGTTGACCTTCCGGAACACCGTCATCTCAACACCAGCCGCACTGTCCCTGACAGGGAGACAGATTAAAATGACAACGTCAATTTAAGTGGCATTCCACACAGACTGTGCTGACACCGCCATATTAAAAGCTGGCAGATAGATTGGCCTTAAGATGATCCCAAGAGCTAGTAGGCCATCGGCTAGGGCAGCGAGACAACAGTGTCTTGTTTTGCAAAAAAAGAATGTAAAATGCAATGTTAGCATAGCAGTAAGCATACAAGAACGTATCAATATGGTTCTTTCACAGATCACAGCAGCACAAAGGTCATCAGTTTTCCCAGCATATCCCTCACCAGGACATGTACCTGTGCTGGTTCCTTTCGGGGGCAGTAGTGCCCTCGTCTCCCTCATCCGCTCTGGCGCCCTCTGCTGTCAGGGAGGCCTGTCGCTTCTCTACTATCTCCCCCAGGTCGAACATGGCGTGGAGACGGAAGTTCACTGTCTTGATGGCTGTGAAGAAGGCGGCCACAACCAGGCAATAGACCCCGGCCACAAGTAGACTGGGTGGCAGCGCCTGTAATGTGAATGAAATGGAGTGGGTTAAGATGGAGGAACAGGAATGGAGGTAGTATACTTATCACATTGATTTGTTCGCCTCAACATCGTCTTCAAAGGCATTACTGAGTTTGTTCGGCTATTAAGCATGATCTACACCACTTATTTTAGTCTGAACTTCTTATAAAAGCCCTGTACTTAAGAGCATTGTTTTATTTACTATATGTCAATTATATATGCCAAAATAAAAACAGCACAAACCATTCAGGCAAAGCTTTGAGCTGTATAATAAGTGTATACTGTCACGCCCTTCACGTAAATCAGTAATGGACAATCTTATCCGCAAAGGGCCGATGTGTATGTGGGTTTTCAATGCAACTCCTTAATTAGATTACTG
The DNA here is from genome assembly GCA_026779605.1 of Mormyrus hasselquistii. Classification (NCBI taxonomy): domain Eukaryota; kingdom Metazoa; phylum Chordata; class Actinopteri; order Osteoglossiformes; family Mormyridae; genus Mormyrus; species Mormyrus hasselquistii. The sequence goes on from JAODKE010000053.1 coordinate 1,124,531, forward strand.
ATTAGACGACTTATTGCTTGAAGAGTCCTCACCCCTGGGTTTTAACAGCTGACTTACAGGTTATCCCAAAAACCTGCATACACACCGGCCCTGTGTGGATAAGATTGGCCACCCCTGAGCTAATCAGAGAGCTGTGGTAAAATCGGCAAAAGAAAACCACCTGTTTGGTTTGGTTACTAATTACACTGGAGTAAAGCTGGGTGAAGCCCAATAAGAATGGTAAACGCTTACTGTACTGTCAGACAAAACACGTTTAAATCATTTGCAAACACTTCTCTTGAATTCATAAAGCTATCTAAACACTATTGTCTCCTTACATAAAACCCACACCCTGCTAGTGCGTTGGCAGCCTCAAAGAAAAATACGTTTAAGACGGACTTCATCAAACCTAGAGGGAAATTCTATTTACAAAGTAATGAAACAAACAAATGTAACAAATAACGTGCATTTCATACATCCTAGAAAGCATACTGAATAAATATGGTGCAATATATCTCCAGGCATCTATAAGTAAAGCATCTGTGGAATTCCCAATTACGCTCAAACAGAAAGAAAATCATCCCAGCAGAACTTCGGCCGTCCTTCCAAACACCAAAATATAAAAACAATCTATCATACCTTAGGTAATAAGCTACGCGCTCAGGGAGATACCGCTCATAGCTTTCTGCTTGATTGACTCCTAGTAGAAGCAGCTAACTTCTAACAGACATGAAAGAGTAAGTTGAGTTAGACTATTTCTCACTAATTCTAATTCACTGAACCTTAATATCCGGTATTACAACACCTGAAATTTAATTTACACCAAGCACATTCAAACTACAAGAGGTCACCTTACTTGTGAAATGCAAGTGGAAGCATTTACAAGATTGTTAATCAAAAATGAATCTGGTGCCTAGTAAACGCCACGCAATGTCACCCAAAACCAGATGGCCATGTAACCGTGGCAAAATGGAGGAATCGCAAGCCATAAATAAGACAAAAAGGAACTTCCCAGATTTTTGCTGAGGTACACTTACCATGTAGAGCAGGAACGGGAACGTCAAGAGAAAGATCCAGAGGTAGAGGTGAAAGCAGTTGGAGAAGGTACTTTGATGTGGGTCCACATACCAGCCCCCCGTGAGGGAGGCCCACACCCCCTGACGCAGTATCTGAAGAGCTTGAGAGCCCATCGTTCCTTCTAGAAAGCGAGCGAGGGTCCAGACACCTCACTCTTGAAAGGCCACCTCCTGCTTGACAGTTTTACCCCCTTCTGTGGCCCGACAGTGCCTGGTGCTCCATAAAAACCACTGGCAGGCTTTTGAGGCAGGGGTAGGCTCGTCCAAGAAAAACACGCCACGGGTTTCCTGCAGTTGTCACGCAGGGAAAACTCACATGTCCTTTTCCAGCAGGTATGGCAATTTCACTGGGCTATTCTTCGAAACACAAAGCCTCTCACTTATTATCTGGTCAATAATTTGGCACACTGGTGACTCAATGAGAAAATAAAAACATTCATCGGCAAAGGGGAAAAAAAATGTTTGGTTTCTTCTATTTCCCAGCACTTTAAGATAATACACCTCAATAAATAATAATAAAGAAAAATACCTATCCTTCAAACTATCAAGGTACAACTGCTGTAGATCATATTGTGGCTTTAATAATGACAGTGGAGGATCTCTGATCCTTCCAGAATCACTGTATCTTTATATAAATATTAATGCATCAACAATGGCTTTTTAATTTATTGCTTGGAATAACTAAAATGTAAATCAGCCCAATACCATTGCACATCCTGACAGAAAGCAGCAATGATAGATTAACACCCAGTAGAACTTTTGGCCCTCTAACTTACTGTGCCAGTTAACTAGTCAAACCTTGTTTACCCAAATACAAGTGTCCACTAAAATCAAGCATAAACAACAACGTTAAACGAACATGAACTATCAATGGATCTGCGACTTTATAACCCTGAGAAACAGCCACAAAAATACAGATCTAATGGGGGAAAAATGTAAACCTTTTCTTGTGTTATTGAACCAGATATGTTAGCTACTATCAATGAAGTATCAAAAGTTAACGCTGGGCGATATTTACCTGATTAATTATGGACATCCTTTAGGGGACAGGAGGATTTCGGTTCCTCATATTTACAAGCTAAATCTTTGATAATCTCTACAGCCATAGTCCTTAATTCAATATGCCCTTATTACTGGTGCTACTAAGACAGAAATCCGGATTTTTGAGGGGGGGTCCCTTGTTTTTCTGTGCATTTAACACAGACCCTCCTGGGGATGTGTCCTACACGAGCAGTCAGCCTTGGGCATCCACGCACCCGATAACAAGCCAGGGGGTTGCCGGCAGCCCCGCCGCCCTGATAAGGGTATTCAGCTATCCGGCCGGGCAGCTCGGCCAGCGGAGCAGGCAGCCGGACTCAGGCAGCTACATGCGGCTTTCTTCTCCCTAAACGCAGCTCCACAGTCCCTACCTAATTCCCGACGGCTCGCCGACACTAAAACATGGTCTTACGAGCCGTTTCGGTAGGGAAAGCCCAGGCACGGTGCTGGATACACGGACGAGCCGGTGGGGCGGACAGCTAAGCACCGGCCGAAGGCTAGCCGAGCTTCGGCTACCAAATAAAAACAAAACCAAACCAAAAGAAACCACCGACTACGGTCTATCGCTTAGCCACCAGGCAGCTAGGCCCCGGGCAGAAACGCCTTAACTTAAGCGGTACGGCCGGAGCGCAGCGGCGCGTCCCGTGCCGACCGGAGCCCTCGCGGCTCTCCTTCCGCGTCTGGCGCTCGGCGACGGCCCCTTCTCCGCTTTTTCCGCCGCTTCTCCACGGACCGCCAGCGGCGCCTAGCTCTCAGTCATCCTGCTCTCCGTTGGCCTTTTCCATCCAAAAACGGGGGCACCGGCGCATGTGTTTCGGTCTTCGCAAAGAGAGAGGCGTAAGAAACACGCATAGAAGCGTCATTGCCCTTTAACTACATGCTACTCGGCTTTTTTTTTCTTAAGAAAAACATGTTTGTTTTAATTCCTGGGGAAAAATACAGTTTCTCTCTCACCCCACAAACTCCTCCTTTCGAACTCGCCCATTCACACAGGTAGCAAATGCCCCTCTACAGGAAGAAAACCTGATATCGCAGTCCAATTGGACAAACATTACCTCTGTCAAGAATTTAACGGATCTGATTGGCTGCATCGTAACAAACTGAGATCCTGACCCCAAAGTTAAACGCAACAAAATTCCTTCATGCGATTGGTGCTTGTGACCATCGCTCATGGCATTTTCGCGCATGCGCGGAGTGAATAAAATGTGTATTGCTTAACCATTGGATTGGAGGTTGGGCACATTTCTTTTTGTTACTTGATTGACAAGGCTTAGTATGAATATTGAAAAGCATATTTCACAATTTAAAGTTATATACCTACATATGACACACACATATAATACCTATATAGGCGTGTTTAAAAATGTATACCAACCTCATATTAACAAGTTAATTTAAGTATTAGATGACAGGTGCGCCATGTATACACAGATGTAATCTAGCTGTCACTTTCAACAACAACAACATGCATAATAATAATAATAATAATAATAATAATTTGTGTAAATATCTCGATACATAAGAAAATTATCTTGTTACAGAGACCTTGACGCTAGACTGCTTTCCGATATTTATATACGCCGACAAATTACATTGGGGTTTATGTATTTACTGATCTGTAATGTATATTTGTAGGAAAGTGAGAACTGTAGGCCTATTGATTTTGTTGATTATATACGAGAAAGAGTCGTGATATTGTTGTCATCTGATTCTTTTCCTGTCGAAAAAAAGTTACGAAACCCCACCCTTTCGGCTGTGAGCGGATATGTGGAGCTGCTGGACATGCCGAAGGAGTGAATGCAGTCGGTGCGGCAGAAGATAAGGCTGTTGGCGCGCTGTATCTCTATCTGCAATTACTGGTAAAACGTGCAATTATCCCCGTAGAGGAGAAGCCGATGACGCGCGATGCATCAAAGGAGCTATTATTGTGGTTGTTTCAGCAAAAAAAAAAAATGACCGAGAAACTTTGTATAGTTCTTCCTGTTTAAAATTAAATTGAAATTAAAAAAAAAAACTGCTCAGCAAACGGCAGTGCCGCTCGTAGGACCGAAGTCAACATGAGATAGAAATGCAAAATAGTGGATTTGGATGTGCCAGAGGATATTGGAAGTGCCTGTACCAAGTTTGCGCAGGTACCGTTAACTCATCTGTGGCGCTGAACTACGGATTTGGCAGCTCGAACTTTTTGCAACCTTGCTCTGAGCTGAATGCCTCTTTCCTGCTATTCTTCTCCACCTCTCTGAGTTTCCTGCTAAGCTGTATAACTGGTTACAAGACTGGCAATAAACAGGCAAATCAAAGCCCAAGGTGGAAAAACAAATCTTGTTTTTGCAATTTGTATCACTGGGTTTCTTTGTAAACTCTTTGGTTTCTTCTTGGTAATCTTTACAGCGGACTGAAACACTGACTGTTGTAACATCGATTATGTGGCAGATTATTTGATTGTGAATGTTTATTTTGTGCAGTGCAATCGCAAATGGACTTTTCATTTAGAATTATGGCTCGGAAAACTGGATTAAAACGCGTGTAAGTACGCGTTTCTGTGAGACAGACACTTGTAAGGGAACAAAATGAAAGCAACCCAGCAAACAAAGTTACGCAGATTTATTTAAGCGGACTAGGTGCGCGTTTGACTGACGTCTGTCACCGAAGAAGGTTGGCATATGGGGTCCAAAGTCTTAATGGATCTTAACTCAGATCTCTGTCTTATATCTTAATGTGCGATTTAATGTCTGAACAGGTCCCCGATGAGATCGATAGGCAGATGCGAAAGGGAAATAGGTGTTTGGAAGTTCTGTATTTTTCGCAAAATATCCAACAGAAAGCAAATACGGAGTGAGCACTTTAATGGAGCCCCTGAAAAGCATTTTTTCTGGTTGGAAAGGTGTAGAACAGCCCGTGATGGGTAATTTCACCAACCCTTTATGGACCGCTTTATTCGACTACGAAGCGACCGGGAAGGATGAGTTGACGCTCCGCAAGGGCGACCTGGTGGAGGTCCTGTCACTGGACTCGGAGATATCCGGCGATGAGGGCTGGTGGGCAGGCAAGGTCAACAACAAAGTGGGCATATTCCCATCTAATTATGTTTCCTACAAGCCGAGCTGTAACGGGACACTTCAGGGACCGGCGGCCGCTAAGGACTTTGAGCCCGAGGAGGTGGACTTCGCTGAGCTGAGCTTAGAAGAGGTGATCGGAGTGGGCGGGTTCGGCAAGGTCTACCGCGGCACATGGAGAGGGGAGCTGGTGGCGGTGAAGGCGGCGCGCCAGGACCCCGACGAAGACATCAGCGTCACATCCCAGAATGTGCGGCGGGAGGCCCGGTTGTTTGCCATGCTCACGCATCCGAACATCATCACCCTCAAGGGGGTTTGTTTGCAGGAGCCGAACATGTGCCTGATCATGGAGTACGCAGCCGGTGGTCCCCTAAGCCGGGCGCTGGCCGGCCGCCGCATCCCTCCGCACATCCTCGTCAACTGGGCTGTGCAGATCGCCGGGGGGATGCTGTACCTCCATAGCGGGGCGATCGTTCCCGTCATCCATCGGGACCTGAAGTCCAACAACAGTAAGCCCCTCGTACTAGACTATGCTCTACAATTAAACGTCACTCCGTACATACACAGCCGTAAATTCCCACCAAGAACACTTCTTAAAAATCAAGCTCATTAGGAGTTATTTAGAAGGGACTATAAATGAACTAGGTTAAGTTGAGTTAGTATTGGACCAACCTAACCTGCATGACACAAACTAGTTATTTCTTTGCACAGGCATGGTTAACCAAAAAGGTTTAAAAAGTTTAGCACATTATTACAGCTTTCACTAATCTTAGCTGGCACGAACAGTAATGCTGTCTGCATTAGTTTTTTTTTAAGTATTTATCTGACTAAATAATCTTAATTATTTAAGATTATTGGTGTTCACAGTTTTTGTTGTTGCACGGGATCCACTATTTTTTGTTTGGTATCAAACATAGTATTACTGCTAAGATATATCTAGGTTTTATACAGGAAAAATATTGTTAAAAACAGTTCAGATAAACAGGTCAGTAAAGCCTGCAAAAATGACTGAGCAAGTAAATACATGGAATAACATAATTCTCTGAATGAAAAACTAATCCTCAATCTCATGAGAGACTGGTTTGAGTATATTGACAACGTGCTTTGAATCAGACCCTGAAGGTCCACAGGCGTGCTATAGGGCCCAGGCGTCGAGGAGATGCAGTTGACGTCCCTCTGTTCCAGGACATTTCAGCAGCTGCCGTGTCTTTTGAAGTAACGCTGTTATGCTCGCATGAGCCTTTTAATTAAGGCGTTGCTTGAATGGACACTGCCATAATCATAGCTTGGCTAAATTCCTCCCAAGTCTACAACATTTGGAGTTTCATTTTTTTACACACTCATGTATTTTAAAAGAGAACAGAAGATACCAAGACGCAGTAAAACCCACTGAATCCACCCATCCATCCATTTTCTGAAAAAGCTTATTCTATTCAGGGTCACAGGGGGTCCGGAGCTTATCCCGGAGGCTACAGGCGCAAGGCAGGGAACAACCCAGGATGGGGCACCAACCCATCACAGGGCACACTTCACACACCATTCACTCACCCACGCATGCTCACACGCACATTCACCCACACACACTCACACACACACTCACACACTCACACACACACTTACCATTCAGAAGCAGCATATCGCACATATGAAACCACATCCATCGCCATGTTGTGTGCACAGACAGCTCTAAGCCTGTGTCAGTGCAACATTTTTTATGTAGCTGGTGGACGTGAGAAACTTAATTCATCTGAACATCGAACCTCTTAAGGGTTATAAAGATGAGAAACCTGCACCATAACCGGTGTATCTGTGTGCATAAAATGATGGGTGACACCAGGTGTCAGTCTGCACAGAGAAATGAAAAGTTTTAGGAAAGAATGTGTAACTCACAATTTACGTAGAGTATGTACTCGTATAGAAGTATTTGTGTATTAAAATTGCTTGTTATTTTATCACTGGTCCCAGGATATAACTGTGGTATATTTTACAGTATGTGTGCACTATGTGTGTGCTGTGTATGTGTGCACTGTGTGTGTGTGTGTGCACTGTGTGTAGTGTGTGTGTGCACACTGTGTGTGTAGTGTATGTGTGCACTGTGTGTGTAGTGTGTGTGTTGTATATGTGCGCACTGTGTGTGCTGTGTATGTGCACACTGTGTGTGTGTGTGCTTTGTATGTGTGCACTGTGTGTGTGTGTGTACGCTGTGTATATGCCTGCTAGGTTTAGTCTCTCATCCATATATCACATATGAAATGAAAAAAAAATTTATGTGGTAAATTTTTTAAACTGTTTACCAGTATCTTATGATACCCAGAAATTCCTCCCCCCCCAATCTGATGGAAATGTTCTGCCCCTTTCCATCCTCTCTCCCACCTCTCATCTGCAGTGTGCAGTTTCTGTGATTGAAGCTTATCGATTCTCTGTGATTTCATGTAAATTGGATTCTGAGGCCTGTCTTAAGTTTTGTTTTGACATAGGTCACTGTTTGCCTCCGTGTCACCTGCAGTGATTCGATGCCCAAAGAGCTTGTACCCTTAGTAGTGCAGTTCCCTTGGTGACCCCGTGGCAGATGCGTCTCCTGAGACTCTTGCTGTCAGCTTTTGGGTGACTGGGCCCGAGACACCGCCGGTTTATTACTTACTGATCACATACAACGGGGTTTTGTTTTCTCTATGGGTTCTGGTAGCAGTCCCACTGGCTAATGCCTGTTCCTGCACCCAATTGTAGCCTTTCCAGAGATCTGATACTTATTTTGTTTTCCTGCCTGTTTCCCCGTGTACTGATGCCGCCTTTTGCTTTAGAGCCCATCTCTTTGCTCGCATGCATGAATAAAATCTCCTGTTCCTTCCTCTCCCCATGTCATGTGATTCTGTTTGCTGTCCCGTCGGAATGTTAGAGACGGTTATGTGAATATTGTAGTGCACACAATTCCATGAGTTTGAACTTCGTGTATAAGATCAAATGAGGGTAAAACATTAAAACTCGGTTCTGGCGTCCTGTCTGGGGTGATTCCCACCACGAGCTGCTTCCTGTTCTGCGTTCCGGATGACCTAGACCCTGTATTTTTTTTATTGGTGGCTATGGACAATGGAAGGACAGAGGAACAAAGGGGCATGTTTACCAAGAGCGTGTGTGTAATTAACGAGGACCAGCATGTTGATGCGCGTGTTGAGAACTGAGGATAATTCACTGACGTTAATGCGATCTCCGCTCCCGGCCAATCACCTCCTCTCCTTATGCTCACTGCGCAGAAGTGCTTTCGTGTAGCTTACAGTCAGGACCTGAAGGTACTGCTGCCGTCACTCCGATTTACATATTCATCAGCCAAACACCTGCGACGACGATTTGCTGATCTACTCCCAGTGTTTCCTAATTAAAGACGCCAGTCCTTCTTGGAAGCCTTGACGCGTCTGTGTCGCTGGAGCCCTCACCTTTACGGATGTTAGCGGCCCGTTGTTAAAGTTATTAAATGCAGAGTCAATATAGAATTTTCAGCGTTTTTAAAGGAGATAGCTGTTTTGATGAAATGTTAGTTAATGAAATCAATGCAATATTTGGAATTGGCGAATATCTTTACAAATGAGGGTCCGGTGGGTTAGATGAGATCTTGCTCATTTTGCTTGTAAAGTCACATGACACAGTTTGCCATATTTTTAAGACGGCAGACTCAGAGAGTCCCTGGAGCAAATTGGAGTAATTGGGTAATCAAGTCAAGTCAAGTCAAGTCAAGTCAAGTCAAGTAGTGGCGGTTGTTATGTAATGGTGAAATCAGTCTGCCAGCCTGGGGATTTGACCTGCTGACCTTCCGACTCCCAGCACAGCAGCCTAATCCACTGAGCCCCCCCCCCCCCCTTGCCCCCTTACCCCTTATTTGAGTTCCATGTTTCCATGTAGCTCTTGTTGATCCTGTGGGCCCTGCTGCTGGGCAGGAGTCAGTGTTGTGCAGCCCACGCTGTGTTTGTCATGCCATGACAGTGCGTGAACACAAACACGCAGGGTACAGCTGCCAACCCACCAGCAAATCAGCTCTTTGAAAGATGCCAGGGAACCTGGGGCATCAGCAGAGACCCACGCAGCCTCTGGGGAGGGAGCTTTCATTGCAGTTTGCGGTTTCAATTACCAGGAAAAAATGTCTAAACCCACTTCACCAGCGTCACGTTGCAGTGAGATGATTCTGGAAACCACAGTGCGCAAGGCATGTGAGTCCGTCACAGGGTACACACACACACACACACACACACACACACACACTTACTGTTACACACACACATATGTCACACGCGCACACACACTCATACCATCACACACGCACACACATAGAGACACACACATATACCGTCACACACACACACGCCATCATGCACGCATACCGTCACACACACAGATCATTTCTCACACAGGTGCTGCTTGACAGAGGATGGAGTTATGTTTCACTGAACCCATTTTAAATAGAAAATATCGTTAAGTTGAATATGAATAGGATATGATGAATAAATAAGTAAATGACCACTGCTACTGAATAAGTAAATAAAAAATTACTGTAACTCACTAACTACCAGCTATTGAAAAGTAAATAAATTAATAAAGAGTAATTTGGTGTAACACAAAAAAACACCATATGATACATTGTAAGCGGAAGTTAATGGATGGATGATACATTGTTATACATATACTTTATGAGATGTTTATGCTTGCAATTGCTACAGAAATTGGATGCGTGGCTGCGTGGATGTTGCCATTGCCTGGCACCAGTAGAGAATACTTGTACACTGACAGACACACTGTGCACTGCATATACTGCACTCCCTATTCACACTGTCCTGCACACTGACATACACACTGTGCGCTATATATATATTGCACTCCTTGTACAGACTGCATTGTACAATTCAGTGGAAGTCAGTAAAAGCAAAATCAAACTATCAGTTCTAGTCTATGTACAAGAGCAGGAAACAAAGAAATTCAGATTGAAGCTGATGTGTCTGCATGAGAATACCTGAGCACTGAGTTACTGAATGCTTACTTCTTGATCTTATTCATCTAAGTCTGTTAAATGGCACTGAATCCTACACAGATGCTTAAGGTATAAATGCAGCCTTATCTTCAGAGCATTTGTCGTATGAAATTATGGCTGCGCTCGGAGCTTTTAGAAAAGTTTCTCTGCGGGTTGAATCTACTGCTGACTCTCCCAACAAAGCGGGATTGTTCTCCTGTTGTGGTCGGTTCTGAACGGGGGGATCTGCAGATTCCCAGACACCAAACATACATTCTTGCAAAGGTCAAGCTGTCATTTTCCATATTATTTTGGAAATAGGGGTTTTGGGGTAACATGCCCCCCCCCCCCCCAATCTTTCTGTCCAAAACACATTTTCAAAACCTCAAAACTTATTCAGAGGCCTGAATGTCATTACGCCTCTATTTCTTTTTTCTTTTTTTTTAAGACAAGGTTGTTCCGTATTATAACACCTCTGAGGTATTTCTGGCTGGGGGTGTGGGGGTGAACAGAGTCCCTGTCTGTATTGTTAGATGCTGTCACTGTCCTTTCCCGCTTTTGTTTTCGTAATGTTTTCCCTCGGCCTGCCGTCACTTGTCCCCTGCATTGTTAACTCAGCCAGCGATCACCTGCTGCCGGAACTTCCCGTCATGGGATTAATAAAGTGCAATGCATTATCTTTTAAATTTGGTTTGGCTTTATGATAAGAAGCCAGAAGTAAGGAAATATCAACACTTAAAAAAATAGTATTTTAGTGAAATACGTGTGGGGTGGCACAGTGGTTAGGACTGTGGCTTTGGGATCAGTGTTCGAGTCTCCGCCATGGCTTTGTGTGTGGGGAGTTTGTATGTACTCTACATTTTAGTTATGGGAAGTTTGCACAATTTTTTTATGTTTGTCCACAATAAACATACAGAAGAACCCCAATTTACAAATTCGCAATAATGAACAAAAAAAATCTCTTTTTTTTGCAACAGAAATGAAAACTCTGCCTCCACTCGTCATATTCTGCTTCCCATTCATATCGACTTCAGCAAAAAAAAAGGCTATTTGGCCTTCATTGCATCCTTAGATGAACAATGTTATTTTCAGCATTTTTGTTGTCCAGTAACTCACACACACACACACACACACAATCGGCACAATATACATATATATATACGTTTATTTTTTTTCAACACAAGCAAACAAAATGTTTGTTAAACTTCAAGCAAACGATGCGATTCACTGCTCACGCGAATACAAAAATAAAGTGTGATAGTGACTGTGGTGTTCAGAAGCGGACGTCACTCACGAGCAGCGTGACACATGGGGATGTGATGCGCGTATCGTTTCATCTTTAAGTAAATGTGCGCTGGAGCCGTGCAGGCGCTGTGTGATGATACTGAGCGGCTGCCGGTGAAAATCGCTGCCTTTTCCTTCGCTTGGTCCTCCACTGTAACTGGGTCATACGAGTCACAGGGCTGAACCCGGAATAACCAGTGACTTTCCAAAAACCGGCCAGACACCTGGACAGGGGGTGAGGAAGAGGGCAAACCCAGATGTATGGTAACCCTAATCCTGGGTTATTCCCTGCCTGCTACCCATAGCTTCTGGGATAATCCCTGTAGGTTTTTTGCCGATTTGTGGGTCAGCATTAGCGTGCCAGTCGATTGTCTCACTGTCACAGGACATTCCTTTAAGAACATAAGAACATAAGAACATAAGAAATATACAAACGAGAGGAGGCCATTCGGCCCATCAAGCTCGCTTGGGGAGA
>JAODKE010000053.1:1138496-1148668 GCA_026779605.1 Mormyrus hasselquistii
AACTAATGCTTAAGTAACTATTTGGTTGAACAGCATCCAAACCTGTTAGAAGCTTATAGACCTGGATCATGTCCCCCATCAGTCTCCTTTGCTTGAGGCTGAACAGATGTAGCTCAACTAACCTTTCCTCGTATAACATTCCTCTAAGACCAGGAATCATTCTTGTGGCCCTACGCTGCCTTTGCTTTAGAGTTCTACACCCCGAATACTTTATGTTGTAATTAAAGTGTTTGAATCATCCTGCGGAACGCCGGCAAAGATGGGATCCCCGTTTGGAGAAGCTACGTCACATGAGCATCGCAGTGATGCTTTGACAGGGGCCAGGAGAAAGACTCACAGCTGTCTAATTAGCATATTGTAGCGCTGCGGCACATTCAGCAGAGATGATTGAGTCACGCCCTTTATATGACAAGAAGGCTGATTTTCTTTATTTAAAATAATCATTAACCACTGACTAATATTATCAACAAGACACAATTACGCTGTCATCTCTCAGATAGTAAATTGATGCCAATTCTTGTTTGAATGTGTGGCAAGTGTCATTCTGGTGAAAACGTCATTAAAAGAATCAGGGTTTTTCGTGACGGGTCCCGGCTCGCTATCGGCGTAATAACGCTTCTGACTTTTTATATCGAATCGAGTCAAGAGGGAAGCGAGAATAAAAATGACTGGCTGTTCTCCCTCTGAATAGATCAAAGAATGAGCACAGCCATTAGCAGCGGCAGTCTGCGCTGAGTGGGGTTCTTGCGTATGAATTGAAATTCACAATTTAATGCTTTCAAATCCTACGTGAAGGATACTTAAAATCTGCTACCGGCTTATATTTGAGGTGCAATTAGCCCCTGAGCAGAGGACCCTGTGGGAATACAGACACTTTGATTAAGTGTGTCCTGAGATGTTTGACCTCACTCAGCTTAAGGGGCTGCATAAAATGGTGAGGCTCCTCTTCTAAATTGGGGCTCACGTTTTGCCCTATTCTCCACATCCTGTTTGTAATGGTGTTAGGTCCACGCACGCCTTCGGAGTGGAATATGCAGGACACAGATACACTTTAGGCCTGGCTTCCCATCACATTTGACCTCCTGGGCTTTGTGGCATCAAGCTGTAAGCCCATCTTGATAATGAAAGACTTTGGATTTGGACCGTTGACCCGTTAAACTCAAAGCTGAGCAGGTGGCACCTCCCGTCATCCTTCTCTTTAGCAGCGAAGACGGCGGAGTCGATCGCGGTTACGCTCTCATCCTAAGTCTTGCCCTTCCGGCCGCCCGGTGTCGCGCGCTCTGGCGCAATTATGTAAATAGACGTATTTGCATTCAAAGAACGCCATGAAATGCCAGCAGACTTTAAATAGGAAACAGAGGACCCCCAGGTCACAATAAGTATTCTGTCAGGGTAGGTGATTTTCTCCAGGGATGGCGGACCGACAATGGAGGAGGCCCTGTATTCCCGCGTGGCTGTGCCGGCTCAGGGTCTTATCAATCGTGAGAAGCTTCTGTGTCTCTCGATGCTCCTGCAAGTCGTCAGTGTGTGTCGCTTTTCAGAGACACGCCGTGTGGCTTCTGCCATGCAGTACAGTCAGCTCACGTGGAAGGTCTTGCTCAAATAATAAGAAACGCTGACTCGCTATAAACCGCTATAGGATTTTCTGTTTTCCTCACTGTTTTTTTTTTTTTGTTTTTTTTTGTCTATGGGCCTGATTCACAGTACAGTGCGGAAATAATTCCACCTTCAGCATCAAAGCTGTTCCTTTATAAAAACCATAGCCAGCTAGGAGGAGCTGAAGCTTAACAGTGGTGATCACTGTAGCTCGGGAGCATGTGTCTGACTATGTACCTCACCTACTTTTCTCCAGAAAGTGCCCCACCCTGCCACGTTATCTGTTGTTTAATTCACCCTGTCGACAGTGTCTTGCCCTGTAAGTCTTGGCCCAGTCTCTTACCCTATGTGTATCTCTCGCTCTCTCTCCGTTTGCCGTTATCGCTTTCGTGCTCCGAGTGTAGAGTCTGTTAGCCTGCCCGTCAGTTAGCAGCCCAGCCCTGCCAGGACAAAGCTGCCCTTCTTCCTGGGAAAGCCCCCACCCTCCAGGAATTCTCTCCTCGCCTACGGGCAGGGGGGGGCAGGGAGCCAGAGAGGTTGAGAGAGACAGGGAGGGTAAGGCGGGGAGGCAGAGAATGAGCCCTTAGTGTGTGCGGCCCTGAAGCTTCAACCACCGGTTTGGGAAAACAGGCCTTCATGCAGATAGAGGGCACTGTCCTGAGTCTCCACAAGATAAAATAAAAATCCACACAGACCAAACACTTGTCTGGCTGCTGGCATTAGTCTCAGGTTAGGTCTCTTTGAATTGGACAGCAACTATCCAAAACTCACTCCGTCCATGGGACGTGTTTTCGAGAAAATTTCTGGAGTTGTGGAAATGTAACGATAAGATGTTTGTTATATATCATGAGGGCTAAGTGAGTTTTGCTTCCCAGACCTGTAACATATGATGAGGAAGGCTGACTTTGAGTCATTGGCGGTCTCCTGTCAGACACAACAACAAACGGAGTCAGTTTCGGGTATTCGCTGTTGTTGGAAACACTTACTAACTATTTTTTGTATTTTATACCAATTTAATGGGTTGCTATATGGCAGAGTTTATTATCTCACAATGTGGGTTCACAGTAATGGTAAAAGGGGTTTGATGACGTGTGTGTGCCTTACATGTGTAGAATAATATGACTGGTAGGCAGATAGTAACTGGGAAAATCAGCGTTGTCGGTTGACAGGTTTTTTGGGTGCCGGATTTTGCCTGCTGGATGTTCACGGCCTTTTGCTCTGACCTTTGGGTTGCCAGCCTGGGCTTTTAGGAACAGCAGGTTGTTTGTGCTGTGTTTGGCCTCCAGGACCAATTCCAGGGTAAACCGACAAAGGTGCGCATTATCCATGCGGAAGCTGCTGAAACGCCACGTTGACAGCTGTGTTATTTTCTGCAGTGGTTCGTGTCTGCGTCACCCATTGAGGAGAATGTGTGGCTAGAGAGCGGAGCGAGCTTTTGTGTTGGATGTAATTTGCCTTTAACTATCAAGGCCCATGCTTACATTTTAGCGGGGGCTTTGGGGTGAGTCCCAGGTCCTGCTCACCTTATAGATCTATAAACCTCTCTCTGCATTCTTGGGAAACGCATTGTAAGTCATGTTTACGGTGTTCGACGCACCGCTTCCCTCTTTAATTCCTTTTTCTCTTTTAAACAATTGTTTCTTTCATTGATGATGAAGATTTAAAGGTACCACCCCCCCAGAGTAGATAATTACTCAGTAGATAAATTCCGTTCCCAGTTTTTGCTGTTGGCTTGAACACAAATCAGCTCAGGTGAAGTGCAGTTTTGTTTTTTATTTTTAAAATTTGACTGTGCCCTCTGTGTTTCCATTACACGTGGGTGTCACTTCGTATTGTTTTACTTAGAATAGACTTTCAGAGTGATGTATTCACTCGGAACCCTGCCTTTCTTTGAGCAGCGGAAAAGTTCCAGAGATTGTACAAAACAGGGGCTTCAGGTCTGCCCCAGAGAACAGACATGGCGCTCCGGCGCTAGCGTGCGGCGGCTAATGGGCTAGAGAGGCCAAACAACGGGATATCGCTGTTTCTTCCACCTCATTCTCCCGTGACGTGAAGCGTGTTGATTTTGGGGAAAACAGAGGATGTCTGCACAGTTACAACAGGGAGGGAAAAAAAGGAGAGAGAGAAATGTGACGTTGTGGTTGGGAATTAACTTTTGTCTTTAGTTAGCATTTAGCTTGTGTGGTCTTGCTTTTGTTTTCAGTTATATTGCATTAGGAGGAAGATTGTAATGAATCCTTCCTTCCGAAAACCAGCTGCCCTTGTGGAAAAATCATGCGATGTGATTGGGGAACCTCTCTGCAGACATATAACCCATTACATAATCTCTACTTCTCTGTTTGAAAATCTGCTCCTGTAGAAGATACATGCAGCAGCCCGCCATTGATAAGCCCCAGGCTAATACGTAGCGCTTAAGGTAATCTTCACAAAAACAGCAGATATTATCCAGAAGAAGTATGTGTATGACAGAGATACGACTAATGAGACATTTACATGGCAGTTATGGAAGAAAAGCAGCATAATTAAATTAAGTTACAAGCAGGCAGAAGCACCAAAACATTAATGAAGTAAGAAACAATGATCAAAAGACAAATACTTCGATATCACAATAATCATAATTATAGTGAGTGAGCCAATCATTGAGCAAGTTATGCTGCCCACAATGCTACAGTATGTATAAATAAATACCCATAAATATCCATTTCTTGGCACTGTTTATGTAAGCTCTATAAATGGTGATTTTGGGGATAGATTTTCTTTGCTCCCAGCAGAAAGATGATTTTTTTTTAACGTTAATCATGTTAGCTGGTCTGCTGGCAGAGAGCTGTATGCTGATCCTGTTTGTCTGTGAAAACAGCCGTTCATTTCATTTTCATCAGCCTTGGATTAGCGCCCTAAAATGAACTGGCCACCGCGGCATGTTGCAATTCTCATGTATTCCGTTTGAACTCAGCAATGGGGCCGAAAGTTAAAAGTCAAAAGTGGAAGAGGAATCAAACAAAAGTCTGTGTGCTTCTGTTTGAAACTGGACTTTCTTTTGTGAACAAATGTCATAATTTTACATGATTTTACAGTTCGCGGCTAAAATCCATGGGTAAGCTTTCACACTTATAGAGTATCGCGATTTAATTTCATTTAGATTAAATTCAAGTCGCCTTTCAAATGACATTTTGAAAATGTGTAGCCATCACTAAACGAAAACAAATTTTGTGTGAAACGCTTGTGATACGGCAATGAACAGCACAAAGCAATATTCTTTTAAAGGATGTGCCATATGCGGGGAGTGTGGAATGAGAGCTGTTCTCCGCGTCTTGCAGAAGGATAGGATAATTCATCATTATTTGCTGTAACATTTCAGATCAGTTATTTTCAGGAAGTTGGTATCTCATGCTTCCTTATATTTTTTGCAGTTTGTGATGGAGAACATATCTGTCTGACATTATGAATGCCAAATTTCAGCTACCACGCTCTTCTCACTTTGTCTTTTCAAATCTCTTCCTGTTCATGGGCTTTGGCCTCGTTTTAGAGTACATAGTTATAAATATCTCCACATGCGTTGCATGTCAGAAGCACTGTTTGTCTTGATTGTTCTTCAACTTAATCCCCCATTGTGATGTTACGCATTTTTTTTACTGGTGGGGCTGTATATTATTCCTGTCTGTCTTTCTCCGTCCTGGCTTCTCTCATCATGTCTGCCCAGCTGTGTGACACGAAGCGGGCAGATTCCCATGTGGCCAGTAGGCTTCGGGCTGAGAGACAGATCAATACCTTAGTGCTTCTGGTGTACTAGTAATTTCTAAAGAAATATATACATAGAACAAGAATCACAATCTCAACATGCATACCTTTTTTGTTATTTTCAAATATTTTATTGTCACAGGAGGTCTGTGTGGCCTGATATAGGATCTCCCTCCTGCTGTACATGGTTATGTTGAAATAGGATATGTCAGCAATGGCTGGCTTGAGTTGCTTGGTAAATAGGGACGTAAATTGCACAAGGTTTCCCAGCTGTGTTTGGAGTGTTGAGCAGCTCCTGTGCGTTTTTAAAATGCTTTCGAAAACCACAGCAAGTCAACGAGTCAGTGTATGTCGAGTCTATTTAGGGGTATCAAAATCAGAATCTGGTTTATTTGGCCGAGTCCGTTCACACATACAGGGAATTTGTCTGATACAGACAGCAGATACAGTAACAGATACAGTCCAGTTGTTTGCAATGTGGATATGTTGTTGATTAATGTATAAAACGTACAGGTGTGCATATCAGTACAAGGACTGCTAGTATAAATACAGTATGTACAAAACAATACTCTAAGTACTGTGAGTATTATTTACAGCAATGGAGTATTGAGTGGGCAGGGAAGGGGCAGCTGGGTCGGCTGTCTCTGAGGGTGATGGCTTGTGGCAAGAAGCCTTTCTTGTGCTCGTCTATCTTGGCTCACAGTGATCTCCAACCATCTAGCGCCAACCAGAAGGGAGAAGGTAAAAGGGGGTTTAAGCCAGGTGTGAGGGGTCCATGATGATTTTCCCTGCCCGGTAATTGATTTGGGATTATAACAGAACAGAGAGTACTCAAGCTGGTGAATTATGCTGCATTTTATATTTGGGATATATTCTGAATTTGAATCAGTTAGCAAATAGAGCTTCAGATCCTATCTCAGCTCAGTTGTGATTGTGACTCCCTGGATGCGTAGATCCGCCGGTTTTCTTCTTTCCCTGCAGTTCTGCTTGCCCAGCCCATTGGGAATGAAAACATGGAGGGTAAGACCCTGAAGATCACTGACTTCGGGCTGGCGCGGGAGTGGCACAAGACCACCAAGATGAGCGCTGCGGGTACATACGCTTGGATGGCGCCGGAGGTGATCAAGACGTCCACCTTCTCCAGGGGCAGCGACGTGTGGAGGTGAGAGGATCAGGGTACCGTGACTCCTGGAAGGGCGTCCTGGTGGCTTTATTTGATCTGCTTAGAGCGAGGGGAACCTGTCTGAGAAATGTTCATATGAAGTATGCAAAGTAACAGAAGAACTACGTAGTCTAGATGAAGAGAGCTCTATGGCCTGGACCAGAAGCTCTGTGCAGAGGGTAATCAGGAATCAGAAATACTGTATGTTTTATATCGATGCTTCTGAACCTGGTCCTCGAGGATCCTCGGACGGTCCACATCTTTGCTCCCTCCCAACTCCCAGCCAGACAGTCCACATTTTTGCTCCCTCCCAGCTTCCAGCCAGACAGTCCACATTTTTGCTCCTTCCCAGCTTCCAGCCAGACAGTCCACATTTTTCCTCCCTCCCAGCTTCCAGCCAGACAGTCCACATTTTTGCTCCCTCCCAGCTTCTAGCCAGACAGTCCACATTTTTGCTCCCTCCCAGCTTCCAGCCAGACAGTCCACATTTTTCCTCCCTCCCAGCTCCCAGCCAGACAGTCCACATTTTTTGCTCACTTCTAGCTCCCTGCCTGACAGTCCAAACAAAACATAGACAGGCTGGGGTTCTGCAAGAATTGTGTAGAGTGGCACTGCTTTAGATTACCTCTTTCGGGACAGTCAAGTTGGAGATGGAGTCCGGTGATGGTTAGTGTCTAGCATGGGAAGCAGAGGGAGGTAGAGAAAGGAAAAGTTTTCTGTGACAGTGATGGAAACTGCATATTGATGAAGTCATCGATGGATCCAGTAGAGAAGTAAAAAAGTAACATTCAAGGTACTGAAAAAGGCTTCCATACCTGACAGAAAAAGCTGGAATGGAGAGATGTAAAGCATAATATCTCCATGCTGTCAAGACAAATATATCGCAGGGTGGATGGGAAGATCTAATGGTCGAATGTCAACGTGAGCTTAGGGGAATGAGGATATAAGTACAGGTTTGGCAGTGAGGCAGAGCAGGCAACCCCTGTGTGGCAGAGAAGGACTTTCTCTGGGATGGTCACAGATGCGGGTTGGTTAGGGGGAGGACATTATTTTATAGGACAGACAGAGAGGGTTGAGATTTGCATTTATAGCAGTGGTTTAACTGGTCTTAAAAGGATATTTCATGTAAATGTAGACTGAACAGAGGCAGCGGACAGGGGGATTTTGATCAAAGAGGAAAAGAATAGGAGGATGTCTGCAGTTTTTTCTTGAAGAACTAGAGGAACGGGGTGGAGACAGCAGGTGGTCGCTGGGCGATCAAGGTGTGGAGAAACGTCACGTCAAGGAAGACGATGGCAGCAGGAGGGACTGCTGAAGAGCTGCCAGCTGGGCGGTTTGAGGACGTTCAGGGGAAGCGCTGATGTCTTCCGTCTTTTTGTTGGCAAAGCCATGTGGGGACTGCAGGTGAAAGGAGGAAAAAGCAAAGCGTAGTTCAGTTTTCATGGCTTGAGGAAGAGAATTAAAAAGGCTAAACTTCCTAGTTAGATAGGTCCTTTTTTTCATTTGTGTTTCTTTCTGTCGCTGTTTAGCTGATCCTTTCACAGGGGTCTGGTGGTGGGGCAGATTAATATGGTCAGCTGGTGGCAGAAACGGTCCCGAAAGGGACAGGCTCCGCTCGGGGTACAGGAATCCAGGAATAGACAGATATCGAAACATAACCACGTACCCTATTCAGGCTCACAGGGGTCCAGAGCCTACAGGCAAAAGGCAGAGAACAACCCAGGACGGGCGCCAACCCATCGCCGGGGCACACTCACACACTCACACACACACGCCTATGGGCAATCTGGTAGCTCCAATTAACCTCAGCATTTCTTTGGACTGTGGGGGGAAACCCCACGGCAACATGGGGAGAGCATGCAAACTCCACACACGGAATCCTGGCAGAGACTCGAACCTGGGTCCCAGAGGTGTGAGGCTAGCCACTGCACCCCCACCCCCAGATATCAGAACAGAGCTGCTGAATCAGAGTAATATCTTAGATTTCCATTATGGTTAATCCAAAGTAATGGTCCTTGTTTACTTTTTGGCTCTTCAAGGGTTAATGTGGAGAGTTTCATGTGAAGCGAGGATTGGCTCTCCAGAGAAACCATGAAATATAGCCGTTAGTCCTTCAGCTGGAGAGGAGCTGGCTGAGGCGCTTTGTGGATTTTAAGATGTTATTTGGGAATCTCTCAGAAGGAGCTAGCACCGGTGGCAGTGACAAAAGGGGCGTGGCCTGCTTAGCTTGGCATGCTGCCATGGCAACCCTCAACAGGAGAAACGGCATGAGATGAGATGAGAATACAGATCTTTTACTGTGTGGAAAAACTCTTGGGGGGGAAAAAAATTAGGCTATCAGTTTGTGCAAAGCAAGCTAAAAAGTTTGTAATTTTACAAATATAGCACACTAGGTCACAGCTTTCAAACTTTGGGGCCCTGATTAATAATGTATAGGAAAATATGAGTACAATTAATGAAGCGGGGTCAACAGGTCTGCAGGGTGCTCTAATTTTGCTGCGGTCTTTGGTAAAATCTGGAACTTTGTAAGTGGAACACTACAGCTCTGTGAATATAGCGAATGGAAATGCTAATTATCTCTCAGAATAGCCAGTTAGCATATACTGTATATAAGTTGCAGAGGATGGAAATTAATTATTTACAGTTTTGGAAGTTCAGTTTCAGAAGCTTTACTGTGCAGACGAAACAGATCAGATAAATGAAACAGATTTTGCTGACGCGGTGTCCCAGTGCTTAACACCACAGGCCTGCCCCCACCTTGTGGGTGTTTTCCTGCCCCCCCCATGTTGAAAAGGTTTCTTCCAGCTAGCCAGCAGTCTCTGGATGCCCCGTAGCGTGTGATATTGTGACCGGTATCCTGCCTCATGCCTCTGGGTTGTCTCGGGGCTCACTGTGGCCGGACACGCACCACAGTGGGTGGATTCGCACAGATATCATTTCACAGAAGTGAAACTATTGCTCAAAAAAGTCTGTTTTGAAATTCTTCCCGACAACGGGTGACCGGACACTCTGTGCGTGTGTGTGTGACATGTGGCGTTGCAGCTACGGTGTGTTGCTGTGGGAGCTGCTGACGGGGGAGGTGCCCTACAGAGGCATCGACTGCCTGGCGGTGGCCTACGGAGTGGCCGTCAACAAGCTGACACTCCCGGTGCCGTCCACCTGCCCGGAGCCCTTTGCGCAGCTCATGACAGGTGCCAAGGCCAACCTTCAATCGTCCCCAGCATCTATCTACCTCCTTATTTGATACGCGCACTTGTTTACATGCTGTCAGGGCATGGGGGGAGGGGTGGGGGGGGCGGCTGTGTTTTTCTGATAAATACCTGTGTAGATTTAATTGAGCGAGGCGACGGGTTGCCGTGGCGATGTGGGGCGAGCCCGAGGATGAGAGTCGCGCCCGTCGCTCTCCGCAGAGTGCTGGGACCCGGACCCCCACCAGCGGCCCAGCTTCGCCGCCGTTCTGGAACAGCTGAGTGCCCTGGAACAGCGCGTGCTGGACGAGATGCACCAGGACTCCTTCCACTCGCTGCAAGATGGCTGGAAGCTGGAGATTCAGGGCATGTTTGATGAGCTGCGGGCCAAGGAGAAGGTGCGGGGGGGGGGGGATGTGACGGGGGGGGGGAGGGGGGGGAAAAAAACTTAAAAGGTATAATATACATAAAAAATAAAAAACATATAA
>JAODKE010000053.1:1151773-1167212 GCA_026779605.1 Mormyrus hasselquistii
GTCTGTAAACTGCATGTAGATACAGAGCAGCCTGCCCCCCCGTCTGTAAACTGCATGTAGATACAGAGCAGCCTGCCTGGATTTAAGCTGCATGCAGCCATTTGCAGTTCTGCATAGACATGGGCTAGAGAGGCAAACATCTAAAACTTTACTTGAGGGGCATAAATAATATAGTATTATGTCATTACTGATATACTAATAAACCACCAATTAAGCCTTAGATACATACTAATGTCATGTCCATCATTAAAGAATGGTGATGCATTTTCTCAAGTAGCAAGCATATAAGTCACTACCAAGTGTGTGTGTGTGTGTGTGTATAAATTGTTGATATTAATGAAAGCAATGTTAATTTGCTTGCTGTGAGAAGCACACAGCAAAAAGTCTCAAAAAAAGGTCTCTTAAGACAAATAATGTATGATATACGTAGGGCGATATGCATAATGGATATTTTTATTAAAACCATCCATGAAGGGGTTAGACATGATGAAAACACAGTTAAAGTGGAGAGACGGCAGATATTAATGCTGAATATCCCCTGGATCCCTGCTTGCAGGATTCTCTCTGAATGAGCCCCCAAAGGCTAACCCCCCCCCGGGGGACTCTGGGGTTGAGGAGGGCCCGCCCCCCTGGACGTCGCCCTCTCCCACAGGGTCCCCCAGGCCAGAGCGTGGACTGTGCGCCGGACCCCCGAAGATCACCCACAGAGCCCTGCTGGGCGGGGGGCTGCTGCTCGCAGCAGTCGCTCTGGGCTGTCCTTTGGAGATCCTCCCAAAAGTGCCCCCCCGGACGAGTCTGCTGGCATCGGAGGCCGAGCCGCAGGCGGGGGGGCCGACCTCGCCCCCGCGGGACCCCCCCACCGTGGACGACCTGATCACCTTCTCCCACTCGGACTCCACCCTCACGCCGGGCTTCGACCACGCCTCAGAGCGCACCCCCCTGCCTCTTCACTTTTGTGATGCCCCCACCCACGGACAGCTCCGGGTGTGCCAGGACGGTTCCGGAAACTTCAAGCAGGAGCGAGCTGTCGACGAGCCCCGAGTCAGCAGGGAGCTGGGGAGCAGAGCGTGGGGCCCCAGTACCGACAGGAGGCGAAAGCCCAGCCAGGAGCTGCTCCCCCCTCACTCAGGTGAGGCCCCCGCCGGCGCCCTCCTGATTTTCACTCGCGCTTCCAGAATTTCATGGCTTCTGACTCTTCTTACTGAAGTCATTTGTCTTATGTGCACTTTTACTGTTTGTTTAAACAGTAACGATCGACTAATACAGAGTAAAGGTGGTATTATAAGCCAGGAGCAGGTTTCCTACTGAGGAATGGCAGCCGTTAACCTGGAGTCAGGATAGTGACTGAGAACGGGTTAAGTACACAGGGCAGGCCTCACTCCTCCATCCTCTGCTGTTGCGTGGATGAAATGATGTTTGCGAAGAGGCGGCGCGATCACAAACGAGCCCCTCTCTCACGTCAAGGACGAATCGCTTCTGCCTGTGTTGTTGATCTGCAAGAGTTATCGTGTGAACAGTAAAACGTCACTTAGCCCCATATTTCAAAGGTGTTCTTCTTCTTTAGGTTGCACTGAGATCATAGAAGGTGAGTTTTGTTACGTCGGTCATGCAAATTCATATTTATTGATATTGATTATTGACTAGTATGAATATTCTTTGGCATGTTTTGAATGGCCTCAGGTGACTCTCTGACGACGCTTCTGTCTCCCGCTGAAGGCCTGGACCTCCCCATGTGCTCGCAGGATGATTCGCACCAGCAGGCAGCACCTCCTCATTCGCTCCTCCTCGACTCCCGGCTCTGGGGCCCCAAGACGCGTAGGGTGGAGGTCAGCGTCATCCCCCGCCCGCGCCCCTCCCCCGTCAGGCCCCGCATCGACCCGTGGAGTTTCGTCTCGGCCGGAGGGGCGGGCCCCGGGTCGGGCTGCAGCGGCGGCAAAGCAGATGGGCCTCTCTGCCGCCCCCCGCATCGTTGCTCTTCGGCAAATCCCTTCACGGACTGTGATCCCTTTCCTCCCCTGAACCATGACCCTTCCGAGACTCTGGGACACGACCCCGACCCCTTCTGCGTCCCCTTCGGCACCTCCCGCTCAGCGCCGGGCTCTACCAGTGCCAGTCCCTCCCTGTCCGCCCTGAGGGCGGGGCCTTTCTCTCCAACGCTAGACTCTCCCTACATCGATCTCGGCTGGGGCCCCCTGCTGGACCCCAGCGAAGGAAAGAAGAAGCGGAGGAGACAGCTGCTCACGGGCCTGGAGCCGTGGACGTCCCCGACGCACCACGGAACCAACCGCTTCTGACAAGGCCTCAGGGCCCGGGCAGGCTTTCTGTTCCGGAGAAGTCGTGGTCAGAACCGGCTGAAATCGGGAACGAAGGGATCGCAGATAATGTCTCGTATTCATTAGGAAGGCAAATAGTGTAATTTGCATAAATTAGAGATTTATAGCTGGGTTGATTCCAGTGATCTGGTCATTATTTTTCCTTCTCCTGCTGATATTTAAACCGGCAGCCCATCCATAGAAGCGCCGGGCCCAGCCGCCCATGAGCTGGTGCGCAGTGCCGTCCCCTCTACAGGCAGATTTTTATTGTGGACACTGGAAAAACAAAGATAAAACACAGGAATAATATTTAGCGGTGTGCCCAACAAACTATGTGTAGGTGCCGAATGTTTGCTGTTGCCGGATTTGCATTCTGAAAAAAAGCATTCTAGGCGGGAGAAGTAAAACAGTCTGATGACAATCTGCATTCAAGGTCTAGGGTAGAGGAACGGCAAACGCCGCCGCAGGCAGTCGCCCTTGAGTATTACCGGCATTCTCTCTGATGATTTCGGCTCAGGAATGGGAAGTTCCGGCCCCTAGTTTCCAGTAGCCGTGCTTTCCGTGGCTCAGCTGTCATTTCTTGGCTAGGAAGTAAAGACACGTTTCCAGTCTGAGCTTCTAAAATTAGCTGCTTATTGGTAGAAAGCTGGGTAGGTCGGCTCTGGCCCGGCTTCCTCAGACGCGGGCGCTGTCGGCTGGTCCTAGGTTTCTGGTGGAGCTGTGCATTCTGCAGAGCTTCTGTTCCCAGTCCCAGGAAGCACCAGCCCTCCAAGCAGAGTGGGATCCCTGACTCCAACAATGTGGCCTTTTCACAATACATCTCATGCATAATTGTTACACACTTGCGCTCGGGGGGGGGCGATACTCTGTTTACAAAGGAGTTATCTACATATAATCACCCATTTTTTGCCCCTCCCCCCCACTATGCTTTGTTTATATAAAATAGCCTTCGCTCTCTTTGTCTGGCCCCTTGCTTTGTGCCAAAGATGCCGCCCCTTCTGCTCGTCGCAGCCGGGTTCTGCCACGCTCTGCCACGCTCTGCCATGCCCTGCCACGCTCTGCCACGCTCTGTGCGCCGCCCATTCTGCAGGAGGGTGAAGCACTTCCCATATTTATTTATTTATCTGAGATATTTTTGAGTGTTCAGAGAAGCTTTAACCATGCCCCCCAGGTCACTACGGTGATGCCCATGCCACAGGGGCAAAGCGAAATGGCTGCACAGAACTGACGCGGGTGCCACATATCGAGGATCTCGGATTTGCATTCCTATTAATATATATATATATATTTTTAAAAAACTATTTATACTGTCAGTGCTTACATGCATTTTTATTTACATGACTGACTTGTATAATGGCATACTTGAATTTGTTTTTTTCCTCTTAGGGGGCCTGGAATTGGGATAATTTAAATTCTGAATGTTTGCCAGTGGCTCCAGTTCTTAAGAAAGCTCTTTAAAAAAGTTTTATTTACTCACGTCTACATAAAAGCGATGTCAGCCTCCACGACATCACTGAATCCAGCACGAGGCAGTTGACCTCGCTATGATTCTAAAAATTCCATTCTGAGGTTGCTGGCTTTTTTTTTTTTATTCTGCCTGTTTTCCATCCAAATCCGCTATTTGTTCGTTTTAAATTTAGCAGCAGAAAGAGATATTCACAAAGTCCGGTTTGGCTCGCATTCAACAAATTCTTAGCTAGGGTTGAAACAAGTCTGGAGCGAATGGGACTGTGGGCCCCCTGTTTTAACCAGGTGCTTCCACAGCTAATCTGGCCTTTGTTCTGTAACGTAGGCCTGCTGGTCATGGTGGACGGCTTTTAAATCCATCT
This sequence comes from Mormyrus hasselquistii, assembly GCA_026779605.1. Taxonomy (NCBI): domain Eukaryota; kingdom Metazoa; phylum Chordata; class Actinopteri; order Osteoglossiformes; family Mormyridae; genus Mormyrus; species Mormyrus hasselquistii. The sequence goes on from JAODKE010000053.1 coordinate 1,155,915, forward strand.
TTGGTGCAGTTTGCTTAACTCCAGTTCATACAGTTGTGCAATTACCCTGTCAGCAAAAGACTGAAGTGATACCAGCTCAGAATAACACAGAGGAACACGGTCACATTTATACAGCTCTTTACTCTTCATGCGTCATGTAATGTTACTGAGATATTTCTTCAGCCACCCAAGACATGCAACAGATTTAGCAAATACAGTGATTTATTTTGAAATCCATTTCTGCAGCGCCCCCTACAGGTCTTCCGGTAGTAAAGAACAATGTCTGGACCCACTTGTGTACAGTTTAAAACATTCTCTCCTTCTGAAATGCTTATATATATGGTGGAGGTTTCTTTATTTAATATTGAGCCACTGTTTAATGGTTTTTGTACAAAAGTACATGTGTGGCATTGTTATGTGATTAATGTGACGACGAGGGGAAGATTCTGACATTTTATTCTCTTAGATGCAAATCAGTATAAATTATTTTGAACCACTCTCCAGTTCTGTGCTGACAGTAAGTGGAAATAAAAATTCAAGGTAACTGGGCTAAATAAATAATTGAAACTGTGCGATGCGAAGATGGATTGTAAGCCTAGTAATGCAGTTAAAGCATTAACTATTCAAGAGATACTTTTTTCGAGTTTCCCAGATTTTCTTTGACTATCAGGCAAGAAAAAGGGTATCGGGAAAAAAATTCTTCATAAACCATTAATCAAATCTCATTTCATTACTCTAGATTTCACTGTGTTATATTAATGTTGACTGTGATTACTATTAACTTACTGGTTGGTGGGGCCCATGTTTCATTAACCTGGTATATGTATAACTCCCAGGACAGTTTGTGTATTATATGTGCATGCGTGTGATACCCCAAATTACTGATAATTATCATAATTTTTCATTACCAGCAGGTGGCGTTGTAGAGCCACTGGCATTGCTTTAAATTACTAAACAAAAGTCTTTCATAGAATGTTAGATGATATAGGGTTCAATGTAAAATGCTAATATTTTTTCTCCTTTTTGAGTAGGCCAAATTTAAGTCTGATTATAATTAAAATTTGACTCGCATACTGTTAGCGCTGGATTTACTGCAAAGTGCCAGGATAACAGGAAGTGGCAGGATATAACATCATCCATCCAGCCATCCATCCATCCATTCATCTATCTGTTTTGCCTGGATGGGATAGCAAACAGACTGTGATAGTTCTTTATATAAAATATGCATCTGTCATACATACACCAAAAAGCATCCGGAGTGTTTTGTCAGCATGGGTAGAGATGAATGGTGTCAGGTGTGAACATTAATCAAAATTCAATCAAAATTATTGACGCTCTAACCCATAGCAAGGTGGCTGAAGGTGCTGGTGTGGATTAGTGGGCAGTTTACAATCTGGAGAGTCGCATTTTATCCATATTAATTCATGTCCCCAAACTAATGAGAAGAGGCCAGTTCGGTGATGTTCACTTTGGCGTGAACTGGAAAACAAAAGCCAGGCCTCTGTCCGTTAGCATGAGTGCTGTTAGCACGTTAGCATGCTCAGGTGGGCAGTAATGTGGGATCATTTTTGGGGCCTGATGTGGGGGGGCAGCATTGCGCTGTTAGCACGTTAGCACGAGTGCTGTTAGCACGTTAGCATGCTCAGGTGGGCAGTAATGTGGGGATGGGATTTTATTAGCATTTTTTAGGACTTGATGTGGGGGGGCAGCATGGGGCAAGATTGCTTTCTGTAATTTGTGTGATGCCTTGAATTAAATGATTAAAATGTATATTAACGAGCTTTTAAGATAACATGTTTATCCCTACATAATTGTACGTATTTGTAAGTCTTAAAAGTGTTGCACTGGGCTGGACCTGAACATTTCTCTGTATAGGAACTTTTAGGAGGTTAAACCTGTGGATTATTGAAACAAAAAAATATGTACATTCAAACAGAGAAAAGATCCAATAAAATGAACGGCTGAGACCTGCTCTTCATTTTGCACAAATGGTGTTGATGTTTCTTGTAGGTAGAACATTTCCTCTAATCCCAGGAAAGATCTGATTTAATCAGAAAAATATAAAATTACATTCATAAAAAGCATTGTGCATAATTAGCACAGCCCCTAGAAAAAGCTGGGGATTTTCAATCATTTGAAATGATTTTTTTAGGCATGTTACGAAATTCGAAGTGCCAGTGCCGTGTGGGATTGGACTCTGCTGCTGAGGCCATTAAAAACAGAACCTTCCAGAGAACCTACAGTAGTTGATAAGGTTGAGTCCCTGCATCACCTGGAGGCCAACTAGCAAATGCAGGGATGTGCAGATGGGCAGTGAGATGAAAGCTGACAGGATCTTAGCGCACGGTCAGCCCCCCCGCCTCCGCATATCAGCTCTGCTCATACGCAGACCTGCTGTTAACCACTCCTGTTGTTTCAAGCTGGGGGGGGGGGGTCACGGGTTTTCTCTGGAGGAAGCAGAACTGAAGTTTCTGACACGCAGCCGGCCGCTGTGACGTAGCCGTCTAAAATAAAACGGCAAAAGGACAACGAGAGGTGGTAGCAGGACAGACTGGCTAGAAGAACAAGGCCAGTTGTCATTAATGACGTATCTCCTTTGCCAAAGCGCAGCCAGCAATGTCTGCCCCCACCGGACAGCATAACACTGCCTGTTAGCTTTCTTTTCAATTTATGGCTGAAATGAATTTTGTTTTCAATAATTTTCTGTATAACAAATGCATTTTTTTAAGTTGGAAAATGTTTTATTTGACTTGTGTCGGACGTTAAAGTCGTCATTCTGTATCGCAGGGAGTGACCTGGCCAGCAGACCTGGGCACTGGGAAGTGTCCTTGTCCTTTACTGGACTCGTGAGTCCCAACTTCACTATGTGTGGTGATGACTGATCCTCTTCTGTGACTTTCTCATACTCATCATTTCTCAATTTATATTACATTCAGGATTTCCATTGCCCTCACCATTTACATTACATCTATGACATCATCACAGTCACAGTTCCCATTACATTCATGATCTCATCACACTCACAATTCCCATTGCATTCATGATAAAATCACACTCACAATTCCCATTGCATTCATGATAAAATCACACTCACAATTCTCATTCCACACAAAACCTCTACCTGTCACTATCTCCCCCTGGGTTTTTGCATCCCTGCTCCCCGTGTCCCAGTTTTTCACTGCCTTCCGTCTATTGGTGTCCCTAAATTCACTCTTTTGACTGTGTGCTCTGTCTTGTTCACTGAACTTCCCATGATTGGCCTCTTTCTCATCGAGACTCTGCACTAGATAAGCAGCTTCAGAAGATCAATGGATGGACTTTTTCCTTTTCTGTTCCTTCTTCCTGGGTTTTTGACATTAACATTTATACTGTTCAGATTCTTCTTAGGTGCTTTGTATCGACTATGTTGGGGCATAAAAATGAATGAACAGAATCCAATGGACGGAGTGTCTAAGCTCGCCTGGACATGAGGGAGACCTCGGTGCAGACACCAAATAATGTCAAATATCCTTTCACTTGACTAGTTAGTTATGAATATTGTTCACATCCCGTCCTCAACAATCACCCACCATTCGTGTTGTGAGGCTGTAGCCAGAAAAAGACGTTTCTGTAGGAAGACGCTCTTCGGGCCTTTTGGAAACGTCGTGGTGTGTGTTTGCTGGCAGGATTTGGACAGGCAAGGCTGGTCTCTTGCGCTGGGACGCATTTGGGGGAAGGGAAAAGTGATCGATAGTGGGAGCCACCGGGACGATACGTAAACAACGGGTGAAAGATCCAAAGGTTCAACTCGGTTAAGTAACAGCCGCACTCACAGTCTCTCGCCCCGGTGAATACGTCTCAATCTTCACAGCCAATCATTCTGGAGGGGATTCAAACCTCTTCATTTATTTTATTATGTCCATGATGTCACAAAAGCAATTGAGTAACACTTAACTGAAGGCCTTGTTTTTAGCATTTAAAACAAGTGTTATTAGCATAACACATTATAGCCATATCTGTTATGCATTATGAATACTTTATGAAGCTCTCATCTATAATGCACTATAGATAACTTTAAAATGGAGTACAAAGCATCCTTAATGCTTATACCGACCATTATAGTGCATTATGAAGGCATTTATAGCGAATTATAGATGAGAGCTTCATAAGGCATTCATAATGCATAATAAACATGGCTATAATGTGTCTTTCATAAATATTTATAGCCATGTCTATAATGCTTTATGAATGCATTATTATTTGTTATGAATGTGTTTGTAAAAACATGGCCTTAAGTAAAGTATTACTAAAAATTAAATAAACGGATTAATTAAAAATCAGGCAGGATTCCTCGGGTCTGTTAACTAGGCCCCTGCAGAGGTTTGCCTTGAGTTTAACAGCAATACAGGCCTTTCCTGACTGCGGGCTACGGCTTAGCAGAAGCAGACGGCAGGTGAGCCCACTTCTGGCATCCTGACTGATGCTGATCGACAGCCTCAACGCTCAGCCAAAGCCTTTTTCAAGTCTCATTATTCTCTGCACTTTGTAATTTTTTATTTATATATTTTAGGCAAATGTCCTTTCTATCATTCTGGATCTAAATCCTGTATTCTGGAGCAGGATCCCAATCGATATCATGCCAAATGAAGAACTAGGGCTGTGAGTGAAGAATTACAGGGCCGGTGACAGGACAGGCATCTGTCTGCAGCTCAGAGAGACAGCAAACTGGCACCTCGTCCATACAAAGAACAGTAAAGCAATCAGGTTTACAACAGCCAGTATATATCTGCTGCAAATTTAATTATATATCTGGTACACATTAAATTATATACAATTACAGGGGGTGGATAAATTACTTTGAAGAAGATAATCGCACAAAAACAGCTACAAGTGTGAATCATATTATGTTGGAGTGTGCTTAGAAGTGTCTGGCAACTGTATAACAGCCCAACTGGCCGCACCGCCATATGTGACTTTCTAACGCAACATAAGTTCAGAAAGGGCCAAAGAATTGGTGCCTGAATTGCAAGTGAACTGGTCAGAAAAACAGCACGATGGAGGACAGGCCTCTAAGATCTTGAGATCATATGCCCCACGTGGACCAATAGGAACAGGCAGATACTTAAGAGGATTTCTGATTTGATTGGGGCAGCATGTGGCTCAGCTGGCTAAGCCTATGTACCTGTGATTGGAAGATTGCCGGTTTAAGCCCAACCTATTGAGAACGGTCACATGTTTGTGTGCTCTTAAGCAAGGCAATTAGCCCCCAGCTCCATGGGCAACCTGCAGGTGATTGGCCATTGGTGCCAAACTCTCACCTACATGTGTTTTATGGAGAGCTATATGGGGAAGGAAAAAAAGAGAATTTTCCCATTGGGGGTCAATGAAGTATCATCAATTTAAAAACTTCAGGATGATAGACAGAAAGATCGATCCGGGCTATTCAAATCACAGTCCTCAAGGTCCGAGCGCTGCTGATTTTCCAGACTTCTTTTAACTGTGACTCAGGTGTGAAGCCTTTGTGGTCAACCAGAATCAGTAATTATTAAGCTAACTACCTCGGAGTAACAGGCAACAAGGCCTGGATTTGGAATCGAGGTCCAGAGCCCTGGGACAGATGCTTAGATATATTAGATAAGTAGAAAGAAAGAAAGAAAATGTATTGATCCCAGAGGAAACTGCGGACAGCACATAGCTGCTAAACACCACAAATATCTTGCCTTCAATCCAATATAACCGCAGCCCGTCATGAACACTGAGGTGAAGTCAGACACCTTTGATCTCATCCCCAATCAGCAGATCGAAACATCATCAAACCATTATGGGAAGTTCTGGAGCACAAAGTGCAAACTATATTTTCAGGTCTGTCATCCATCAAAGAAGTGGAGGCTTTTCTTCTTAAAGAATTGTCCAATATCCCAAAACACAAAGGCCAGAACCCCAGCCGCCTTCCAAGTAGAAACGACACAGGTTCTGTCCCTGATGGGCTCTATGACATCAACACACCGTTCTAGTTATTTTGTCACATACATGTTAAAGAATATTCAGGCATACAGAAAATATTTAAAACCCAACTGTCATGACCTGAGCGTCCAGGCCACGCCCCCTCACCATCCCTGTGTGCTTCCCTGATTGTGCCCAGCTGTTGCCTGTTATGTTCAGCTTGTCCTGTGTATTTAGTCCGCATCTGAGCCATAGATCTGTCATTAACGTACTTCCTGTATGTGGAATAAATCCCCGTTTGCTGTCATTCCCGGCTGGATCGCTTGTTTGTCCATTCGCCTGCTCGCACAGAACGCAACAGATCAACAACAGCAGCAATAAACAACTTTAAAGACAATAATAACAGAAAATAAATTGAAATTTTCCAAAAAAAAAAACTTTAAACACCAAAAAAACCCAGCTGTTCTGGTAAGAATAGCTTGGTAATATAATGAAACAGCTGTTAAGGATTCTGGCTGCGGCCTGTTTCCACGCAGCATGGCAAACAGCGCCAGAATGAGCCGGAACATCAAGAGACTTTTTATATGTCCCAGAGAGACGAGAATTCAGTTCTTCCACGTTACAGTACCCTACAAGGTGCAGCTAAAGAAATCCTTTATTAAATCATGGCAATAACAAGGCTAAATATTTATGAGTCTCTGCGCGTTCTGATTACCCATAATTCACAAATGCTTTGCGGATAATAAAGCATTGTCTGACATTGTAAGTTTCTTGCCTCTAATCCAACACATAAACGCATGTACGTAGAGGAAGAAGCCGATCTAGAAATGCAAAGGATTGTGGGATTGCGTACAATGTACAGGTCACTCTGATTGAAATGCATTGTGTTTATTGAAAATTCATAAATGACATAAATGACAGCCCTAACTAACAGTAATAAAAGTATGATGTTTGTAGTTCCTTATGAATAGTATCCTTACAGCAAACTGCCTCTCCTCTACTTTTGCTCATTGCATGCTGCTTATATATTAATAATATAATATTATTCCTTAAAGGTAAATACGGTATCTGGGTGCTAAAATTATTCAGTTAACCCGATTAGCGTTCTGCTGGAAAGGAGAACAGAGAGAAGGCTTTGCATCTGCTGTTAAAAACATAACAGTGAGCAGCAACATTAACGTAATTAATGTTTGTTACACTTCGTACATACTTGCACTTTGCTTTTAAAGAGATTTTGTTTGGGAAAAGCTTATTTTCTAAGAATTGTAGCAGAAAGCATGTGTATTTATTGCCTTGGATGTGCAAAATCTGTATCTGTGAGGAAGCAGTCATCTCCGGTAACTGTAATTAATCACTGTATTGAAGTGTGCAGTGTGTAGGCAGGAAGCTGTGAGCTGTTTGCTATTTTGTATCAGCGATGATATGCACTGAAGGATGAAGTGAACTGTGGCGTCTGGCACTGTGTTCCTATTGGTGTATTCCTGGGTGGCTGAGCTCTGGTGACTAAGCATATTGAAGACGGGGGAGCCAGTCGAATCACAGAGGCTTACGACCAAAATGGCTGCCATGGGGTCGCTTATCTAACGTGATTCATTGTGCTGAAATACACGGCGGCACCAGGAAACGCCTCATGCACCTAAGCTGGTTTTTAAAATATGAACGTTACAATTTATATTCCTGCAAACCCATATAACGTACAGGTAGGTGCTTAAACATCTGGTAATGGAGGTGTCTGGAAATGTATTATGGCCTGTATTTTTTAATTAATTGAGCGTATTCCACAAATGATGGTGTTCTCGTGTTTCCTGTTCCAGGGTCCAGTTCTCCCCAGGATGTGGGGATGCTGGACCCATTTATCACCAGTAAGGCCTTATTACTGGCAATTTTCATAGTCTGCTGTGCCAGCTGTGGAAGTCCTGTCATTGTAACAGCGAAAATACTCTGTTGCCTCGGAGGACTGGAAATATTCTACTGACTAATAGCTTGAAAATATCAGCCTGGTAAAAAAAATTGACCTGAAAACATCAAAATGAAAATATCAGTAGGGAAAAAAAATCAAAAGTAAAAAAAAAAAAGATCAGCCTGAAAATACCAACCTGAAAGCTGGTAGTATATCCATAGATGCAGCTAGCAGGAAAATCAGCGTGAGGCATCAGCCTGGAAACAAAAGCCTTGGAAAATCAGCCTGGAAACATTGGTGTGAAAACAGCATCTTGGAAACGACAGCTGGAAAAAAAAACAATCGGCCTAGAAGCATCAGGCTTAAATAATCAGCTCAGTATCATCAACCTAGCAACACAAGCCTGAAAACAGCGTGAAAACATCTGGTCAGAAACATCATTCTGAAAACATCAGAAAGGAAAAACCACCCTGAAAAAAAATATATCACAAAACCATCATCCTGGCAACAATGTGAGAAAAGCAGCCCGGAAACATCATCCTGAAAATATCTGCATGAAAATGTGGGAAATGTGTCGCCTCTTTCTGGGCTGGCTGTCAGGCAGGTGTTATGTGCAGTGTGTGCTATGGGGGCTCTGAGCTGCAGGGAGGAGTGCAGTGACCTTTGGTGTGGAAGAGGTGTCCCGCATCGCAGTGAATTTATGCTTGAGGCTGTCCGGCTTATGGAAGGGCTTCCCTAAGCACCAGGGAGCAGCAAACAGCGTCTCCGTCGGGGAGGGGGAGAGGGGCTAGGGGATAGGACTTTCCAATTTAATCTTGCTCTCGAATCCTTATCACCTGTGCGGTTCCATCAGGGTACCAGGGGAACCTGCAGTTAGTCTTGTGCATAGGAAGAGGAAAGAGGAACCTGAAACGATAATAATTTCCGGATGAAATTTTAGGTGGGCAAAAAGTGGCGATAAAGGAGAGGAGATCAGATACCGGCACTGATGGAGCAGATAAAGAGAGGAAGGTGTGATCTATGCGAATCAGAGTAGAGCTGCAATGGGCGATAAGCTCTCTGGGACAGATATTGTATCACTTTTCCATCTAATGTGTCTACAGGCAGATATAATCACTCCATAGTTTTCAGAATGACAGCAAGCAGAAGATGCGTCCGGATGTGCATAGCCCATTACAGACCCCCTTGACATCTTTGGCTCCTTACCCTCCATAAATTTCTGGTGTGCTCCTCTCCATTCATGAGCAGCCTCAGTTAAATGTTTCATTTAAGCTTGCTGGTTGTGTAAAATGTAGCTAGAACATGAAGCCGATATCCTGAACATGTAATATTGAGAGTGGAATTAAAGTAAAATATGAAACATGGAAAGTGGGATGTGGAAGTAGAACATGGACTCTATAAAATGGAATGTGATATGTGAAAAGCATAAAGTTGGATGTGGAATGGGAACTGTTCAATGTGTAAAGTAGCACATGGAATGTATAAAGTAGGATGTGGTGTATGAACTGGCAAATCTATATAGCAGGATATGGAATGTGACCTGTTGAATGTGTACAGTGGGATGTGGATGTGACAGATGGAATGTGTATAGTGGGATGTACAATGTAACCTCTTGAATGTGTACAGTGAGATATGGATTGTGATCTTCTGAATGGATAAAATGGGATGTGAAATGTGGTTTATTGAATGTGTATAGTTGGATCTTGAATGTGATGTGCTGAATGTGTAAAGTTGGATGTGCAATGTAATAAGCCGAATGTGGAATATGACATGTTGAATGTATAAAGTGGGATGTGGAATGCTGTTGAGAACCTCCTCTCCAGTACAGACTAGCTTTCATGCCCTAGAACAACCTGATCTACGGAAGACCAGCCCATAATAACTTGGAGGGTGCAGGTCCATCCTTTTGGATAAAGCACAGAGTCTGAACCTGGCTTGCTATGCAGAAGAGTGAATTTTGTGCAAGACAAAATTCTATGCTTATGCCTCTGCTTTGTTCCTCATCTAAATATCATGTGTCCTCCTGGGAGTTTTTTCCAGCTGATTTGAGTGGGACACTGGCAAACCCACCCATGTGTGTGTGTGTGTGTGATGTATATAATTGTCACAGCTGTCTGTTACTATCGCTGTCTACAAATCCAATTACAGCATCCCACAAAAGAGGGGTGACGTGAAAAACTGACTGCTGTAATCGAGATGCTGATTAAACATGGTCGAAGAACAACTTTGGGCCACTGTGGGGCCAGGGATGAAGGTTTGGGGTGAGATGCAAAGCATGTACACCAACGGACAAGTGGCAATGCCAGCATGGTGGGGGAGCGGGGGGGTGGGGTGGCTGGCAGGGAATATGGAGCCCGCAGCAGCTTAGGGAGGAAGGACAGTTTGATGAATGTCTTAGTTCTGGCTCAGAGGGACATATATCCCCGACTGCCAGCTGTCTGGTGGGGCAATTAACGCAGTCAGTGGTAGCTGAACGCAATGCCAATTCCCAGACATACTCACAACACATCTGCTAAGGGCTGCGGTGTCGGCCATTTCTGAAATCCAAAAAGATGCCTGAAGCATGTGCCTTTGGCAGCTCTGCATTATGGGAATGAGGAGGCGTGGCGATCGGCACGTCCATCGATTATTTACGCTGGATGAAAACAAAATGAAACGTAGCGGGACCTGCTGTCGAATGCGGGCTTGGTGCCGTTTCAGACTGAACAGTAATCCTGCATGAGTAACATTTCAGTCACGGCCCTGTACAGGTACAAAGTCCCCTGGGATGTCCCTTCATGCTGCTTTCACGTGTAAGTATTTTTAAAGAGCTCCAGTGGGATCCAATTACGAGCCCAGTTTCAACCAATAGCACGAGGGGAAAATGATTCGGGTGAAACCACGACAGGGGTCCAATGTTTAAATCATTCATGGTTATGGAAATTCAACAATCTTTCTTGCATAAAATTAAAATAATGAATATGTTACAGTTTCAGGGTGTTTCCGTAGCACACTGATATATTTACCTTTGCTTTCCCGCTCATTTATATGTATTTTTGTTATGCTTTAGTGGTCGCGGCCGCCTGATGTTAGCCAAGGCAGAACTGAGGGCCCTTCTGAGGGAGGCGCCGTCGTCATTCAAAGAAGCAGGAAATGGAATAACCTCTAGCTGTGAGTGGAGGCCCTTTGTGCACACAAAGTATTTCTTGAGAGAGAAAAGTTGATTGCAAGGTGCGATTAAAATGCAGCCTTTTTAAATAAGCCATTATGGTCCTTTTCTGTAGGGAACATTAGCACACGGGCGCAGAGAAAATCACAGGTATGTGGTTTGGTGTGAGTCTAATACTCCAAAAAAAGCACGTGGCCGCAGGTGTGTGCGTGAGGAAACGGCGCATACACGAGAGCCAGGAGCTTAGCAGGGAGTGCTGGGGGGAGGGGAGGGGGGGGGGGGGAGGGGGGGGGGGGGGGTTTCGGGCGGGGCATGAAAAAGGAAATCTCGCCGCTAAAGCCAATCCTGG
>JAODKE010000053.1:1176874-1204154 GCA_026779605.1 Mormyrus hasselquistii
CACCCCGAAGAACAAAAACAAAGCATCTCAGAATATATGCATTTTGTTTAAAATGAACAGTGGAGGAATAGGAAAATGGTAAATTAGAAGGTACAGGTAAAAAATGACATTGAACAGTGCACATGGCTAAGAAAGCGGGTCTCATGTTTGGGCTGAATTACAAGGCCCCGTTCTTTAAAGCATTAGGCTGGAGGAAGCAAAAATGAAAACACCTTAGGTTCAAAACAGCGGACATCTCTGTAATAGCATCAGCAATCGGCTGCTCGCAGCATTCCGGAAAATTCAGCTCTTATATCAGTCAGATTAGGACGTGCTTCACTTTAGTAGTTTTTTATGATGGGGGAGCATGTTTAAGCATGTTTAATTATAGTGCAAGTTTTTTGGTTATAGCTTTTGTTTTTCAGGTGTGTGGAGGACTGATTGGATCTGCAGGGAGGGGGAACTGGATAGACTGTTTTAAAGGTGGGGGGATATTTGATATTTACAGGGCGAGGTGGCCCGGCCAGACAGGTTGGTGTTTAAGGGACAGTGTGTGGGGGTTGCACTATAATGTCTGACAGGTGGTGTGTGGGGGGGCAGTGTGTTTATGACTCATAGAGCTTGGAACCTTCCCCTTTAACTGTTTATGCAGCATGGACATAGAGAAAAGGTTACACTTTCTCCCAAACGTACATCGAAATAAATAACAGTAAGACTGCTGTCGCAAAGAAAATCACGTCAGAAACAGGACAAAGCAGTTCAGAAGCAGCCAGGTTTGTATAATTATGCTGTGGTGAAAGGCCTCCCGCACACAATTCACGGTGCTGTGTTTGTGTCTGAAGGAAGAGTACATCGACTACACTGTCCCTGAAAAAGGAAAACCCGAAAGCTAAATGAGAGGGTACAGAAAATGTTCACCTTCGCTGTTCCGTCGGCCTCAACTCCACTGCGCGTCTATGAGCCCAAGAGCGCGTTGTTATTCTCTAATGAGCTATTCATTTAAATGAATGGGTGCCTTGCTAAGTGAATACATCACCGCGTAAACATACAAATTATGGAACAAACAAATAGATGACTGACTGGCCGAGAAACCCAAGGAAATTGAGAACGTTTGCTGACACATTAATCAAGCGATTAAGTAAACTATGGCAGGCTCTGCCCGTGTTTCTCCCCATTTATAGATGCGGAAAATAATTATCTCCTGACAGCCTGTCCACATATCCCATGGGTGAAATTGTCGGCCACGTTTGATGGATGCAAACAAGGGACGCAACTGGGAATGAGAGCGACTGCTCCGCTATGGACTCAGTGGTCATAATTAAGGGATACGAGTGAGGAGATCGTGTAAAATCTCAGCCTTATTCTGTACTCTACCCTCAGAAACAACACACAGACTTGGAAACAGTGCCGGCATCTGCTCTGGGTGAAGCTGGGGTGTTTCCAGAACATTCACAAAGTGTTTTAGAGGTTTTTTTAGGTTGGCATATTTTCAGATCCTTTTTGTCACGCAGCTGTGATTGGTCGAATGGAATGTTTGCTTGCTTTGCGTAATTTAATTTAACAGTTTTAACAATTTTAGCGCAACATATCACAGGGCGAAACATGATAAGAGCTGCCAAGAATTGCACAAGTGAGAATAAATCCTCTGCCTTCATTTCCTTTGTGATAAACTGGCCGATTTGATATTAAAGCGGGGTAAGGGTAGAGCGCTTCCTGCACACGGCGCAAGGCAAGAAGCTGGGGGCAAACCTCAAGCCTGTCCCTATCAGCATTTAGGGTTAGGGACAGTGGTGAAAGCATCCATCAGTGGAAAAAAAAAAAAAAAGGTATTCACAACAAAACCCGGCCTAATGATTACTGCTTTTCTTCAGAAAATTATGGATTTATACATAACAGAAGAGTTTGTCCTGAACTTGAGATGTAACACTGGTTTTCATATTCACTGTAAAAAGGTCCGTTTACATCCTTCAGCTACTCTGACATAAACAATCATGCTATGTCCTGTGATGCCACCTCAAAGGCTTCTGGTGTTGAAATACGGCAGGGGCCTGGCTCTGAGCACTTGCTTATGGCACCACACCACCAGAGAATCTCACAGAATTACCCGGAAATCAAAGTGTGCCCCTGCCACGGAATATTCTGGAAATCAAAGCTGTCCTGAGCTGACATTGCCTGCTGAGAGATGGCGAGCTTCATTTTCAGCTTGATTTAGTTCTGCAGGGCTGCCATTAAGTACAAAGGATATTCCCTCCATAAAACATGCATGTGTTAGGGGGCACAGGGTCAAAGGTTAAAATTCTGTCAGTTACAGCAACGCAGGCGGCGCAGGGCAGGAGGCAAGGGGTCAGCCTGGATGCGATGACAGTGCATCACAGAATTATAAAAATACTGAAATTAATGATGTGGTTCATTTTACCTGTAGATATAAGAAAATACCATATATAGGGCACTTAAATTTTATATTATTATTTATATTATGACAATTAAGCATAAAAATACAGCACAAGTATAATACTTTCATTCAGGGTCTCACATGGCCAGAGTCTGATTATGGAAATAAGATAAAGTTCCAGGTCATCGCTGATACGGACGCACCCTGAGTACGGGTCTCTAGACCTCACACAAAGTGGGAGTCGAACCCGCTACCCAGAATGGGCCAGGCTACACTGATATCATCCAAGGCGAAACCCAAAAACTATTTTGTCCCATAAAGGCGAGAGATCAAAGTGAAATTACTTGGAAAAAATTGAATGAAATTTTCCAAATACATTTATCTGTGCTGATAGCTTTTTGGAAGCTTCTGCAACCGAGCCATGAAACCTCCCTCATTTCAAATGATGTCATTTACACTGCAGTGAAGGCGCTGGGAATGAAAAGCAGGGCGAGCGGCGAAGCTGTTGAACATACAGTGCAGGGGAAGCAGTGATGTACAGTGAAGATCTCTGATATGGAGCATTTTACCAGCCCATAGCAGGTCTTATTTAGGTCTTTTCCAGAAGACTCTGCTGCTCATAGTGTGTTGTAGAATCTCACTACAATGACTTAAAGAGGTGGAATGGCACCGGTCAACAGCATTAAACTTTTGCAGGTTATTGTTAAATGACACACTCTTTTGTGTTTCGTGGTTTGTCAGCAAGTCTCTTCGCCTTTGAGTGGCAGACAACGGAGAACAGGCAGAATAAAACTGAGATAGAGGGAATAATGCATCGATTTTCCCATTGTCGCTTCTGAGGTGTTGGGTCACGACGACCCAACTTCAGGGAAGCGCGAGGCAGGAGGTGCCCGGGATGAGACCCGGGGGGGGAAGTATGTTCACACGGTCACACACTGTGAGCTGCCATGTGTTTAGGGACTACAGAAGGATACTGGACACGCACACAGAAAACAGTGGCTGGAGGGCACAGTGCTGCTCAGCAGGCTAGGATGTGCTTCCTGTGGTCAGTAAGTTGTTGGGTCAAATCCCAGGATCAGCAGAGACACTGTAGTTCTGAAAAAGGTGCGATCGGGACGCTTCAACAAAATGTTATTTTTAAATTGATTAAATTGACCTGGCAGGTTCCTGCCTACCATTTGCATTGCATGAAATATTCTAGCGATACGTCAATCTGATGACAACAAGCTGACTGCGGCTGCCGTGTGATTTGTGCCTTTCGACGGCATTCTGAGAGTTACAGCCGCAAGATCGTACACCGTAGTTCCAAATCTGCGCTCCTCACAGAGTGGACATGGAGCCTTCTGGAACACGTTCCCAGGGGATGTATGGGGTTTGCACTGAGGTTTCCGCTGCTGTCCTGAGGCACACCATCAGCCAGAAAGCCCTCAGTCCTGGCATGTATCTGTGCATGTCCTGCCGCGGAGATGTCGATAGGCGGTTGTGGGAGATGGATGGGGGGGCTGACTTCTCCTGATCACATCAGTTTTGCTTTTGGATTGATTTCCTCTCCAGATGCTGAGCTCTTCATTCCAGCGTGGCTCTTGATTAATTAATTAATTGCTTAACCTGGAGGCTAATGCAGGTACACCTTGGGGTAGACCAGTCCATCACGCTAAACTCAACCAACCTAAACTGTCTTGTTATACTCCTTGTTTGTGATGGGCTGTGTTAAGCCCTAAAATGACTGAATTCCTTATCCACACTGGTTTACTCTGACAACGGTCCTGATGCTTAATCGTTATGGAGATTGATAGGTGTTGGGACTTGGGTCTCGTTCTGTTTTAATACAGGCACGAGATCCGGACAGGGAGACCAGGTCTGTTGTCAAGTCTTGCCTGTTGTTTACAATATAAAAAAAATACCACAGAATTGATCTTTCACAGCTCTCTCTGACACTATTTCATGGAGACTAGCTCCTATCACAAGATCAAATTCACCGTCACTGAAGCCCGTCGTCCTTAAGTACATGTGCCCTAAGCATCAGAAAGATCCCACTTAATTCCTTACAAAATTATCAGTTGCATAATAACACCAGAAGACAACGGCTGAAATTAAATGTGTCTTGAAGATTAATTTAGCAAAACCGTAAGTTAATGATATTGAAAGACTGATTATTTTATCCTTGGGGTGGTTCCGAGTCCCTTTATGTTAACAGGAACCCAGGAAAGTTAATAAAATGCAGTATATAATTAAACCAACTGTGATGGGTAAGTTTTTTTTATATGCTTTATATATTTTTTATAACGGCTGGGAAATAATTGAGAATTCGCTTCCAATGTCCTTCATCAGAACTGAACATCTTGAAGAAAAGCTTTTACCTTCGGGTCTAACCAGGAACATTATTAATTCAGGCAAAATTGTTCCAGAAAAGCAATCCTAAAAAATCTGAAAATGATCATTTTTTTCTAAGATAATCTTATGGTTCAGATCAAGTACATGAGGTTGGGTGCTTGCAGCAATTGTGCAGATACTTGAACAATCCAGGTAACCAAAGTTGAATAAACAGACAAAGTGTAAACCAAGCAGAAAGATGCAGGACCTTAGCACAACAGCCATTAGGATCTTTAAAGATCACGACCAGCTCCTTAAATCTCTTAGCATGAGAACTGTGAAAGTCTTGACAAGACACTAAAATCCATCCATCCATCCATCCATCCATCCATCCATCCATCCATCCATCCATCCATCCATCCATCCATCCATCCATCCATCCGATTCTACAATGCAGGAACAGGGTGCGATGACAGTACATAATAGAATATTTAAGATATTTACCAGGGTGTGTTACTGCTCCATTAGTGGTGTGCTCCACACACACACACACAGACAGGCACACACACACGCATGTTGGTCTTCCTATCCAAATGGGGATCCGTCCATTCATTTCCATGGGGAAAAACCTTAATCCCAATGGCGACACCCTTAACCTCTACCCATCCCTAACCTTGACCATAAGTAACCAACCCAAATACAAGACTTTTGGCAATTTTACTGTTTTGATTGCATTCACAGATTTTTATAAAACTGAGGGTATTCAAACGGGGACCTCAAAAGATTTCCCCAAAAGTAGGGAAATTTCAGGTTTTACTACACTTTGGGGATGATTTGGTCCTCAAATGTGATTTATGCCCACACTTATACACACACACACACACACACACACACACAGACACACTTCTGATGCATCATGTAGCAAATATGTCCTTCATTCTAATAGGAACCCGGGGATTTATTTCAGGCAGTATTATAAATACGGCTGTCAGTTCATTTACCACAGCATCTAAAAACTAGGTACTTTATTTCATATGCATAGAAAAAGTGCTTTGACACAATAATCAAAAGCTGCTACTGAAAACCATGTTTCCAAAAAACACTCAATAAATGGATCATAACAACAACAACAACATTAAGAAGCTAATTTTCCCCTGGTTAACATTGATCATGTATGAGAAATATGACGCCCAGTTACAATGTTTCGATTATCCTATTCTGAATGGTAAAGTATGGAAATTCACATAGACAGTTAGGGGAACTGAATAGGGGTGGGGGGCATTTAAAGCTCAGGGCATTGATCTACACCCAGACGCAATTAGGATTACGGAGCCCACAATCACAGCAGAGGGGCGTGGCCTATTGTTTGGCGTAGCATTCGCCAATGGCGCATTAGTATCCTAAATACATGACACCTACAAAGCGTCCTCAGATGGACATTTACCTGTGGATTTAAAGTCTGACCTCAGCTGGCCAGGAGGCGTAACTACAAGGAGTGTAATTGGATTCATGATTTAACCGGCAGCAAACCATAAACTTAATTTGTGGTAATTCAGTCAGCGTGAGAGCATCATTTCAAAATTATGAAAAACGACAGATAAATCACATTAAAAAGACGCAATAACACATTAACTAATTATAAACTGCCATGAGGAGGAACTCTGAAACAGCTATGCTAAATGCTAAATCTGAACAAAAAAGCAGTCTGCCAGAGAACAAAAGGTGCTTGTTAAAAAGAACTGTAGATTTTTAGGCACAACTAACTGACATGATAAATCGGCCTGATACTGTAACACAAAAGAGCACTGTAGACAACATTATAATCTGTCTGGCTTTCTTCCCTTCTCCTGTAAAGAATGATTTTCTTTACCAATGCCCTCCCCTCCTGACGACTGCTTCTCTGCTTGCATCTTGCCTGCGTTTTCACCTTTAGCTGACTTACGGCCATGTTTAATTGGCACCAGTGCGGGTAGCTTGTCGGGTACTGTAAAGCGCAGCGCATGGCAGGGACGCAGATGGCAGCCCGGGAGACACCCATCTTGGTGACCAAAGCCAATCCCAGGGCGAGGGGTGTTTTTCCGACCTCGATGATGAAATCTCCTGCAAGTGCTGATGGCTTTGTTCAGTTCAAAGGGTTTCGCTTTTTTGAATCTAAAAAGCTCTGTGTTAGCGCTTCATGTTACCAGTAGTGTTCACTTAATTTTCTATTGTTATTCTGATTAAATTATTTGCTGAAAAGATAAAAAACCCCAGATTAAATTAGATATTGTTTCTGAAGCACATCACTATGGAAGGAAGGCGTCTGTAGGGAAAGCGACATTACGGTTTTATGAGGAACACTGTCATTCCTTCAGAAACCAGAAGAACAAAGTTTTTGGTGCTACAGGTAGTTAGTGTTCCTGTTTTTGTGTTCATTAAAGTACTTTCAGTACTTCAAAGTACTGACATTAGACACCGTGCTCATTTGTTTCACAGCATCAAGTCATAATTGTGTCTGAGAGTTCACAAGTATAGTGATCAGGAATGGCTCACTGGGAAGTGGTACTTCCCTATGCCTACAAGACTGGGGGGGGGGGGGTGGAATTCCAGCCCACTGCATGTAGGCAGCTTGCATTCTGTCCATCTGGTGCATGGGCTTCCTCTTGTAGTCCGAAAACTTGCAGTTGGATGAATAAATTGTCCACAAACCGCTCAGTGTTTGCGTGCTGTGATGAGCTGGCATGCCATGCAAAGTGTCCACAGCCTAATGCTGCTTGATCCATTCACCCCTGTTAGCAACTGACCCTGTGTCCCTGTAACCATGTCCCAGGTAAGCAGTCAGAAGGATGGAAAGTGATTTTGCATGACACCTAAGTCACCAATAATCTAGTCAAGAATTCAGTGTCGTGTTCAGTCCCCTCGAACCGATCAGCTGTGGCTGCTCTCCTGCTAATTCTTTAATCAAAGTTTCCTGGCACAATGGGGACTTGTACTGGTTTATGATGGGGACGTGATGCTGGAGGTGGAGTTGTGGAAGCTGGGGCAGGGTAATGAGCTGGGTAACACCCGGAGATGTTCCTGATGTGTGATCCTGCCTGTCACAGACACCTCATTAAAAAGGCCACAGGGTGTGAGGAATGAAGCAGTCGGAGGAATCTAAAAGGGCCAAAGATTAATTACACCCATGAAAGATGAAAAAGGCCTGAGCACTTATTAAAAATTTTGGACGTCCGCCAAAAGCGTCCCGGAAGGCCGCATCTCTCCGTCCTGTTCTCCTGTGCGGATGTGATGTACGTTCTGATGCGATCCCTCTTCAAAGCCTGTGGTTTTGCCGGCGTTCCTCCTTCCCGGGGACCCTCTAAATCACACATCGCCGGTTAGCGACGGATTCTCATTCACAAGTCACATACGATGCTAGAATCCAGGGCTCTCCAACCTCGACGACTGTGCCTCTGTGGAACGGACAACATTTTTTTCCCCTCAGAGGCTCTGCTAAGGGAATTACTCTGGTCAGCATCCCGCAGAGAGCTGGATCCGTGACCCGGCACCTTCCGGCCTGCTCCAGATTGTCGCTTCCCCTGGGGCTCCACTTCAGGAAGTATCTTGCTGCGTTAAACTCCAGACGGGCTCATTAAGGACACGTGGCAAGCAAAGGAGTAACTGGGGCACTACAACGGCCAAGCAGCCTGACTTTCGACCCGCACGTTGCCACTTCCAGTTACTGCAGGATTTCTAATTTTTGGCTCTTTGACGAGCGACATAGTATCAGTCATGCGACAAAACTCTTGCTTTGAACACGTATGAACCAGAAGAGCAACATTATGAACTTACATACAGCATTTGTGAAGTAATGCAAGCAACAGCCGTAGTTCTGCATTCCATTGCTGCTGCTAAAGATGCAAGTCAATGAATTATATGATGCCTCTACAGACACGTTATGTCTATTAAACTAAACATCCACACCGACTGCACACTGTAAAACCTGATGTGATATCCTGTAAATGTTTTATTAATATTCTGGTTTTTGACCACAGGCTATTATTAAAGTTAATTGATAATTACTATTGGTATTTACTAATGCCTTTTAGATTAAGATACGGACAGTTTTACCTCATACTATCTATTTTTTATGAGTTAGATCTTATTCTGTGCTTATTCTTGGCAGTTCTTATGCAGAGACATAGTTCAACCATATGAGAAATATCTGGGAGAATCAGAAAAACCTAAGAATTGGACTCACGTTCTTTCAGAAAGTAGAGGATGGAGCATAGTCGTTGCTTGCTAACCCAAAACCACTGCAACAAACGTTTAGTGGACGCTAATACACTGAGTGTATCTGATACGAGTGAATGATACATGTGTGTGTGCCTGTGTCTGTGTTGGGGGGGAGGGGGGTATTTCTGACCAATCACAGCCGCATGTGGGAGGGGCACTCATAAATATGGGAGGGCCTTGTGCTGTCTTGGCACCATCATTACACAGAACGCCCAGAATGGACTCACCAGTGCCCGGCTCACACTCCTCGAGGTCCTCGTCATCGCTGGGGCACTCTGCTGATGCCACGAGGATGTCGTCAGTGTTCTGGAAGGCAGAGACAGGCCACAGTGAGAATGGTCTATATTATAAAGCGGGAGCAGGGTGGTATAATACTACAGTATCACTGTCAGCACAAAACGAAACCCAACATAAAAACTCAGACACTTCTCAGTCTCTTTCATTTGCAATTTTGATTTAATCTGCTTAATAACTGTTGGGTCACTTGAAGAAATGAATCCAGCTGGCGTTCCTAGCCGTTTCAGTCTTCAGGTATAATCGCACAGATTACACCCTCATCAAGTAATGAAGCAAAGAAAGTTCTGCTGAAAATCGTTCGATTCCTGTCCGCGGAACGTTGGCCTTCAGCCTTACAGAGACCCGGGGCGTTTGCTCCGTAAATGACTAGACTGATAGAAGCAATCCAGTTTACCGCCACGTGCACCATTAGAGCGTAATTCTGCTGATTTTCACTGAACTGCCTTTCATACACAGGAGTTAATGTTCTGGGCTGGGATGCCAGGCTCATAGAAAATGCAGCTTGATCACGCCGCCGATTGATTCCCGCTCTTTGGTTTGTCCCCCGCATTTCCGTTTGCCATTTCAAATTGCATTATTAATCAAAAGCCAAGGAGGAGATCCAGGCTGCGCCGGTTCCCGTGCCACACAGGCGAGAAAGAAAAAGGGTCCAATCAAAAAAAGATCAGTGCGCAGGTATATGATGCCTGCAAACCTCGCCGAAGCTGGGACGCCATCCACGTCACCATTGTGATGTGATGACAATGACAAAAATAAGATGAAGCGGCGGGCGGGGCGGGGCAGGGGCACTTAAAGGTAGATAGACAGAATTCTCGCAGCACCAGCAGAACAACAGGAAAAAGTTTATTCTGAAGAGAGCTGTTGAAATTAACCATATCAGTCACTTGCTGGAAGAAAACTATGGATTTCGGTTGAGAGAACGGACCGAGAAAATACATTTTTAGGGTAGATTGGTTTGTATCGATAAGATAAATGGTAGCATAATATAATATAATATAATATAATATAATTGGACCCAACAGTTCTCGGTTCAGCCATATGGAATAGAGATACTTATCAATGCCTGTGGGGACACTTGACACTTTTTATTCACCTGTCCCATCCTGCTGCCCTTCGGACGCACATGAGGTGAGACCAATCTTTGGGGGCCCAGTGCAGCGGCCCTGGAGTAGTTAGGGGTTAAAGGCCTAGATCAAAAGCCCAACAATAGTATCAGCCTGGGATTTGAACCGATGACCTTCTGGTTACAGGCATATAACCCACACAACACACACACACCCCCTCACATGAGTGGGCTTCTCCTCCAAAGGTTCCTAGTCACGTCCAGCGCCAGCCTGTATAGCGCACGCTGATCCGTCAGTACACCTTTTGAAAAGTAGTTCCGTGTACCCCGCTGCCAGGAAGTAGAACACCTCGCTTTTGCACCGTGTGATTCCGCACTGTAAGCCTGCCTGCACATAGGTGGTCAGAGAGGAGAGAAACTTTCAGTTGCGTTACGCTGCAGCCTGAGCACGTGACCAGCGCCAGATGTGCACAGGAAGGCTTTCCCGAATGTCTGCTGACGCTTCGTGTGGACAGAAGCCCCAGAGCCGTCTCTAGCCTCTTGGTAAATGCAGCTGCATGTCACAACATGTCAGTGAACAAGAGTTTAATGCTTTTCCCACCAGCACAGTAATATGTATGGGTGGGGGGTGGGGTGGTGGTCTCCCAGTTGACTCAGCCTAATCTTAAATTGTTCTTCATCTTCTGATTTTCCACCATGTTGGCGCCAGAATAAATCTGAAGGTGAGATTTTCACCGGCTAATAGGCTAATCTTTTTTAGCGCCTTGCGCTGATTCTTTTTTTCCTTGGGGCAGTAGGGGGAGGGGCACAAGTGGTCCTGCATGGTGCCAACCAGGGGCGTAGTTACAGATGAATGAATGGGGGGGGGGGTGCTGAGTCTTTCCTATTCACGACTTAAGCCTATAAATATACATTTATTTCAAGGGGCTAAAAAACATTTTATGGGGGATACAGTCGCCCTAAAAGGGGCTGGACTATGCCCGTGGTTCTGGTGGAGAAACAGAGAGTCTCTCACTTATCCAGACCAACTCCACACCAAACAAGAGGTGGAGATTGATACAGGATGGTACAGAAATGCCAGGAATCCTCCATCCTCATGAGAGGTAAGTTTGCGTGTTAAATGATTATGAAATTCAGGGTATTTCACTAATTGCCAGCCACTAATGAGGGGTAACATTTAGATACGGGAAAAGCGCCGGTTGCCAGATGTAATCAGCGTACTTTGGTCACGGTGTACTAGTGAAACAGGCCGAACATCATCGCAGCCCCATTTCATCCACTGAGCTTTCCTTAGCTACAGCGCTAATGGCTGCATCTTTCTGTTGGACTGAAGGACAGAGAGGGCAATGTGGGCCTGGCAGAATTTTTAGCTTGCTAGCTAAGATGCTAACAAGCTCCCTCATCTGTGGCTACCTGCCACATCCGGCCTGTTACCTGTTAACCCTGTAATAGTGGGTAAAATCCTCCCAACTTATTCCTCGGGTATGATTTAAAAATTAACCAGGGGTGTAGGGGTGCTACTGCACCCCCTACTGGTCAGATGAAAATGCTATCCAATAACAACTAAATTATATTGTAAAGTTATAATTCAAAATCTGGCTTGTGTCAGAGTCATATCAATGCTTAATAGTAGTTTATTCCAAATGTATGCACTATTTTTTTCCCCACAAATTTATTTATGTGGATGAATGACTCTCTCATCTTGAACCCCCCGGGAGAAAAGCCTTCGGGTTGCCTGCGTTCTTATGTAGATCTTAAATACCCCATCAATAGCGCAGGTGTGTAACGGTAAGG
The DNA here is from genome assembly GCA_026779605.1 of Mormyrus hasselquistii. Classification (NCBI taxonomy): domain Eukaryota; kingdom Metazoa; phylum Chordata; class Actinopteri; order Osteoglossiformes; family Mormyridae; genus Mormyrus; species Mormyrus hasselquistii. The sequence goes on from JAODKE010000053.1 coordinate 1,188,967, forward strand.
GCTGTCAGGCAGTAACAGCGGCGCCCCCTAAAGGCAGCCTGAATGGCTGAAAAAAGTGTCATTAATATCCCAGCATGATGAGATGAGTCAGGTACTCATCTTCCCTGGATGAGAAGGAACGAGGTCATGCTCTGTGTCTTTGTTTCCGACGCCAGAGCTCCGTGGAGCTGAATATGAACAACGGCGCCAAAGTGACGCGATTAAAGCCGCTGTTCTCAACGCAGTACGAGTGGCGGAGCCTCGAACCCATCATCCCGGAGCTGGGAGTCACAGCTAGATCCTGCTGCCTTTTCAGTCAGCTGTCAAGCGTTTTCTGAAACGCTCACACTCAAAAGCAATAATATGAACATCATTGTCCTCCTATAAATACACCAACAATATACTCTGGCTTATTCAGCTGCATCATGAGAGGTTTATTATTTATAATCATAAATATTCACACCATACATATTCCAAGCCAACAAGGCAAGATTTTTACAATGATATTTTAATTGAAAAAAAACTAATCCATCCATCCATCCATCTTCAAACAGCTTATCTTGGTCAGGGTCGGGGGCCTGGAGCTTATCCCAGGTGGTGCAGGGCACTTGCAAACACACTCTATGGGCAACATTTAGGCAAACTGCATGTCTTTGGACTGCAGGAAAAAACCCATATCACACATGAAAACTCCACACACACACACACACACACACACACACACACACACACGCAATCCATGAGGTTGGCGTGACGTAACAGAGCTGCACACAGAGCCACCAAATCACTCAGAAGAGGCACTTTCCTTATAAGGGAATATATGGGACTGGTGTCCTGAAAGGAATTTTGGGACAGCAAGCTATCAGAATAACTGCCTGGTATAGTTGAAGCAGGGAAATTGAAACCCGCCGCGAGGAGACATGCATACGCACCAGCCGCCTCCATTCCTGTCTTCTGCTGGTGACCCAGAGACCTGACCGCAATGCAGAGCTCTGATCGAATCTACACACGAATATACTGAGCAAAAGAAATCACACCCAGGTTTCTGGGTATGAAAGACACAAATATCGGCAAGAGGGGCTCAGAAAAGAGCACGTTTCCATAATGTGCGCAAGAGAGCGAGATCCTTTACGATCAGAGCAGTGCGTTATCAGATTCCAGAACTGCGGTTCCTATTGTTATTGAAATGAGGATGAGGTCGCCTCCATAACGATTTTAATTTTCAATGTCTGTGTCTTAATTAAATTCACTGTGGATTATCGCCATATTTAATTGCGCAGAAAATACACTCAGCTAATATTGCGGGTGTTTATCTGCATTGTGTTCTTGAAAACAATCAGTTAGGTGCTAAGTGAAAATGGAAAGTTCCAATGAAATGAAATCCTACACACAGAAGCACGAAGTTGTCACTCAAAGAGTATTGCTTATAGCCCCTGGACCCTCTAGTCTAGTGACTGTCTCATGCAAATGCATGTCCTGAGTGGCTGGGCCTGACCTCTGACCCTGCTGTAAGCCTTCTCCACGGTTTGGAGTCTGTAGTATTTTTCCTTTTTCTTTCCCGCATGGCGATGCTGAAATGGCCATCTCTTCTTTCTCTTCCTCGCCCACCCCGTGGAGACGCCGAACCCCCTCCCCCACGCCCAATAAAATCAAGCCCATGTCACGTGGTTCTGCCCGCCATTGCTAACCGGCAGCCAACCGTCGCTTTTCAAATTCTGCTACTGGCCGAACGGGATGTCACATCATACGCCGCTGGGTGTCGGTGTCAGTCAGTGTGCCCGACTAAAAAGTGTCCCCAGTACCTGGGGCACAAACCCGAGGACGACACACACAACAGGCTCCCTCTGCTCTTTGTGTCAGAGCCTCTCTTGCCGAATCCAATTTTTCGGGGCCGTCTTAGCGTTGACGTGGGGATTAGCTCCCGGGTGTAATATGGCTGCCCTGATGTCATTATCGGTTATATAGCTCCCAGCTGGACCTGTGCGGTGGGGGGAGTGCGGCTACACAAACCGAGCAGTCCCGATAAGAGAATAACGCCCATTACCCATAAGGCCCGGTGTTTACGGGCCCCTGAAACACATGATGGTGCAGCTGGCTCTGCATGCTGAAATGGATTTTACTGCCGACAGTGTGACTTCATCTCCGCGGATGCGCGGGCGACTCCCGTATAACGACGCGCGGTACGGGGACGTGAGCAACGATGCTGGTGTGTTTTGACAGCTAGGAATTTGCTCATTCATTGAGCTGAAAAATACTGCCCTGAAGGTTTACCGCTCCGGTCTCAACAGGATATAAACAAAGATGAGCCGTTTAATTAGGCCCCTTTAATTTGTATTTAGAGAACATTCCTGGTTGATTTGCACCAGGCCTTTATCTATGTGTTCTTACTGTGGAGCGTTTAGTTTAAAAAGACTAATTAGCGCTCTTTATTGACTACTACACGCAGCCTAGCTATTATTGTGAGAGAAAGCAGAGAGAAAGCAGAGAGGACCTAAAAGCTTCGGTCCGGGAGCTGTTTAAGCATGGGACGCTTCTCCTGGCTGGGGGGGGGGGGTGGGGGGCTCCTGATTCGAGTTCATATTGAGTTAACAACGTCATCGTTACCATCATCACAAAACCATCATCATCATCGTCACCATCATCACATCACCATCATCATCATCGTCACCATCATCACATCGTCACCATCACCATCATCATGTTCTCTCCTGACTGATCCTCGAACCTCTGCCTTACTCACTTCTCCTCCTGGACGTAGGAAACTGATTTTAGGTAGAGCTTCAGAATTATGGTCTTAAAGCAACGGTGCCCTTGGTGGGAAGATATTGCCTGTGCACCCCCCCCCAAAAGAAATGATCAAGCTGAGATGCTAAAAAAGAACAACTGAGGCATATGGTACATTCTGGTAACACCACTGCTTCCACCCCACCCTGCCCCCCCCCCAGCTACCAAAATTGCTCTTGCGCTTGACATTGTGGCCTTGCAGCAGAGCAGAATCAGGCCAAATCAACCCCCCCCTTAATACTTCATCCTAATTTAAGCAGTCAGTCTCACTTTAAATGATCCCACTTTTTATAAATGCGCCTACATTGCATAAATTCTGATTTTTTTCATAAAAATATTGTGTTTTCTGCAGAAAGCACAAAATTCCTTCATCGGGGGCCGTTACAGACCTGCATATGATTATGTGATTTCAGCAGCTTTGATTATGAACAGCTGTTCACAGTGACAGCCCATTGTACATAGTCATTAATTGTCCTAATTGCATTTCCTTCAAGGGCTACGTGCTACAAAATGGTACCAGGGGCTAGGCAATAAATCAGGCTCTCTGAACGCTAAGAGCACAAAAGAACAGTTGCAAGACTTTTTAAGACAGCTCCAAATTGGGGAGAAACTCTCTGCCGAGGAAGACTGAAAGCAGTGAGCCGGCATATATACCTACATCACCTCTTCCCTCAATTCTCTGTCAACATTCTCTGCAGTCTCCATCTCCTGCCTTAGGAAGGCATGATTGTCCGATATCCCAGTGAACATCACTGCCAACCCCTCTGCCCGGGTTTCCCTCTCAGTCATATCTCCCTTCCCTCTCACCTTTCTCATTTCCCTCAATCTCTCCTGCTCTCTTTCCATTTCTATCAGTCAGCCCACCTTCCTTGAACAGCGGCACACGAACTCGCCCTAAGTATGTGGACACTCCAAAACCAAGGGTAATAGTATGAAGCCGGCTAACCCTCCATTGCTACAATAGCTCGTACTCTTCTAGTAAGGCTTTCCATTAGATGATGGAACATTGCTGGTGGAATTTACTGCCAGTGAGGTTGGGTATTGATGTTGGGTGATCAGGTCCTGCTCTGTGAGCTTGTGTGGCCGACCACTTCACACCTGAGCTTGCTCACAGATGTTGTGACCTTCCCTCACAGTCACTTCACTTAATGTCGACCAGGGCAGCTCTAGCAAGACAGGAATGAGGTGAACAGCCTTGTTGCAAAGACGGCGTCCTGTGATGGTGCCAAGTGGAAAGTCAATGACCTCTTTGTCAAAACCACCCATTCTGCTGCTAATGTTTGTCGCAGGAGTTTGCATGGCTGTGTGCTTAATTATACACCTGTGTCAGCAATGACTTAATGAGGCAACTCCTCTGATTAATAGGGGTATCCACATACTTTTAACCATATACCGTCCCAGTCCTAAGAATCATTGTGACAGCGGACAGCCAGCACCGGGGGGGGGGGGTTAACACAGTGCTGACTCCGCCTCCTGCTGACCCCGCCCCTGCTAACCCCGTCCCTGCTAGTCCCGCCCCCTGCTGACCTGTGTGACGCTATCCCTCATCGTCGGTGAGCGTTGTTTGCGGGTGGTAGTAGTGGCCATGGTGGTGGTGGTCTCCATAATAGTGGTGGACATGTCGGCCAGGGGGGTTGCGGAGGTGGTCTCCGTGGTCAGGACGGATGGCACGTCCCCCACCAGTCTCAGGTTCCCCTCGGACTGCACATTGGGGTCCCCCTCGGCCGCCAGCTTCAGAACCTGCAGGCCGTTATAGTAGAGCCCCGAGATCTGGCCCTGGAACGGCCGACCTCGGTCTTTGCCCCCGATCTTGATCGACGCCTGGCTGTTGAAGATGGTCAACTGTCTCCCTGCGAGAAGAAACAGTGAGAATATAGGAGACGGGAAACAGCGTGAGAGAGAGCAGGTGTGATGGGTACATCGATCTACAGTTGGCGGTTTACAAAAGGGGCAATTTCCATCTTTAAGAACAGTTCCTGGCAACACTCAAGGAGTTTGGGCCTTGCAAAAAAAAATACAAATAAAACGAGTCATTATAATTGCAGCCAGGATCTTGTATTTAGAGGGAATTATTTGCTTTTAGGGGATAAAGTTTCACTTTACACTTTCTGAAGTTCCCAGATTGCATCTCACTATCTTTAAAGGACCAAATGAAGGAGCGGGATGCTGTGGAATAAGCTCGTGTTTGGCAGCGGAAAGGAGAAAACTCCAAATCTCGACAATTGTGATTTACGGGTAATACGGCTCTGGAAAATGCGACACCCGCAGCGGTGCTGTCATCTCCATTGGCCCACTGTCATTTGCGAGGCCCAGAGCTAATGTGTTGCCAGGATCTATAGCATTTTGCTCTCCCTCTGCTAACGTCTGTCCTTCCCTCTCCGGTTAAAGGCTATTACAGCTAAATTGAGCCACTTATGACAATTCATCATGATGGTTCTTTAATGTGTTTCTTAAGGAGCGAGGAGGCAGCTAGCGTGCAGTCTGGTATAACGTCGGATGCTGTTCGGAGGGACCGGCTTACGGCCACGCCGAGCACCGCGGCTACATGGCGGGAATTTGCCTGCTGGTACCAAATTTAGAAGAAAAATATCTGAAAGGCAAAATGCCGGACATAGGACTAAATTGACATTGGCGACTGCTGTACATCTTGTTACTTCTTCAGATACGATCAGTCACTATATATATATATATATATATGTATGTATAAGGCTGTCAAATTAAGCTTCATTAACATGAAATCACTCCCAACTGGGGTTTGCGTCGGATGAGAACGAACAGTCCGTCCTACATCCTTTCGTCTCAGCCGGGGACTTCGTAAATTGGGCCGATTATTTGGTTAATCAGGGGCTGCATGCCCCCCTCCCCCCCCCCCTTGCCGTTCCACATCTCCTGCTATATTGGGAAAATGCATAGTTGGGGAAAAAGTGCCCAATTACACTAATCATTACTTTCATTTAGGGCTGAGAGGGATAATTAGACGCCCAGCTGGAATGAGGACTTAAAAACATTCGCCAGGCCTTGTGATGGGGGGGGGGGGGGTGTGGGGTGTTCAGAGCCACTTTCTCGTGTGTCGCACGTGGCCTCGGCACAAGTGCCGTCACAGTTTTGAACCCTTGGGTCCAGAGTGGGACTGACCACTGGAGAGGAAGCAGAGGTGCTGGACAGACATTAGCAGGGAGATAAACGTCACTGCGGTTTCTGTGTGTACACCCCCACAGAGTGAGAGAGAGACAGAGGGAGAGAGAGACAGACAGACAGACAGACAGACAGACAAACAGACACACACACACACACACACACACACACACACACACACAGACAACCATCTCCCTGACTGATACAATATTTTTCTGGACCGGACACCTCACATATACCTGCGTTTCTCTTTAATCAAAGCCTACAGATTGGACTCAGCATATTCCAGATGCGGTGGATCGACTGGCCGTGGGCTAAGTGATGTTAGCTCCATCAAACATGGCTCTACAGTGGCCTCTGGTTCTCCTCCATATCTAATGGACTCCTGTATTAGTGTCAGGAGATCTGGGCCTGCAACCCCCCCGGGCTTTACACATTCTTACCCCCACGGTTCCCTACAGAGGTGTGTTGATCCAGGATCTCATCTACCCAGGTACTCTGCTCTTGCAGCTTCAGTTTATCAACACTTTGAGCCTTTAGATTTGACATTCAGATGCAGGCAGCCGATTGTCAGGACTGACGAGGAGTCGAATTAGAACCTAAACACACCCCATCAAAATGCACAACGGATAATTAACTTCACCCCAATCTCTGTGACAGCCAGATCTGAGATGACACCTCCTTCTGGGTGCTAAAGCCAGTGACTAGTGGGGTAATTCCTCCAAGCTCTGTTTCTGAGTCCAGGGAAACCGTGACATTTACTCGTACAGTAAGAAGCTGACGTGTCGTTTTCCAAGACTCACTCAGTCCGTTTGTTATTGCGTTTGAGATGAGACAGCCAGTGACCTAAAGTCAGGCTTCCTCATCATATGTCACAGTGCGGGGATCCCAAACTCACTCAGATCTCATGCGATCCAACGAAGGACGTTAACGTTAAATTTCCAAATCTTAGTAAGTTACAGGTACAAAATTTACAGAAATCTTCTCAAAAATGTATCCTGTACACTGTGTGACTTTTGGCAATTCGCTCTTCAACTGTGCCAGTAGGGGACGGGCATGGTGTGGGTGCTGTCAGCCTGAAAGGCCACAGTGCAGCCAGCAGTCGCCCTAGGGGGTAAGTGGCCCGATTGCTGGTTTGAGGTGGTAAATCTGTCAGTGGCCCCCACCAAGCCTCTGTGGCCTGATGGGAGGTTTACTCAGAGCAGAGTACCCCCCGGGGCCTTATGGTTACAGTGACTTTGTGGGGGGTAGCTCTCCCCGCAGGGGGCTGTGAAGCCGGGACAGGGTTCAGAAATAAGCAAGATAAAATGATCCTTTGATTTTTTTGTGCAAAATAAGGTTCCTCAGTGATGCCCGCAGTCTTTGCCGCGCGATCGATTTTTTTGGAACTGTCCGGCAGCCATCGATCTGGCACTCAAGCCGGTGCCATGTTACAGCGGGCAGGAAACGCGGCGTCGCAAAGGCCGTGGTGAGCGCTTCGAAATGCGACCGTGCAAGTGCTGCGACCCTGCGCTGGTGCCGGGAGCTGCGCCTCATTAGCATTTCCCAGGATCTCTGTCTTCTTGTGGCATTAGCAGAATGATAAAAGAATCCGTGTGAAGATCAGCATTGAAAAGCAGAGCATCCTTGGGAAGGGAGAGGAGCTCCCCAGGAAAAAGCAGCCAGCTTTGATCTTGAAAGGGCCGGAGATTGCATTTAGAAGCATGTCGGGGCTGGCGGGGAGCGTGCCGACTGGCAAGTGGAGAGCGGCTGTGGCCGCGCAGGCCGGGCCTGGCATGGCGGGACGCTCGAGCCAGGGGTCGGAGGGCGGAAGCAGGAAAAGAAAAAAGCAGGTCAGGGATAGAGAATGGCGAGAGGATTATGCTGAAAAAAGGAAGGAAGACAGGGAGCAGGAGAGAGGAGAGAGGGACAGAGAGAGAGAAGGAATGGGAGACCACAGGGGTAAAGCACTGAGTGGAGAGAGTGAGTGAGTGAATGAGAAAAGGACAGAGAGAGAAAAAAGGAATGGGAGACCACAGGGATAAAGCACTGAGTGGAGAGAGTGAGTGAGTGAATGAGAAAAGGATAGAGAGAGAAAAAAGGAATGGGAGACCACAGGGATAAAGCACTGAGTGGAGAAAGGGAGCGAGTGAATGAGAAAAGGAGAGAGAGAAGGAGAGAGAGAAGGAAAAGGGATAAAATGCTGAGAGGAGAGATGGAGAAAGAGAAATTGAGAGAGACGTCTGCGGCAGAGGCAGGATATAATCCAATTTAATTATTTTAATCAGTACTAACACTAATATATTTTCAATTTTTAATTATACAGCCTTTCTCTAATAGTTAAAGGCATATCTTAGAAAGCTCTCCTGCTTCATTTTGGTAATTATTATATAAAATCTGTTTTCCTCACAGAAACTGATGTTTATTAGTGTTCATAAACTGGCAGCACAAAATTACATCCTTCTATGCTGAAAAACACTGCAAAAATGTATTGGGAAGAACTATTAACAATAAAATTACTCCCCAATGTTCCGTTCACTACAATAACAGAACATACTGCTTTGTGTATAAATCCATTATGATATATAATTCCACACTATTCTTTGCTAATAATTATACAGTCACTAAACATACTAGTTACCTTACCAGTTAACATGCTAAGTACCGTTAATTTTAGTTGACCTTTCAAAGTTTTGAGATATTTATATAATAAACCCGGCTTTTCCCTCTCCATCGGCACCCACCCATTTTTAGTTGGGGAGTCGCGGGGGTCCGGAGACTATCCTGGAAGCTGCAGGCACAAAGCAGGGAACGACCCAGGATGGGGTGTCAACCCATTGCAAGGCAGACACCGTTAGGCATCTGCAGTTAGCCTCAGCATGTTATTGGACCGTGGTGGTGGTGGGGGGGGGGTGGTAACCGGGGGAACCCCATGACGACATGGGGAGAACATGCAAACTCCACACACATGGAGTCATGCTGGAGAATCCTGGTTCCATGGGTGTGAAGCAACAGTGCTGACCACTGCAGCACCATCCCACCCTTCCCAAAAGCAGTGGTTTATATAAAATGTAAGCTTGTTGTACTGTCCTAAACAAGCTTTTAAAACAGGCAAAACACTGTATTTACTAAAGTGAAGTCATAATCATTCACAAAAGGTCTAAGTGTTTTATTTGTTGTGAATTTTACCCCCACTTTCCAAAAACACTGACAGAGTGTTGGCTGTTATCACGGTTGGGTAAATGAGAGTCTGTGCGATAGCTGGCCTTCAGCGGTACTCTGTGTTCCCATTTACAGATGACTTTGCCAGTTGGACTACATTTCCTTCTTTTTTTCCACAGGCCAAAATTACATACTTGTGCTGACTGGGTAGAGGCAAACATGAGAAATATCACATATCTCTTCTGTGCCTCAGTGAGTCCTGTGTGCTCCATTGATGTTCCAACTCAAGCTTAGGTAGAAGTGTATACTCCTACTCCAGTTTCACTGTTTGACTATGGGTGTTCCAATCCAATCAAGGGAAAAGTGCACACTCCTGCTGTTTCACAGTAGGGCTTAGGGTGTTCCAATCTCACCGAGGAAAGGTGCACACTCCTGCAGTTTTACAGTAAGGTTTGGGGTGTTTTGATGTCACTGAGGAAAGGTGCACACTCCTGTTTCACAGTAAGGTTTATGATGTTCAACCATCCACTTTTCTGGATATTTGGAATCTGCGACGTATCACACGACAAAATCTAAAGAACTCTCCTTGTGTTTGAGTGCCATGTTTGCTTGGCAAAGTCAAAGGTCAGCTGGGGAGAGTCTGGGTGCTGGGGGTTCAGGAGAGTAAAAGATGGGGAAGATGAAGCAGGTGTGGAGAGGAGGGGACTTGAGGCTGTGAAAAGTAGAGTAAAGGATTCAGAAAAAGACTGCGTCCATCTTCCTCGACCACTGAATCCAGCAGAGGGTCGCAGTCTGTCCTGAGCCTGTCCCAGGAAGAGTCTCGGGCGTCTCCATTGCAGGGCACAGACTCCAATACTACAGGCAAGTTGGCGATGCCGACACGTTTTTGGAGCTGGAGAGGAAAGCGGTGTCCCCGGGAGGGGGGGAACCACGTCATGGAGGGGCCGGGCAAAGCCCCCAGACAGAGCCAGAAGTAGGATTCAAAGGCCCCTTTGCTAGAAATGCGAGCTGACAGTGCTGCCCACCAAGGCAACCTTAGTCAGGGGATGAGCAGCGGTGCCTCATGGATGGAGGTGCAGTGAGTCTTCACAAGTCTCCAAAGGCACATTCCTGCTGATCTGCATTCGTAGAAGCTGCAGAATATCTCACAATAAATTGGTGTTCCGGGTCAATAGGGACCCATGACCACCAAGCCTTGGTGAGTTAATTAAACGGCAGAAAATTCCACTGTCGAGCTCCTATGTTGTGTTGATTTTGTTTTTCCCCCACGGCTATGGAAATATTTTGCCAGAATCGAGAGGTGTCTGTCTCAGTCCAATAAACCAGCCCAGAAACAGCACAATCAATCATCACTGTGGCTTCTAGGTTAACATTCAGGAGAAGGTAACATTAAAATCCAAACACAATCAGTAAACGAGATCATTCATTCACGCATATGCGAGCGCACACACATACACACACACACGCGCACACACACACACACACACACACACACACACACACACACACACACACACACACACACACACACACACACACACACACATTCAGAATCAGGAGATGAAACAGTAAATGTTAAAGGGACCTTGGTCTCTTAATTGTTTCCCAATTTTCATTGTTAAATTAAATCATTAGTCACTAACAGTGTCAAAGGAGCAGAAACCATATTTAGGTGCAATTTAGATTTGCTGTTTGCATTTAAATCAGCACAGCTCATTTTTCAGGCAAAAAAACTTTTTTTTTAACCCTCTGAGTTTTTACATTTGTCTGGTGGGACATACTGGTCCGGCTTCGTTTAGCGCTGACTGTTTATGGGTGTGTTTATTCAGCCTAATTATCTCTATGTTTTCAAAAACTGGGGAAATTATTAGCAGTTACAGCAGGGTTTGTGTTAGCAGGGATGTTTTTGTGCGGACAGTGGGTAGAAGTTGAGGTTCTTCGAGGCTAGCGATGCTAAACTGCTACTCTGGTACGGTGGCGGGGAGGGCGAGGCCTCGGTGCTGCCCGGCTGGGAGTGCCCGCACTTTTCTGGGGTACGGTGGCCAGCTGGGAGGTGCCTCACCGGCTCAGCTCGAGGAAGAACGACTGCAAGGCGTCTCACGGAAAGCTGCTTGTTGCTCCCTCATATTTTTAGCTCTTCGCACCGACGTGCAGGTAAAGACTGCAGGTTGAATAACGTGTTATTGATTATTGGTGTGATTATAGGATTGTTACCATGATTCGAGGGTAGAGTAGAGTGTCAGAACAAGTAGTCAAGGTCTGCCTCAGTAGTAGGGGCGTTTCAGGTTATTGAAAAAATTCAGGGTTAAGTCAGATTAGCTGGTTGCCTGTGGCATGACTATTTTTTTGTGTTAAGGGGCGTTCGGAGCTAACCCCGCCCACACCCTGCATCCTAATACTGCAGACCGGCCTGCCACGGCATGTCACTCCTTTATAAATGGCTCTGCTCCGCGTACATGCTAAATGCTAGCAGCAGACCCTTCCTCTACGACGCCTCCTGCAGGATCCAGCGTGCAGTGGCAGGGCTACCTGCATTAGGGGGCGCTCTAATGCAAAAAGGGCTGTGCGACACACTCAACAAAAGGTGATTGCTCATCGCTTTCAAAAGATTTCCTCCATTGGCGGAATGCCTATTATCATCGGAGCAGCCACAGTAGGCTAACGTACAGGGTTTGAGTTTAAGGCTGTTTAAGCCCAGCAGCCTGTTTTTTTCCTGTTAGGGATTTTATAAAGATGTGTGTACGTCCTACGTGGAGATTCGGGAGGGCCGGCCTCTGTGAATTCACTAGTGACAGCCACGTTCATCGTCACGACTAAGAACTTCCAGCAAAGAACCTCAACTTCTCCTCCTCCCAGCCTCAAAGCAGCTTGGCGGCTCTACGAATGGGGTTTCAGTTTTTAAAAGCCCTCAGCGGTTTGGACGTGGGTTTGTTTTGCTGTTAGGTGGTTAAATTCTGCTGGCTTATTTAGTTCTGCCTTCATCTACTGATTTAACTTTAACCCTTTGAGTAAAAAAATTCCACTTCCTTTCCGCATTTCCCTTTCGACTCGTAGGTCGTACTTCCTTGGCAGAAGTTACTCGCGTCGCGTGTTCCTGCATATAATTTGACTATCACTTTGACAACAAAATATGTTATTCAAATTATGGTACACGGAGCAGCTGTCGCACTTCAGCTTGCAGACTGTGTGAGTGATCACGCAAAGCTGTCATTTCACAGTCTAACTTTACACAGCCTAGTCTGGTCTTGACCTTCTTTTCTTCCCACCCATGGTCCCTTTATCTATGACCAATACTGTTTTTTTTACCCATAATCCCTGCATGGAATGACAGGCATACTTTGCCCAAGGACTTCATTGTGGAAAGTGGTACACTGTAAAATTCTAAACTTAAAAAATTACGTGGCTCATAAGAGGTGGTTTTTGTACTGGAGAAGCTGGGAATTTTTCTGTTAAATTGTACTCTACTCATGTTTTATGGGGAAGATGTTCCGCAAAAAAAAAAAAACAAAAAAAAAAACATAATCTATGTCATATCATTTTGTTGCGGAGGAAGTTAATGACATGTACGCATTGCCTTGACTTGTTTTCCAAAGTAGTGTCGCCGATAAATTTGAATTTGAAATTTATTTTAAATTTAATAAACAAGAATCTAGAAAAATAAACACCAAAATGGAAGCAGGAAAGGAGGATTAAGACTGGAAATAGAGCAAGTTTAACCACCTTCAGCAGGCCAAACACAGACAAATACCAGCGGCAGGTATGTTTAATACTCAAAGGGTTAAAGATGGACGACATTTCAGTCGTTTAAATTGGGTCAAATCCCACCACCAGAAAATCCTGCAGATTGGCGGTGGTGCAAATCCTCAATCATAGAAAATCAGTCCCTTTAACTTTTAAAGACTTTTCATTGGTTAATTATTTATATGATTTTTTTTTTGTTTTACAGTAGTCGTTTTATTGTGTTTAAAAGTATATTTAGAGTAGTGTTTGCCAACACGGTCCTAAAGGACCCCCAGACAGTCCACGTTTCTGCTCCCTCCCAGCTCTCCCTCCAAAAGCGGGGACCGTCTGGGGGTCCCCGAGGACCGGCTTGGCAAACGCTGGTTTAGAGGGATCCACAGTCGAAAAGGACACAGGACACAGGGACAAAATCAGGATGAACCCCAATCAATGCCTTACAGTTATTCAGAGGGATGTGGTTAGCAGATTTTACACGACTCTAATGTCTGGTTTAGTTAAGTTTAAAGCTCTGAAGAGGCGCAGTGCCAGTTTTTGGCGTGTCAAAGCCTCGCTCCCGTTCGTTTGTGACTGGGCATGTCGTGGCATTCCCTGTTAAAGGAAGTGCACCATCGAGAATCTCACGCGAGAGAGACCAGTTTCACGCCTTCCCCTTTTGTGCTCGACTTGTGCTCAATTTCACATCGCAGGGTCTGATATCACAGCTCTGCCCATTTTACATGGGTAATTAGTGCATGTCCCGATCGTGTGTGCGCTCAGATAACAGACAAACGCCGCCCTCAATGTTTGTGGTGTAATTGAATTGGATGAGTACCGAAAATGTGTTTTCACTGTAATTTTTCGGTCACACATCATTAGGCAATGTTAAAAATATGTATATTTTAAACAAAATACATGTTTTCTGTGCAAGTTGCAGTACAAATGAATGGTGAAGGTATTTCTTGTCAAACTGGAGATGGATATGTGAAGGAGTTACAGTTAATATTAGCTTTCATCTTTCACCTTATAAGGTGTCAGAGCCTTTTTCGGACAAATGGGTGGGGCATATTGATTGAGGGGAACAGGCAAAAACCAATCAGAGCACTTCCCATGTCGCTATAGGGCACTGCACCTCTTACAGAGACCTGGTCACTTAAGTAACTGGTTAAATCATTGATTAGTTAATTAATTGGTTTTTATTACCTTTGTCGAGTAGCCACTCGTCAACTACCCGACCAAGTCTGTACGGGATTCTTTGTCTGGCAATAGCCAGGCGCTCATTATCAAAGCTCCCTTTAAAGAATTTAGAGAGACAGATTCAGCAGGTTAAAATCTGGAAGGTCAAAGGTTACAAGGTCAAAGGTTACAAGGTTAAAAAAAACATGTCAACGTTTAGCAGATTAGGTACTTTAAATCAGCTTTAGCTTGTGGAAGAACTGTTTTTTTTCTCATTTATTGTCCTGTTGCTGATTTAATGGTTAGAAAGTTAACAGCAAACTAGTTACCATGTTATTTAGTTGTTTTTTAATGGCGAGTTAAAATATTTAGAATAATTTATAAACAGCATATTTACTATAAACTATGTTTCGGTTATTAAAACACAGCTGATTTCAGTGAAGCTGGCACAGAATCTAACAGTACACATCAGGACATGAAGAAAAACCTAAAAGCAGCTATAGCAAACAGTGCAGTATTATTAGTAACAGTACTCATTTCCAAAAGGGCAACAATGCATAATGGAAGTGTATAATTCACACACAAAATGCATATTTTCACAGTTTGAAAGGCAGGAAGACATTTTCACATTGAGCCCATAAACAGCACCTTTGGGCTGATGGCACGTCCGAGGCCGAGGCGAGCGGCAGATTTAACATTTTCTGTTTCGCCACACCTCTGACGAGTTCTGTCACCAATCTGTCAGGACGGGGGACACGCAGGCCAGAGGTCGGCGAACGAAATGAAACGGGACACGAGCCGGACAGTTTCTGCGTAACAGATGTGTCGGGGATTCCATCGAGGCCACGATGGCAACTTGCTGTCACAGGCCATCATCACGACCTGAATGCCTCATTCATGAAGGACACCCAAAACAGAAGCACATCACCGCCGCGGTGACAGCCTCCCTCTCCTCATTCTTATTCCTCCCACAATGCACTGCAGAGCTCAATATGACCTGGCTTGTTGCTGTAGCCACAATCCCTTGAGGGTTCAGCTGGGCATGTTTAACAGCCCCACTGTGGCTGGCCCGCGCTCTGAGGGGGGCACCGGGGGTGTAGAACCTCACCCAATGGCGAAAAACAGACACCATGGCCGCAACAACTGAGAAATGTCTGTGTGTGTGCCTGTACGTGTGTGTATGCATGTGTATGTGTGTATGTGAGGGTATATAGGCATGTGTGTATACGTGTGTCTGCGTGTATGTGTGTGTATAT
>JAODKE010000053.1:1220123-1232533 GCA_026779605.1 Mormyrus hasselquistii
GGGGGGGGGGGGGGCAGAGCTCGGGGGGGCTGACGGTCGTCCTTCATAAATCTGACCAGGGCTGTTTGGACTGGAGGGGGCCCCAGCGTCTCAGCCCGTTACGGAGCCCATTAGATATGTGTGCTCACGCTCGCCTCGGCCGCCCACCCGCCCTTCTGAGGGAGCGGGGAGAGGGGCGAGGGGCATTAAAGGCCAGTAATTACCCCCAGATGGGGCCCACACCAGCCCTCCTATGTCTCAGCATCTATCCATTTCAGAAAAGCGAGTGATAGCAAGGCTTAAACAGACCCGGCCTGCTATAACGCAACCTTGAACTCGCCAGTGCATACAAGTATCGCATGTGTCCGCACTCCTCTAGTCAGCCCCTACGAGATCAATCCAATAATAATCGATGTAAGAATAATAGATATACCGTGTTGTTTTTCTGGTGAGTTTAATAAAACATGTTGCCAGGTTTAGTCAATCGATTGGCAATTAATGCCTTGATCCTAAATTATCTGTATTGCTCATTAACGTTTAATTTGCTGGGTTTTAAAAGTTTGATGGCCTGTACCACTTTGTCTCAGATATTGGTTTGTCTGCTGTCCCGCAATGAAGGTGGGTGGGGGGGTGTATGTTAGGGATGCTCGAGCTTCTATCCAATACCTTGCCACTTGATTTACAGCTACTTTTCCAGTCTCTTCTGTGTGTCTCCCTAGCCCCGCCTACCTTTCCCAGAATCCCTCTGTATTTGCGCTGACCCCTTTACTTCCATTCACTCCTATTCTCCCCCAGGTTGGACTCTTTAACTTCCGGCCCTCGGTGCGCCCAGTTCCGTTAGAGGTCCACATCCATGGCTTCCCTGGCCAGCACTACTGCCCCCGCATGGCCAGCATGAACAAGCCAGTCTTCCAAGGTACCTCCCCACCCCCAGACACATTTATAGCCACATTTACCTCCTTCTCGTATATCACATCTGTTGAATGACACCAATCATATATTATATACAGACGCTCCCCTGGTTACGATCGTCCATGTTACGATATTTTGACTTTACGAAGTAAAGTAAATGTTTTTCACTTTCGGTACATTATTCTGTAAATCACATGAAATGTTCAACATTTTATGATAAAATAGGATTTGTGTCAATGATTTTGCCCAATCATAGGCTAATAAATGTCTTCTTAGTGTGTTTTTAAGCTAGGCGGCTTGGTAGGTAAGGTTTACTGTATTAGAATGCATTTTTGCCGTATGATATTTTTGCCTTTCGATAGGTATATCAGAATGTAACCCCATCGTAACCCGGGGCGTGTCTGTATTACAAATCAGGTAGTGATGGCTGTGATGTCATTTTGATCTTTTCGGTTGTGTGATGGATTTGGGTTCGGTTAT
The DNA here is from genome assembly GCA_026779605.1 of Mormyrus hasselquistii. Taxonomy (NCBI): domain Eukaryota; kingdom Metazoa; phylum Chordata; class Actinopteri; order Osteoglossiformes; family Mormyridae; genus Mormyrus; species Mormyrus hasselquistii. Next base: position 1,221,495 of record JAODKE010000053.1, read on the forward strand.
GGGTTGAAATGTCCCTGTGCTGTTAGAACGTCAGTGTGTCCCAGAATCTGCCATTATCATGGCATCCTGACTGGGCAGGACGGATGATACGCTTGCAGTGATATAAAGCACAGTTGGCGCGTGTGTTTGGGGACACGCCATGTCGCCAGCGGACAGGCCAAGACGGATAGTCAAACTCGCTCTGTTATTAGCAGTTAATCCTGATGCTTCTCATTGATTCAGCCATCATGGGGAACAATTCTGGTCCTGGCACATCCCTCTGAAGCTGCCAAGGCCACATAAATCCTGCCACACAGGCCGCAGACACTGCGCTCCGAGCAGCCGGCGGATGCGGGCTTTCATACACCTCAGCCGAAATGCACATTGTATGACACACAAAGGGCGCGAGGCGCAAGTGAGGCTTGAGCAAACAGCCCTGATTGGGTCCCAAACACACGGCCATCCGGGACTCCTTTCAAATACACACAGCCCCAAGCGGTCACAACACCCCCACACCCACCACAAACAACTCCATCGCTGTGCGCGCTAGGTAACCGAGCCGTAAATCTGCCACACGTAAAGGCATTTAGTTAGACAGATGATACTACTATCTGAAACCTTTATACAGCTGGATTCTTTACTACAGCGAGGTCCTTCTTAACATTTCTGCCAGCAGCTGTGTCTGTAGTAACCATGCCGTCTGTCGGTTGGCTCTGTTAGTAGCTTGCCTCAGAAGGCCGATGTATTCTGGGCAATAGTGTTGTGCAGATGACAGTACAGATGACTTCGGCTGTCTCTCCCCGCCAGCGATTCGCAGTCACTCTCCCGCCAAGCCCGTGCTGATCTTTGTGTCGTCACGGCGACAGACGCGTCTCACGGCGCTGGACCTGATTGCTTTCCTGGCCACCGAGGACGACCCCAAACAGTGGCTTCATCAGGATGAGGGGGAGGTGAGAGCAGAGTTTTGTTGGCCCGCGTTCACGCGCGCTGTAGAAACCCTCAGCCCGACCTCCACAATGCAGTTTTCCCGACGGCCCGGCAAGGGCGGTGCGGCGGTCAGCACGGGACCTCGTGGTCTCTGCGGAGGCCCGCCTCGTCCTCCTCGTCACAGCCAGACAAAGCCATTGCTGCCTTCCTCCATCATTTCTAGTCTTTGCTGTAATTGCAGGAGAAGCTCGGCCAGCATCACCAGGATCAGCGTGCTTCCTCTTACATATTTCTGCATCCCTTTTGATTACTTCAAGATGGCCACAGAAACGGTCTACGTTTTGAAGCCATAATTTTATAGCCCTCAATTATGGGTGTTCTGAAACATTACACAATACAAAATGAGCCTTCCTTACAATTTTCTCCCAAGAAAGCAAAGATTGTCCTCAATCTGAGTAACCTTCAAATCCCTCAACTTAAGTGTTTACATTCCCCAGCAGGGGGATGGGGGTCATTTTAGCATGAGTCCCAGCTCCTGGGTCGTTCTGGCTCAATGAATCTGAATCTGTAGTTTGCAGTACTTTCGTGGCGCAGTACTTTCAACTATGGCACAAATATCACGCGGGAACGAGACCACGTTCTCTTTGTGTGTGTTTGTGTGTGTGTGTCTGTCAGTCTGTCTGTATTTCCCATCGTCTGTCATATCTCTTGACCTGAATTGGCCATAAATTGTCCAGTGATTATGTTCCATTGCATAGTATTTTATCAATATACCCTGACTGCATGTATAGTACATGTAAGCAAGACTACAGTGACAATGTGGCATGTTAGCTTGACTTCCAAATTCCGTCAGTGCCATAGGATTCTGTTTGTTCTGTAGGCTTTGCGGTTGCCAGTGATGAAATGTTCCCCTACCAGCCTTCACTGTGCAGAGATGAATGGAGTCTTATGATAGTGAACAGCTGCCCTGAGATGCCCAGACTCATAGTCTCCCAGGATGTGTGTTTATGTACCTGCCCCCCCCCCCCCCCCCCCCCCGGCCCCGCCAATGGGGCGGCTGCACGTGTGGAACACGGGTGCACAGCATGTGTGTGCGTGTTTTATAGACAGAGCTGTCATTGTGGAAAGAGTCACATCCCAATAAAAAACAAAACAGGAAATCCTAGCAATGGTGACTGTAATCACATAAAGGTGTGGTCGATTAATTCCCGGGGGCGGGGGGGGGGGCGCGGGCGCCCAAATTCCCGTCTTCGACTGACGGCCGACAAGGAGGCCGGTGGAGAGGAAGCATGCTGAAAAAGGGGCATCTGGAACCCGCTGGCGAGTCCTCCGCTCTCGCCGCAACATAAATCGCTACCCCGTATATCACGCGGATTTACGGCGCACTCGCTTTTGCGCACGGGGAGCTGGATTTAATGACGGGGGCAGGTCCCCATGTTGCCGGGGTTTGTTACCGATGTGCTGTAAACGGTGCTGTGGACGTGGGGATTCCTCTGCCAAAGGCTCGCCCCAGACACTCAGAGACTGCTTGGGAAGCACTACAGGACACTGTCAGGGATGAACCACCAGGGGGCGCTGTTAGAGATTTCGGCCAAGTGAAAGCATATCAAATTGGGCCCCCAACCCAGACCAATCCTATGTTCTAAATTTTTTAGTGCGCCCATAATTCAGGGGCCCTTAGAATCATCCTACCCCCCCTGCCCTTTATGGTGCATTCACAGTAAGTCCCGCCCCCTCCGTCTGTGCTCACCTCAGTCATAATGACCGAGGCGGTGCCCTCCGACACGCCCTCACCCGAGACGGAAAGGACACCCGTCACTGGCCTGCATTCGCCAGCAGGGCCTCTTTCTGCTGGTGGCCAGGAGCTTCCCAGCACCAGTGGCTCAGTTACTATGGAGACGCTTCTATCTGGATCAGCTTACAAAGCTGGGCGGCTCGACGAGACAGATCAGATATCAAGGTCGACAAAAACTGCCACTGGTCTTTCTGTATCTTGTTCGCTTGTATTTTCTTTGGTCATATTTGCAGAGTCAGAGGTGGTAAGGCCAGGTTCAGAAAGTAAAAATCCAGGCCAAGGTTTTGTTTCAACCGACCAGTTGAGTACTGGTGTGACTCTTTGGTTGGCCCAGTGGTGGCATCACCTTTCAGGCACTGGGACTTGAACTTGCAACACAGCATCCAAAGCCGCTGAAGCCACGTGCCGAACCACAAGCACGACAGCGAGGACCAGAGACGGTACGAGAATGGAGTCCTTTGGAGGGAAGCACTGGCAGACCCGAGCACGACGTCGATAGCAAAGAGACGCAACACAGAAGACGCCGCACGCGACTGCTGGTGTTTCCCTCCTGGGTGGATCTGAGAAATTCGCTCCCGCCTCGGGAACCAGCAGACGGAAGGTGGTACACGGGGCGTTGGCAGGTTCTGCGGGCTTCCCTACAGTGCGCGGTGACAGCAGTCCACGGCACCCCCGCGCCGAGCCATGGGGCCGGCGCCACCAACTGGCAGGCTTAGCTCACAAATAAACGCACTCCTGCGGCTCGGGCAAAATGCAGGCCGGCTGCGTCGTGGGAGAGGAACCGGTGGCGCGCGGGGGGGGGGGGGGGTTACACCTGCATTAGACAACGTGGGACGCTAACTCTCCGCAGACAGACCGGCTTGGAGACCTCCCCAGTCTCGCCAGGTCACTTTGGCTTGGATTTCACTCCATTACAGGAGATTTCTTTGAAATCTGTGCCATTTTCACCAGCTAGATACAAAATCTAGCAGTAAAATTCTGATGCTCCATAGTCAGGTCTGTTACTACAGTACAACAGGCCCATTACTGGAAGGAATCAGCCTGACAGGTGGTGGAAAGTGGGTTCCTAACAGCTCTGAACGTGTCTGAGCTCTACTGGTACAAACTAGGGTCTTGCAAAGCTCATGTTTTGTTCCAGCATTTGGTAAAATCCACGAGCACAAAACTGCAACCGGAACACTGGAACTCTTTGAACGCTGGCTAGAATGCAAGCTATTTTTCAGAAAGCTTTAATTATATATGATATAAGCCTTTCATTCTGAAAGTAGACTAAACGTGGACGACCTACAGCTTTAACACCCCAGTCCTGTAATGATTATGGTTTATAAACAGCGCACAGATAGATATGGGGGATTTTCTGCCTTCGGTTTCTTTGGTTGTTATATTATCAATGCCTCACTCTGTTAAGGTGGCAGGTGTTGGGGAAAAGTTGTTTTGTGTGTATAGAGGGTATGATGGCCCCACTCCGCAGCCCCAGACCCGTGTCCCCCCTACAACTGTCTTGTCATTTCCTTTCCTGTTTCCCGTCGTTCCTTGCACCCACCCTTGCTTCCTGGGGGGCCGTTTACCCTGCCAGCCAAAGTAAGTCCCACTGTGCTTCTTACAGTTCTACTTTTGCCCTTATACTTTGCCAGATGTTTTTGGAGAACATCTCTCCTCTGTTTAAGATAAGATTACCAGTGCTGTATTCTCTATTCTATCCAATTTACAGATAACAGCTATAGTGCTCTTTGAATTCGCTGGGCTGGTCTCCCCTTCCGGATATTCTGTGCTCAGATATTTTATAGTTTAAGCTGATATTTACATATTAGCCAGATGCATGACCGGACAGCACACGCCTCCTCTTTGCTTTCTGAGGGCACGTCACCCTGCACGTCCACCGGACTCATCACCCGTGCTGTCAAAAATCACTTTGTGTCCTTAGCTGGACCGGAATAGTCCTGCCCAGAGCAGAATAAAAAGACGAAGAAGTGGGGCATCTCACAGACTGGGCCCGCGGTCGGATCTCGGCAGTCAGACACGGGGGCTCAGGAGCAGATGGGTCCTCGACCAGCTAATATCTGCTCACACGATCTGCCGTAATCTCCGCTGAAGAACACTAACAGGGGTAAAGTGGACAACCTCCCCCCCCCCCGCATCTCCTGCCGTCAGGCCCTCGGCGTTTCGCTTCTCCTCATGCAGCACCTTCTCCACAGCAGGACTCCACACAGTCGAGAACCAACCACCTACCGCTCTCCCATCACCTCCATTGCTGTCAAATACATGCGGTCAAAATCAAATCAGCAGTAAAGCTACTTTTTGGACAAAGGGCCCACAAATATAATTACTGGAGTAAATCTAAAGCGGCAATCAAATTAGCCTAAATGGCTGAAGAAACACCTTCCTGTTACGGGACGGGACCTCCGGTTTCCCGTGTGCTTTCCGGCTGCACGGCACGTTTGGAAGACTTCAGAGTTTCATTATTTGACTTTTTAACATGAATGCACATTTCAAAGGCGAATGCACCCCGATAGCGCGGCGAGAGCGAGTTGCGCTCACTGACAGGAGGACGGAGAGAGTGCTGGGCTTCGCGCGGATCGATACGCGTGGAGGCGGCCAGCAGCCGAGACAGTAAACAGCCAAAGACGAGGAGATAAACTAAACCTTCAGTGAAGGAAAATCAGCGCTGCGTGTCAGCAAATAGCAGCTGCCAGTTAGACTGACTGCATCTGAAAAGAATCCACAGAAAATGTACAATTGTGGTCAGAAGTTTACATGCACTCATCAGGGGCATGAATGTCATATTAATTTTGGACCTCTAATGATTTATTTGGACCGTTCTTTTTCCAGGGCAGAATGATTATAAAACATACATCTTCAGATTATTTTTAAAAACAAAAATTGGGTGATATCTGATATCTACACAAATAACCATGATGGGCTGGCCCCCAGTCCTGGACGTCCCCTGCTCACGGGGTAGGTGACATGGTACTGGTTAGTGGGCAAGGCAGGTAGGTGGCAAGTGATCATGATGGGCAAGTGAATTGACACTAATACTGAAAACAGACTAATTCAAACGGGGATCTACACTAATTCTAACTGATATCTGCATTATTTCACTCTAGGATCTACACTAACTCTGACTGATATCTGCATTATTTCACTCTAGGATCTACACTAACTCTGACTGATATCTGCATTATTTCACTCTGGGATCTACACTAACTCTAACTGATATCTACATTATTTCATTCTGGGATCTACACTAATTCTAACTGATATCTGCATTATTTCACTTTGGGATCTACACTAACTCTAACTGATATCTGCATTATTTCACACCAGGATCTACACTAACTCTAACTGATATCTGCATTATTTCACTCTGGGATCTACACTAACTAACTGATATCTGCATTATTTCACACCGGGATCTACATTAACGCTAACTAATGTAGTCCTGTTGTGTTCTTAGATCAGGGGTGGCGAATCCGCAAAGGGCCAGTGTGTATGCAGGTTTTTGGGACAACCTGTAGGTCAGCTGTTCAAACCCAGGTGTGAGGACCCTTCAGCCAATCAGTCCTCTAATCAGTCATCTAATTAGGGAATTGCAGCGAAAACACGCATACACACCGGCCCTTTGCGGATAAGATTGGCCACCCCTGTCCTAGATGGTTGATAGATATTTTTGCTTCTTACTTCAATGAAGTCAAAAATCTGCGACAGATTTTTCATGGTAAAAGTTACTTGAAATATCTTCATGATTTCACCATGCATTGTAGCTAAACCTTGGCAGAGTAATAATTACGTCTGTTAAGCAGGTTTCTGCCTAAATTCTGCTTCTCTGACAGCCGATTACATGGGGGAACCTACTTATCCTACATCCCTCACAGCCTCAGTGCCTGGTGCGGGAGCAGACTGCAAGCCAAAATCCACCCAGCTATCTGCTGAAATCCTCCCAGTCATCTCCTGGAGTCACACTCACACTCCTAATCTGACTTTTATGAGGTCTAATTTGTAGCTAAACCTTTTTTCCTCCCACTTTTGGCAAAGAGTGATTGAATTAGTTATTTTTTTCTGGAGTGAAAAGATACTCTGAGTATATAACAGAGCTCAACAGAATTCAGCCCGGTTTCTAAACGGACAAAAAAAGACAACTTAAATCTCACGGGAGCAAGATCTTTGGAGAAGCTGTTTCAGTCCCGGCACAGGTAAGGATAGGAATAAATTGACTTGGTATAATAACCACAAATCTGGGACAGACAAAGATCTGCTGCTAGCGGATTAATATTTCACCGAAGACTCCACACCTCTATAACTGCACCGAGCTCCACAATACCAGATAAAGACAAAATAAATCATACAGAGACAAGCACGGTTAAAAAAAGACATGAGGAATGTGTTTATAAACTTTTATACCGCCTCAGAGAGATTTTCTGTAACATATTGCCTTTCTTTTTTTTCCTTCGAGAGGTCAGCCAAAGCTGCAATGTTTTGTGCCAGCACACAGCAAATTATGGATTACGATCCCGTGAGAGTTTACACGGAATTTGGCTGGAAATCTCTAGCTGTATATACAAATGAAAAGAATCTGTCACGTGATCCACAAATCCTCAAGTCACATGGTAACTCAAACCATGCTTCAATGCATCAGCACAATGTTTTTTTTGAGACCTTCTCCCGAATGGATTTTCAGAAGCCTGTTCCGATTGGCCCGAGAACACGTGATAATGAAATGAAAGGGTTTTTGGGCTTTTCTTCATATTTGTGTTTGTCTAAAAACCTCTCATCTTAATGTTTGCGGATGTCTGAAGGACTGCTTCCTCTCCTCGTCACGAGATAATCAAACGGTTCCGCCCGAAATGGTGTCCTATTGTCCGTACAACATGCGTACGCAAGTGAAAAACCGGGTTTAGGCTTTATAAATCACTCCCCGCAGAATGCTAATGTGAACGAATACTCGCAACCCACGGGAAGCACGCGGCAGTGCGTGTTAAAGACGCAACATCTTTGAACAGCTGTTCCCGTGCAGCGAGAAGGAGACAGACCGCGACAACACGCCTTCAGTGCACGGAGACGAACAGGCCCTGACAGCAAGACAAATATATCGAGACACTACCTCCATCTTGTCTATTTAGGTCGAGTGGAAATATTTCTGGAACATTTCGGTGCCGCCACTGCAGTTCACACAATCAGTGATGTTAAGTTTATCGCTTTGCTATCAAGAGGTGCGAAGAAACGGAATCTGGCAGATTAGGGAATGTGAACATCTAAAAGGTAAAAGCTGAGGGGGGGTTTCCTTACGGATCAGGAGGCGAGTTAAGGACGGGCACCTTTGCGTGAAAGAAAACAATATTTTCGGGGGGATATTACTCAGACATTACAAGTAATTAAACACAAAACGATGATGAGCTGTCAGGACTTGCTGGAGGGTCTTAGACAAGCTGCCAGGTTTGATCAGAGTGGAGACCACCCAGCTACGCTCCAGGGCCACCCAGTTACGCTCCAGGGCCACCCAGCTACGCTCTAGGTTTCAAAGCAGAAATGCCGCGTTTTTGCCACCGTTTACATCAGAGTCTTCAAAGTACACTCAACGAATTTTTAGATTTTGCTCATTTAGCGGACGCTGTTATGCAAAGCGCCAACCAATTGGAGCAGCTGGGGTTAAGGGTTTTGCTTAAGGGTCTAGGGGTGACATCACTCTGTCGACTCTGGGATTTGAACTAGCGATCACCTGAGCACAGGCACCCAGCCCCACAGGAGACCTAACAGCATGGTAGTACAAAACCAGCTACGTTCTTCTTAATTGCCTAATGGCTGTACTTCACGTCAGCTTTGATCGTCAGGAGTGTTTTTGTAGTCGCTGGGAGCCTTTCTGAGGAAATGCTGCTATCTGCTGATTGGACCTTTCTAAGCCCACTGCCCCTCCCCCCTTGCAGTGTGATGAATTAGAATATAATATGAAAAAGCTTGGGTCAGCTGTGTAACACACGGTCCAGCCCTTAGCTGAAGTATCTCTCTAGCTGTGAAGAGTCTTGTCCCAGTTTTTCGAGCATGTGGGGTGAGGGGGGTGGGGGGGGGTGATGGGCTGGTGTGGAACAATGATGGCAAAGATGGCTGCTTCCCAGATGAAAGTCGGGAGCCGCGGTTTCTCCCCTCAATTGACGGACGTGTCGATTTTATCGCCATGGGTCCCAAAGCAGCACCCCGAGTCCCAGATCCAGCGGGGGAGGGGGGTGTCACTATATGAAATCACTGGATTACCAATAAAGAGATGGAGTGACACATGAAAACAGAAAAGATCATTTAGAAATATAAGTGCAAGGTTGGCTCCAAATTGTTGCTGGCGCACGATTTCCACGGCGACTGGTTTCCACGGCACCCAGCCTCCTTCTATGACCCAGCTTCCCCCTGTGTATTACCTGGATCACCCAGGTAACACTTACCGTAGATCTATGGCCACGGTTCTCGGCTTCGGGCAGTGATAAAGCCGGTTGCCATGGTGGCATGCCCCCGGACACAGCCGCTTCCTGCGGTCAATGAACGCGTGTGGCGTCAGGAAGCAGAGAGGCCACCGGCTGCAGCCGTTGACGGTCTTCGTTGCGGGTGATGCGTGAGGGAACGGTTTGGGGAACGTCAGGAGGGCGAGGTTTCAGAACCTTTACATTCTAAGGCGGCGTTCCCGCGTTCTCTGGGCTGCCCCCTCCATCTTGCCTCAGATGCGGCAATGCAGGATTGCCTGCGGTCTTTCACAGAAAATGCAGCCACAGCGATGAAAATCTCTACAAGTCACAACTGAGCAGCCTGGGAGACCATGCAGGACCTCTAAGCCTACCATCAAAGCAGTCGCAACATGCAGCAATGAAAGGGATTCCGGGATTCTTCTGTGGACCCCTGCAGGCGTCACGCCTAGGGGCCTACGAGAGGGCTGGCTTTGCCTCACACTTTGGAATAAGAACATCCAGAATACTCTTCAAAGACATGCAGCGCTTGCATATTTTCGAGAAGCAGCGGGCAGGCGGTGCAACCTTCTGGCCCCTCACAGCTGACTCCACACCGGCCCGTACAGATGGACCAGCATGTGGAAGGATCCGGAACATCGATGGGAGTGATAAATACCCAGAGCTATATAGGACGGAAGCGGGGGGGGAGAGAGGAAAATAGTGCAGAAAGAGAAGCGAAGTGGAGGGTTTAAACAGCTTGTTGGGCGTGAGGAGATTTCAGGGCGGGGGGCAGGGCTGGAGAGGTGTAATTGGTGCCTGTGAGCGGGTAAGACCCCCCCCGCCCCCGTACACTCAGCACAGAACAGAGCCTCATCATCGCTGTGGACGGGGTCACACTGACTTAATTCCCAAAATGCGATTATAGGCAAAATGGATGAAATATTATGCTGCAACGGGCTTTGGGTGGAAATGCAAATAAGGAAAGGATGTCTATTTTTCTGTTATACACGGATAATGCACATATTTATTTATTTTTTCCCGTGGTAGCGGCGCAGTGGGGCTGACATGCACCCGCGGAACGGCGATATGGGCCGAGTGGGAATGAGTCGCGATGAAAAAGAGCCGGGCCGACGCCACCCGCGACACAGATCCAACATCCAACAGGAGCGACTGGCCAACATGCTAGAAAGTATCTGTTCACTGCCCTTTGGGCTCTTGTGTTCTCGCTGACTGTCTTACTGCCTTCTGGGGTTCCGTGTTCCCCTTCACTCTCTCACTGTCCTTTGGGTTCCTGTGTTCTTCTCATAGCAATAAATCCCTCACACATATAGAAATGCTGCCATTCATATTAAATTATGAAGATAGCATCTAATGGTCTTAAATGCTCACAGACTTGTATTTCAGTGTTTCGTCCACTTGTACCCATTTTTCGTGACCCACCCTTCTGCTGCTGAGTACAGGGGAGCCTGGAGCCTATCCCAGAAATACAGAGCACGAGGCAGGGAAACGTCCTGACAGGAAGCCAGACCCGCACAGCGCAGACTCACTGACATGACAATTCAGATATTCAGATGTTTTTGCACTGCAGGAGGAAACTGGAGTGCTTGGAAGAAAACCAGGCAAACTGCACATGCAGAGAGCAGAGGCGAGAATGGAACCCCAGGGCCTGAGGTCTCAGATGCCACCCCAACTGAGCCCCCCTAAGGAGGCAACCAGACCAAGCAGAAGGTCAGAGAGATTTCATGGCACAGGAACAAACTGGCTGTGCAGTGGGCTTTTTCCCCACTTCCCTGTGGCTGGACGAGCGACGCCACACAGCAGAATCTGAAATGAAGTTTTATTTGCCATCTGAACACATCCAGTATGGGAACACTTGAATGCTTCTTTTCGCATATCCATCATGCTCTTATGGGTGG
>JAODKE010000053.1:1233202-1249527 GCA_026779605.1 Mormyrus hasselquistii
GCAAGGCGTGGGGTTTAGAGGACAGGGCAGGCCGATGATGGGAAGGTCCTGCACGGCCCTGACATCCAACCTCCAGCACACTCACAAAAAAATGAACCGATCCATACCAAATGAATTACCTCCATTCTCTGTGGGATGTAACCGTAAACCAGTAATAAACCTCTCACTCCTCTCAGCACCCCCACCCCCGAAAAAAACAAAACATGGAGAAATCGATAATTGCATTCACACGTATTATTATGCATTTTTAAATTATTCAAAAATAACCCAGTGAACTTCTCCTTCTCCAGAGACTGTGGAGAAAAATGACTTGTGCTGTGTCTGCCATGTCAACTACGCAGAAGGGACAGAGCCACAACCAAAGTCAGGGATTGATACATATCTCTGTATCTTGCTTATTATATTGCATACTACTATATAGTACAGCATACTACTGTATATTACTACATAGTACAGCACATTACCGCATATTACTGCATACTACTGCATAGTACAGCACATTACCATATATTACTGCATATTATTCTAAATTACTGTACTGCATATTGCTGTTTACTACTATATACTGTATTACTGCATATATATACTGTATACCACTGTACATTGGCATAAATGTAAATAAAAAAACTGTAAACTGCATATTACATGAACAACACTGCACACTGCCATATATTACTGTATACCACTGTGTATGACCATAAATTACTGTATATTACTGCATATTATTGCAAACTACTGTATATTTCCATGTATTACTGTAAATTCATTAAATGAAAAGGCTGCACATTTGCTCTCATTTCCTACTACAAATATCATATTTGTACATGACACACCTCCATCCAGCCATTATTATATGGCTACAGGATTTCATGTCTCCACAATCCAGGGCTCTTTCCACTTTTCAAAGTTCTAAAAACATATGGCCTCCGAATAACAAACAGGAGACGCATCGGCATGTCTGCTACAGAGGAACCCCGTGGATGTGGGGATCGCAGGGCAGACGCACTTGCTTTGGTGGCTTCAAACGTCGCGGTCTGCCGTCCTGTTCTGGCACCGAACAGAAACGCAGCCCCCGCTTAGCGGCGCGCTAATTAGCCCCAGGGGAGCTAGCGTGGGTTTTATACCCTGTCTGTCCTTCCTCGCTGTACCCTGACACGCATCCCCGGCACCGCGATGCAGCCCCAAGACCGCCCCCCCCCCCCCCCGTTCCGAGCACCGGGTTGCTTTCAGAACCGCTGTGGGTCCCTGCATCTCGGGTTCTGGGCAGGATCACAAGAGAGTCGGGGAGGCTTCCTGAACTTTGTCGGCTGCTCCCGTTCCCCCGGGCTCATCTGGTCTCAGGTACCGGCTGTGGGCTTGGTAGTACTTGCCAGAACATCTAAAGCCAAAGCTGCTTGACTGTGTGGGTTATGTATATATTGCATCGTATGGACCTAATGTCCCCACAATGTAATAAAAACCTGTTATTTTGACCTTGTGGGGACCTTTTTTCAGTCCCCATAAGAGGAAACTCAAGTTAATACATTTTTTTTAATTTAATTTTGTTTGGTTACTTATGGTTAAGGTTAGGGCTTTTCCCATAGAAATAAATGGGGAGTCCCCACAAAGATAAACATACAAACGCGTGTGCGTGCTGAATGTGTGTGCGAAAGCATTTGCTAAACACATTGTATCAGTCACCTTCTGTCCATACTGTTACGACCTTAGCCAACAGGAGGCGCTGTGGTCATCGTAGACACTTGTGCATCATCTAGGACCATTAAAGGACCTCAGGTTTAACAAGGAAATTCTGGATTGATGTAGGTTGGCTTTTTTAGCCTTTGGACGTGCCAAACATTAGCTGTCATGCAGCCTAAATCAGATGTGTGACAGAGTGGTTGAGGCACTGACCAAAGTGCATCCACACGCAGGACAGCGAGCGGAGTCTGAACTTGCATGTGACCCCCCCACACACACAGTCCTGGCTTAGACTGGCACCCACCCTTAGAGCGACAGGCTAACACACGTACCCTGTCAGACGAAACTATGAGATTCAGCATGTCTTGATTCAACAAGGACAAAACAAATTCTTTGCCACAGCCTGCCCTGCATCGTCATCAGTCTGGCGCTGTGAATGTTTGTTTTGTGAGTCCAAACAACGTAGCTCCTCTCAGCATCTTCATATAGCTGGAACTAATGAATACACCATTCAAAAGGTAACGACACCCTATTGAGAACAATCTCGAAAAACCACAGCTTCTACAATAATCCTTGTTTGTTTCTTTCTGGAACCTTGTAGAGTTTTTGGCTGCGAGAGAAGCCTAAGAAATACAAACGACATGAAAGGGTGCATGCACCACGTCCGGCCTCCAGAGGGAGCGGCGCGATCGAGTGTGATGCAAGGTGTCAGCGTTTCGGTCAGGTGTGTCATCTCATCATTTGACGCAAATCCACATCGCCAACGGTAGCTGCGCGGTAACTGCGTCATTCAGCAATTTAAGGAGCCGTGTTGCATCGATGCGAGACTCACAGAAACAGGATGGCATTAAAGACGGACAGAGAACCTGCGGTATAAATTAGCAATGAGGTCCCCATGCGGCGCTAAATAAAAACACTCCCATGCAGCCTGGTTTACACCTTGCAGCTGGACCCAGTGCAAAACGCGCTGAAGAAATTCCAGCAATTTGCTTTCCAACCGTTGGTGAGTGCAGTGATGTGACAGTGAGACTCATTCATGAATAGTCAGGGAAACGTGGGGTCCTGATTGCTGCAGGTGGCTCGTCATCTGCCATTCTTCCTTTCGGTCCTATGCTCATTTACACTGTGCCATTGTTCCATGCAGGTGCAGGATAGTGGACAGGACGTGCCAGCAAACAGGCCTGCCGTGACTGCTGGAGGGAGCCAGCGTCATTTGTGTAGCGATGGAGTACGGTAATGTAATTACCCGGAAATGTTGTTTGTGTAGCAATGGAGTACAGTAAAGTAACTACCTACAATATCATCGTTTGTGTAGCGATGGCGTAAGGTAGAGTTATTACCCACAACAGCATCGTTTGTGTAGCGATGGCGTAAGGTAGAGTAATTACCCACAACAGCATCGTTTGTGTAGCGATGGCGTAAGGTAGAGTAATTACCCACAACAGCATTGTTTGTGTAGCGATGGAGTAAGGTAGAGTAATTACCCACAACAGCATCGTTTGTGTAGCGATGGAGTAAGGTAGAGTAATTACCCACAACAGCATTGTTTGTGTAGCGATGGCGTACGGCATTTTGTAGCTAGGCCAGAAAAAAAACAAAACCAGCACTTTGTACACATCGCTGGGGGAACTAATCAAAACACCAATTCCGGTCACCTGATTCTCCCCCCTATCGGGAAAAATACAGAATTTTGGCAGGAGTGATACAAGTAGGAACTACTTCAGGCTATTTCAGGCAGCAGTCAGCCAGGTTAATTATATATCTACAACTCTAATTACACAGCGCACTTCAATTAAGCACCAATTTCCCAGTGTAGTGGTTTCGGGAGAATGATGGATGTCAGTAGAGTGTTAGCGAAGCAGGCCTTCTCGCCTCTGATGGGGTCACCTTTCGGCTGACAGATACCGGTGAGCTGGAGCAGCTGAAATGTGACAGGCTGTGGAGTGGGCTGTGTGCACCGGGTGGCGCTGTTCTGTACCGCGGAAGTAGTATATGCAGGGACTGGGGGGAGGCTGTGTGCTCACCGTGACGATCCCGACTGAGACAGGAAGTGCTCCCCGCACTGCTGAACTACTGAGGCCAGGTACACCAGGAAATCGGCGCCGACAGCCAGAGTAAAATGGTCGACCTTATTCTAGTGTTTGTGGCGGACCAGTTAGGTCAAGGCTGACTTTGTGTGGCAGGAGCTGATCATAGATGGCGGGCTCTGGTCACCCTGGAGCGAAGAGCTGGTCTGCACAAAAGCTGTTTTCCCTGGACTTAAGTTGCACGCCTTGTGACGGTCGGAGTCACCCGAGACTGACTATCGATTCTGTCGATCGCATCAGGCAACAGCTCACCCAAGACAGGGGTAAGCGGAAGGGTCTTTGCATACAGAGGGTCTGTCCGTCCTTGAGTGGCCGGACCTGGTTTTTCCAGCACTGGACACGTGTCACAGGCTCAGGAAAACTGGAGGGAGAAGCAGAGGGACCGGGGAAAACTCCGCAATCTCCTTCATCCGCGTTGTCATAGCAACGCCACGGGTCTCAGGATAACACAAATAGTCACGAAAGCATTATGAAATCACCTTATGAAATCACCTTACATTTTAATTGTTCTTGAAAGCACAAGACGCTTAAATTCCATCTGAGATCTTGATCACTTTAATGGAGCGGCCTAGCCTTAATGCTAAAGTTAATACTAGGCTTTAAGTGGTATTAAGTTTTATTGCTTATTAGTGATAAATGTGTGTTGAGGCTCATTGTGAGTTAAATGGCCTCTACGCATTCATAAACTGCTGTTGGGTGATACCTTTGCTCATCATAATGCTGGCATAGTGTAAGTGGCATCCATTAGCAGCATTAGCGGAATTAGCATTAGCGGGGTATTCTATCTACAGAGTCCATGGGCTAAGAATTGCATCTGAATAATGTGGGGGGCGTAAGGGGTGGGGCACAAGGCCATGTCCACTTTACTTTTTGCATTTTTAAAGCCCCACCCTCCAGGTTAACTCTGCCTCACTCCAAATTTAATTTCAAGAAATTCCTCAAAGTTGGCAGCCTTGTTCACAACGCTCCAAAAGTTACTGAAGCACAGGCATGGGTGCCCCCCCTCCCTCTCCCCCTTCCCCCCGGTCACGGTTCATTTAATGGTCCAAGACAAACACACGATCCACGGATATACATGCAGTTCTTAAATGAGTAAATTGCGATACGAAACACTGTTTGGTAACAGAGGAGCTGGCTGTTAGACAGGGGGGTGAAGACATGACACTGGGGTCAAGGAATTCTAACATCTGTTATTTAATTACCAGACCAAGAGCAGCACAGAACAAAGGGCAGCAGCATAAGGCCTCCGTAAGTGTAAGCCCTCTATTCGCAGTGTAAGGCCTCCACTTGCAGCGTAAGACCTCCATTTGCAGCAAAAGGCCTCTGTTGGCAGCGTAAGGCCTCTGCTGACAGTGTAAGGCCTCTGTTTGCAGTGTAAGGCCTCTGCTGACAGTGTAAGGCCTCTGTTTGCAGTGTAAGGCCTCTGCTGACAGTGTAAGGCCTCTGTTTGCAGTGTACAGCCTCTGCTTGCACTGTAAGGCAGCTGCCGGCAAAATAAGCTCCAGCACTCTGGCCTGCAGAAGGAGATTAGGGCTGCACTGTGCGCAGTGAGACCTCTTGGTCATGTAGTGGAACAGAACATGTTCCGCGAAGCATCCCTCACACTTACCACAGCTTCCTTGTCTGCAATAAAAATCTACTAAAGCACCACAAGTCTAGAACCGGACAAATATTCAATCTGCAGATATTCTTATTTGATTTACCAGAAGGCAGCTATGAGGTTTTGTACCATTTCTATTAAATAGGAACTTATATAAAAATAAGAACTTTCTAGTAAATATGAGCCAGTGTGGCTGCAATAGCAAATCAGGCACCCAGTCGCACATCAAGGCGTGTTCATAGAGACACCGATTCGCCTAAACTGCAGATCGACAGACTAAGGGAGGAAACTGAGAAGAACATACAACCTCCAATCCCACAAGCGTGAGGCTGCACTGCAGCCCGCCATGCAAGACAGAAGTCATCAATAAATACATAATTCAGAGACATAGGAAAGGCCACCAGTCACCGGCGTCATCCCCAAGATGGGCGCCATGCAGGGACACAATCAGGAGTTTCCTGCGGCTGACTTCAGGCTGATAAAACACACCGTTTGGGATATTAGTTACATCTGGGGCTACGTTAGCACAGGGATGGGCAATGTTATCCAGAAAGGGCTGGTGTGTATGCGGGTTTTCGCTGAAATTCCCTAATTAGATCTCTAATTAGAGGACTGATTGGCTGAAGGGTCCTCACACCTGGTTTTGAACAGCTGACCTACAGCTTATCCCAAAAACCTACACACACCGACCCTTTGCGAATAAGACTGGACACCCCTGCCTTAGAAAATCAGGAATTCAACCCACAGGCACAGACTGAAATTCTCTTGCACACAGGGGAGGATCTAGGATTTGTTAAGGTGGGGGGGGGGAGGCGGGGTATAAGAAAGACTATTAATTCAGGCCCACTGTCCCCAAACAGGAGATACATTAGCAAATTCATTTTACCTTGGAATGAATGACTGCTTACTTCCAAGAGCCTAAGATATTTATCACTTACAAGCAAAAGTACTGTACAGTTCAAATGTAATCAGGTACGATTGCAGGATTTCTTTTAAAGGTAGGGGTATATGAGGGGGCACAATTCATACAGAGGTGGCAACCTTATCATTAACCAATGATATGTTTTGAATTGATGAGTGACAGGGCAGAGGCACTCCAGGGACCAATCAGCTTTCAGCAGGGCCCAGTGCCCCGGTGGCCTTCGTATTTGCCCTTGGCTACACACAAGTAAAAACTCAGTGGTGATGCAACAGGACTGCGAGGCACCAGCATGCTAATGCTGAGAAACAGAGTTCTGCAGGAGTTTAGATGCTCCTTCTTATGTTCTGATGGATAACTGTGCGCTTGTCGTATTAAGGCAAGTTTATGGATTAATTAAATCTATCTGTAAACTCGCTGCACGGATAAGGATTATGCTTTAGCCCGAATTAGCCCAATTGCGTGCCTGGGCGAAAATATAGGGGACATCCGGTCCAAAGTTGTGAAAGTTGTAAACAGAGCGCTTTGTGAATATCCGGGCGTGTCAGGGGAGGCCGATGAAGGAGTTTCAGAAACAGACGGCTGTAAATGACGCACTTAGGGCTCGCACCTCTAGTGCAGAATTTTGGTTTTTGCGTTTCTCCTTCTCGCATTGTTGAGTAGTTATTTTTACAATAATAGGTTATTTTAGCCATTAGTATTTATTATTAGGTGATCAGCAGTCATTGTTTAGAGACAGGGACTCCCGTAAATAACCATGGAATAAATAAGTTGGGGGGAAAAGAGAGTCTCAGATTCAGGCTGACCACCCTCATCATATAAAAAATATTAAAGGATCATTTACGTTGCGATAAATGTCTGTTTGTTACTAAGAGCCTAAGATCTTTATCACTTACACGCAAAAGTAAAATTCAAGTATAATCATTGGCAATTCTAGAATCTTTTTAAGGTGGGGGCACAGTTTATACAGAGGGGAAAACCTTATCATTAGCCAATAATCTGTTTTGAATTGTGAGTGACAGGGAAGGGAGCACTTCGGGGGCCAATCAGATTTCAGCTGGGGCCAGTGCCCCTGTGGCCCCGCCCCTGTATGCACCCGTGAATATATTGTGGTCAGAAACCAGTCAATAGAAATCGACAGGACAATCTTCCAGACAATCGTAGTCGAGTGCAACAATCAGATACCCCCCCAGTCAGCCAAAATTAAATATAAATATACTATGAAATATAAACTTGAAATATATAATGGCAAAGTTTGGAAATGACCAAATGCAATTTTTTCACCGTGGACCGAGGCTCACTGCTTGCTCATTGCACATCATCAATAAGGTGCAGAAGACGGCCGATGGAAGGTGAGGGCCCGCCTGAACAGCTGAAGCCAAAACGGACCACTGGAACATATTTTGCATGACTGTGCATTTTTCAAGACTGCTTCTCTGTACTTCCGCAAATGTTATGTTATACTATGTTATATAACACGTTATGTAACCATATCCTTCGCGATACATCGTCAGGGAAATTTCTGAATTCTCACGGATTTTTGCTACGTCGTTGGCGTTACGAAAAACACCTTTTTTTTTTACGTGCCAGAGACTGCATGTTGGATGTTGGCTGTATGCTGTCATGCATGGAGAAAGTGGCACCGTGTTGTGTTGGGTCCTAGCGCAAAGCTCTCACTGCTGCCTCGCCTGCGGGAACACAGGGGATGCAGGGAACAGTTTGACAGCGACAGGCCTTCTTACACAGATCGCTTGTCACTGGGTAATATTACTTAAGAATTTAGGAAATGAATGTTTTAAATGAAGCTAAGCCCCCCTGCTACTTATTGAACCCTCCATGCCTTTAACACTGAATGCCGTTGGACTCACTGCCCATTTTACTTGTATTTGCGCTACTTTTACTGCACTTTGCATCAACAGAGTAATACTATTCCATGTATATGCTACAATGTTACAGGCCAAGTTATTCATTGGTAACTGAGTGCAATACACACACACATATGCTATAATCATATGTTTACATTTTATACAGTTTTATACTGTTTGATTGTTGAGTTATGTATGTAAATATTTAGGTATGAATATCCATCCCTCCATTTTCTGTAACCACTTGCGGTTGTGGTGATTCAGAGAAAACATACAAACTCCACACAGATGTAACCCTGGCGCAGACTCAAACCCAGATCCCAGACATGTGAGGCAACAATGCTAACCACGGCACCACCATGCTTTTATGTGGTTTGTTTATTTTCATATTTATATATGGACATGGTATGGAAGCTGCAACTGAATTGTGTTCTACTTGTGTAACCCACTGCTCAGTGACCATTAAAAGCCCCTGATCCTGAATAAATGAAAGTGAACAGTTTTTGTGACACTTTTCTTGTTTGATGCCTGTCTGCATGATGTTGAGCTTTTATAGATGCTGTTAGCGTTTACAGATGCTGTGAACATGCCGGTGAGCATTTATAGACGCTGGGAGCATGTCTGTGAGCGCGTACAGATGCTGTGAGCATGCCTGTGAGGTTTATAGATGCTGTTAGCGTTTACAGATGCTGTGAACATGCCGGTGAGCATTTATAGACACTGGGAGCATGTCTGTGAGCGTGTACAGATGCTGTGAGCATGCCGGTGAGCATTTATAGACGCTGGGAGCATGTCTGTGAGCGTGTACAGATGCTGTGAGCATGCCTGTGAGGTTTATAGATGCTGTTAGCGTCTTTAGATGCTGTGAGCATGCCTGTGACTGTCCAGCCCAAGTCACTCTCCCATCGCCCGCACCTCACAAAGCATGCATGTGTGTCTCTGTATGTGCATGTGCATCTGTGTGAGTATCTGCATTTGTGTGTAGATGTGTGTGTGTGTGCATGCATCTGTCTCCGCGTGTGTGCATGTGCATATGTGTGTGCATGTGCATATGTGTGTGCATGCGTGTCTGTCTATCTGCATGTGCGTATGTTTCACAGGCACTCAAATCTAATGTGAATTTGGCTGCTCACAATCCCCAGCACTGCTGGTATTCAACACTGCTGCTCGCATTCCCCCCCCCCCTCCCCTGTGCTCACATTCCCTGCCACTGCTTACACTCCCACCACTACTCACATTCACAACACTGCTCACATTCCCCCCACCTCTGCTCATGTTCCCTGCCACTACTCACATTCCCCTGCCTCTGCACACATTCACACCACTACTCACATTCCCCTGCCTCTGCGCACATTCACACCACTGCTCACATTCCCCTGCCTCTGCGCACATTCACACCACTGCTCACATTCCCCTCCACCGCTTGCATTTCCCACCACTGCTCACATTCCCCCCACCTCTGCTCATGTTCCCTGCCACTACTCACATTCCCCTGCCTCTGCACACATTCACACCACTGCTCACATTCCCCTCCACCGCTTGCATTTCCCACCACTGCTCACATTCACAACACTGCTCACATTCCCCCCACCTCTGCTCATGTTCCCTGCCACTGCTCACATTCCCCTCCACCGCTCGCATTTCCCGCCACTGCTCGCATTTCCTGCTGCTGGCCTGCGACATCTCCCTCTCGCCCTGCTTTTAATTGTACGGTCGCCTGCCACTCCTCAGAGCCATGCTGCCTCCTTCCTTACTCTTGGGTCCCTCCACCGCTCCTCCCAGGATGCTCGCACCTCCACGCGGCACAGTGTCCCCGACAGTCCCTGCAGGGGAGGCTGTATCTCTAATGTCCGGAAATGTTTCCCCGCGCCTGTTTGCTGCTCATAAAGGGAGTTCTGCTGCGTCTCGGCAGAGGACGTGCTTCGTTAGTATTTAGTCCCTTAGCACTGCATTTACAGTCACGCCTGTAAAAGTAGCTGCATTTTTACATCCCTTCACCCTCCCCCACCCCGCCCTTCCCCCACTCCTGCAGTGGGCGTCACAGAGCCGCAGAATTCCTCTACAACGCATCCTGATGAAGTCTTAAGCCATTCATTATTACTCACAGGGCGTTTCAAGTCACCACAGTTATTAATCGATACATTACAGGTAGGGCGAGGGCGGTGAAAAACACCATTACACTATTCCATCCTCTCTTCATACATCCTCTATTTTTAAATTATTATTTATTTTTATACTGATGTTAATTTGTGTATCTTTATTATCACTCTATCTTGCTGCTGATGTTGTTCTTGTAATGCACATGCCAAATAACATTGATTCTGATAGTGATTACAACACATTACAGGAGGTGCACAGACCTGCAAACTGCACAATGCAGGAGGTACACAGACCTGCAAACTGCACGTCAATCAGTAAAACAACACTGAGGTGCTGACCCTCTATTTTGGGAGGGGGAGCCGTCCAATAAGTGCACCTTTGTAGGGCTGGAGCCGTCCAATAAGAGCACCTTTGTAGGGCTGGAGCCGTCCAATAGGAGCACCTTTGTAGGGCTGGAGCCGTCCAATAGGAGCATGTTTATTTGCTGAGCATGTTTCTATCGTCATGAAGTTGGTCACCTCATTTCTGTTTGCCCTGCGCTTCGGCGCAAGAATGCTCGCTTGGCTGTTAAAAGGGTACGTGTTGCCGATTGCATTGTTGACGTCTCGCTGCCAGGCCACTCCGTTGAACCCGCCTTCCAACCATTTGTGTTTACTGGTTTTGTTTCACTTAATGATTCTGATGTAAAGTGCCCCGTCACCATTTTGCGTGACACTGGAGCTGCTCAGTCCTTTTGTTACCTTTTACCTTTTAGCAGCCCCCACTGAGCCGAGTGCCCCCTGGTGACGTTGTCCCCCCCCAGATGGACATGTCTGATCTTTCGGGAAGCAGGTGCAACATTAATTATGGCAGGAGTGACTGCAGGCCGCACATTCCGGCACATTCCGGCACATTCCCTCTCCTTTTAATTATCTGCGGGTCCATCCTAGGGAAATGCTGTGCTATAATAATTGATTTCCCTCAGGAAAGATACTTCCAGCTGCCATCTGGAGGCAGCACCCCCCCCACCCCCGCCCGAGCTGAGGATGCAGTAAAGTACGGGGAGGGGGGATCCGGGAGGGTGAGGTCTGGGGTAAGCAAAAAAATTTCCCCCCCGCTCAACAGTTCCACCCCCCCCTTTATGAAAATCTCATACCTGGCCATCAGCTTTATTCTGGCACTGACACTGGGCCACATTCGAACCTGGGGCTGGCCTTGTAGGTGCTCAGCTGTCTCCAGGTCGTGACCCTAGCGACGCTCCGAGCAGAAGGCCATAGGGTCTCCGCCGGCCTCTCACCGCCGCTTCCCAGCTTTCAGCCAGAGGACGTTAGGAGTCACGGGGCTGATTAGCATGCAGCTAGGTGACGGCTAACAGATGGGCGTGGCTGGTGCCGCTGCGAGCCGCGCTCCCGCCACAGATGCACACAATCCCATGACTACAGAACAGCATTACCCTACGGGGTCCCACACTAATGCCTCTTTGAGCAGGAGGCTCGATTAAAATCATACGGAAGGCAGTGTCTCAAAGTCTTAGCTTTGACACCACTCTGTATTACTAGTGACGGGAATAAAATGTGAGTAATTAGCATGTTGGGCAGGACTGATGCATTGATTGGTCCGGCCGTGTCACATGATGTCATAAGTGGGAGGAGCATGGAGCCTTGGCTTATGAGTCGCTTTTGCACGTTTTTTTACACATCTGCGTTTTGGAGGGTTACTCATCACCTAAGCGGATCGAGGCACACGGAGCGAACGCAGAACACAGCTCCGGAAATGAATTTAATCCGGGTTGTAATCAAACTGGTGTGGGAGTGCAGCTAATTACTTTGGGAAGAGTTACAGCCATTTAATTCATTGTCAAGCCTTTGCTCTTTATCCATCTGAGCCTCTGAGCTGGGCAGGTCTATTAATGATCCTGTCATAGTGGGGGCGACCCTCCTGAAGCCAGAACCCCCCCTCCGCCGGCATTCCCTTCTCCGTCCACCCCACGTGACTAGCATTACGCAGCACACTAACCTCTCATTGTCCCCAAACTATAACAGCAACTTAACACGATGTACTTGTATTTGCGAGGTTGCTGGTTCGAATCCCATGTTTGGCAAAGTGATTTACGTGCTGGGTGCCTAAGCAGGGCTATTAGACCCCACCTCGTCCTGAGATTGTCTGACCCTATTTTAAAATGCGCACCATATTGTAAATGATACAATGCACCTGTGTGATTGCACTCTCGATGAGACACACAAACACACAACAACAAGCCCAAGTAGCACAGCATAGGGTCAGTGCACCTCCAGCACCATAGGAGCATTTGGGGTGACGGACCATGCTTCAGGGCCCCCCATGCAGCACCGGCCTGGCAGCCCTAGGATTAAAACCAGCAACCCTCTGATTACGGGCACAGTTGTAACCGGTCGACCCACATGGTCTTCGCATGCTTTCGGAGCTCAGCCGGCAGACGCCTACAGACGACGGATGCTAGTGACCCCCTGGAGTAGCAGCAAAGCAAGTTTCTCAAAGTCAAAGGTGCAGCAAAAGAGTGCAAAGAAAGATAGTTCCTTCATTTCTCTGCTCCGCTTCGCATGTATCCTCTCCCTTAGCCTTGTGGGAAAAAAACAACCCTCCTTGAATACAAAACAACACTGCAGTAGAACATGGAGCCAGGGAGCGTTTCCTCACCACCCGTTAAAGTCTTAAGCGTTACAGTCAGTAAACTGCAGCTTAATGAGGATGGCACGGAGCTTGCTGATTAACTGGGCTCACATCCTGAAATCTAACCTCGCCGCATTACCTCTGAATTCCCCCCATTTTCGCCTCAGTCATTCCGCGTTTGGCAGAATTTTTAAACCGTCGTGCCACAATTTCATTTTCATTTGGTCGGTTGGTTAAAATTTATGGCGAGACGAAAGAATGACATTAAAAAGCCAGGTAGCAGAGGGTGAGAATAACCAGCCACATGACAAGTTTCCTGACAACAGGAATGAACGGTGAGTCACTCCGCTCACCGCGGAATCATTCACGGGTTACGACACGCATGACGACATGCGACAGCCGTGAAGGGTGGCCCCAGGGACTGTTTTCAAGGTTCCTCGGGCTGTACAAAGGCTTGCAAAGCATTCTGGGTAGAAAAGGATCACATGACATGGGAGTTGGAGGAAGGAATAAGGGCGTCACTCTGGGATATGAACAAAGAATTTCATCTGAGATGAGTTAAAGAGCTTAAGAGGGGAAAGGTGGTGATGTGGGCCCCAATGTGTACCTGTAATCAGGAGGTTGTTGGTTCACGTCCCAGGGTTGGCAGAGTAAATTTATTGTTGGGTACTTGAGCAAGGCTCTTAACCACAAAATACTCCAGGGACTGGCTGATCCTACATTATTACAGAGAAAATAAAAGGATGTCATGCTGGATCAAAGCAGCTCAATCAATTAAAAAGGGCACAGTTGGGTGTCAGGGTTTGGATGTGCTTACTGGGCAGAAGAGGAAAGAAAACTGTCTTATCAAAGGACCGAGAACAAGAGTGAATGGAATGAGGGAGCCTGTCGCCATCCCCAAAGCACAGGCACATAAAAATGGGGCGAGGAAGCCCATCGCCGTACCCAAAGCACAGTCACATGAAAATGGAATGAGGAAGCCCGTCGCCGTGCCCAAAGCACAGTCACATGAAAATGGGGTGAGGAAGCCCGTCGCCGTACCCATTAGCACAGTCACATGAAAATGGGGTGAGGAAGCCCGTCGCCGTGCCCATTAGCACAGTCACATGAAAATGGGGTGAGGAAGCCCGTCGCCGTGCCCATTAGCACAGTCACATGAAAATGGGGTGAGGAAGCCCATCGCCGTGCCCAAAGCACAGGCACATAAAAATGGGGCGAGGGAGCCCGTCGCTGTACCCAAAGCACAGTCACATAAAAATGGGGCGAGGGAGCCTGTCGCCGTACCCAAAGCACAGGCACATAAAAATGCAGAAAGAATAAAAACACAATTTCCATCTCATCTATCTTAAGTCTACAGTTAATTTATCTGCTACATAAAGGTGTTAACCTATCATTCTATTATTTTTTTTTTGCCTTTGTTATGTTCTACCTTCTATGATAACGAACAATTCTAATGAAATGTTTTTAATTGTTTTTAGCTGAAGATAATCACACTTCCCCTATCTATAAATATTCATTTTTTGATTAGCAGAGCTGTCTGCTGGCCCTGTGTAACAGATCCTTTTGTTTTCATTGTCAGTTTTTAAATCTGCTGGATCAGGGCGGCGGTGCAGTCTGGACTGTTTAATCTCTACGATACCAAACGCCCACACTTCCTCATCTGGCTGAGGGTCCTTTTCATTAATATCGCAGTTATTTTGTGAACCAAGATGGCCGTCCACTTTGTCTAGCGTGATGATTTATGCAACAGATGATCTGTCCTTCAATTCCAAGTCTAAAACTCTTGTATACTGATGCGTCAGGAACTCCCTGGGAAACACTGAATAAAAGCATGTTAAGAAACACCACAAGCAACTGATTATTTCCGACTTTCCATTTTTATTTTGCTGAATTATCACTGTAAAGTCTGTAAACTGTTTTTTTTCTGCCAACATTATGCAGACCTTGTTTAGAGGCTAAGACAGATTACAGCGTGACAGTGAGATGGACGCGAAGCCAGCAGATGATTTTCTGCAGTGCAATGCACCGCGCAAACCGGGCGAGAGTCAGGGAGAGGCGAGGTTGTCGTGGCGACGGCCCTAGTGGGGCTGTGCGTCAGATTGTATGCGGCGCCTTCTCCAGCTGCGAAGCATCTGCCAGGATTGGTGCTCCACCGCATAAACACCCCGGCCATCGCATCGCCAGTGTGACATTATCTCTGCTGCCCTGCAGGTGGCACTATGGTCCTCAGTGCAACATTTGCTAAACGTCCATTCCAGCATTATGCAGTCTCATTGTGGGGGTGGGGTGCAAAAATATGCCTGTCCTCCTGTTTACGAGGTGAAGGTTCCCACAATAATGACTGTACCATGTCAGGTTTCAGGCCATATTGCATCACCATAGCAAAAAACAAGCATTTTTGAGAAACATGTGTAGAACACGAAATATAACTGACAAAGTGATTGGTCAGCAGTCAGATGTAACTGGCCAAGTGATTGGCTGGGAGGAGAAACAAAAAGCGGTGATTACTTACTTACTGACATGAGAAAACCTTGTGATATATCAATGGAACCTCTCCTTGACTCTGGAGAGAACCACCATTTCATTGGCTCTGGACAGAGACAGGCTAACGTTGAGCTACGAGGCCTCCCTGCTCTCCCGAAGCAGAAATTAATTGTCCAGTACACGATGATACAAACTACAGAAAACAACCAAAATGTATAAACAGAACCCAGAAGAGGAAGAATGTCCGTTCGGAGATGCACAAAGAGTAGAAACCTTGGAGATACATGTGAAGCAGGGGTCGGCCTTGTTCCTGTGCCCGCAAGGCATGCTGGGATTACTGCCAGACATGTTAACACTCAGGTGGACCCCTTCCCATTTATAGTCTGCCATCTCTAATCATTCTATGAATTCTAGTTCTAGAACCGCTGAACACAAGGCAGGATGGCGGCTGGCTGGCAGCATACCCCAGGAAGCACAGGGTCTTCCCTGGACTGGACACTATAGACATCAAACTCAATGTAGGGAAACCATTTTACCTAATGGCTAGTCATCAGTCCGGCACAGGAAGGTAGGGAAAATGCAGACCAACTTTCTGCATTGTGAGATTCTCCACCGCAGTTTCGCTATACGTTATAAGTTTTGCGAAAGCCACAGACAACATTGAAAAAGTTTACTAACTCTAAATGTGTAAAATACATGTACAGTGCTGACACCAGGCGTGTTTACGGCAGATGCTTGTGCGATAAATCGTGGTTCGTGGTAACGTCAGGCGTGTTTACGGCAGATGTTTGTGCGATAAATCGTGGTTCATGGTAACGTCAGGCGTGTTTACGGCAGATGTTTGTGTGATATCTCGCGGTGACGGCAGGCGTGTTTATGGCAGACGCTTGTGCGATAAATCGTGGTTCGTGGTAACGCCAGGCGTGTTTACGGCAGACGCATGTGCGATAAATCGTGGTTCGTGG
>JAODKE010000053.1:1270162-1282579 GCA_026779605.1 Mormyrus hasselquistii
TTTTCTTCAATCTAAAATTGTAAATTTTTTATATTTTTCTTGTTTTTTTTCCCCCCCCGGGGGGGCGGGGGGGGCCCGCGGGGGGGGGGGGGGGGGGGGGGGGGGGGGGGCGTGTTCAGCTGTAATCGTAGAGCCGAGGGCCCTCGTCCTTCATGCAGTGTCTCTGATGGCTACTTGCTCTACGTGCTGTGTTCACGCAGACTGAGTGTGATGTTTGTCTCAGACACACAGTGTGTGTGTGTGTACCAGTTTGTGTGTGTGTGTGTGTGTGTGGGTCATGTATATATTACTTTCGGGGGACCAAATGTCCCCACAATGTGATAAAAACCAGTTATTTTGTCGCCACAAGGGGAAACTCAAAAGTCAAATCTGTGCCTACAATCGAACAACTAAAACTGCCTTGTGTTCTGTTTGGTTACGTATGGTTAGGGTTAGGGCTGGGTTGGGGTGAATGTCGTCATGTTGGGATTAGGGTTATGCTCATAGAAATGAATGGAGAGTCCCCACAAATATATGAGTACATGTTTATGTGTGTGTGTATGTGTGTCAGAGATGCTCACAAGTCTCTGAGCTAGAGTCCAAGTCAAGTCTCAAATCTCTGAGATACAGTAGAGTTAAAATCACGTCTCAAGTCTCTGAGCTAGAGTCCAAGTCAAGTCTCAAGTCTCTGAGCTAGAGTCAAAGTCACTCGAGTCCCCATCACTGATGTGTGTGTGTGGGGGCGGGGGGGATGTATGGCTACAGTAATAGTAATAGTAACAGGACTTTGCTGATGTAATTATGCAGAGCACAGCCTAAGCTGCCTATATTTCTGCAGTTATGTTGTCTCTCTGAATCAACCTTCATGTCTTGGATTTTCATGCTTCCACATTCGGATAATAAGCGATAAAAAAAACACCAGCAAATTGGAATGGCTAATAATATAATAACATAATAATTCAGCTAGCTTCTGAGATTTTTCGCGCGGATGATGACAGATTACCGCCATTCATTATTCTCAGGTTTCCATAGAGCATACAGACTGCAGTGTGTTACTGAAGGAGAGTGGAACAGTGCGTCAGGCAGTGGCTGCTGACACAGAAGCAGACTGACCACACACATCGGAGAGGAAGAGGGCGTGTGCATTATATGTGTTTGTCCTTTAGCCATAAAGACCATATCGTGCTGGAAACAAGAGAATCCCTTGTCTCTGTCCTACTGGTATCATTGCTTAGACAGAGGCAGTAACACTCAGATGACTGCAGAATCACTGCAGGATTCAACATCCAACAAAGCAAGATGTATCCTAGAACAGACAAGAATCCCGTCAGGACACGGAACAGGTAATCAGCTATACCCTAAGACAAGCAGCTGACAAAAATACGTGTTACATAGAAGGCTTCCCATGTGTCAAACTGAAGTACCTTTCCTATAGTTATCCAACACTGATCCATTTTACACACGTCAGACTGATACAAGATTGAAGCAACTTATGCTGCTGTGTGCCAATTAAACCTGAATCTCCCCGGCTTCAAAGAAAGCACTGCTTACTCCTTCATCCATCCATCCATCAATCTCTGCATTCATCAGTCTATCCAACTGTCTGTCACAGCGTCCCCAGTAGATCACCAAGCCTTGGTGGCTCTGAAGAAAGGCATTCGTAAGAAAATCCACCTGTAATTTATTACTCTAAATACTTTACAACCTTTACACAAGAGGGTAAAATGCAGAGGGACCAGCATCACTCTGTAGCCCAAATGACAATCTCACAGCTAAGCCATGCCACTAGGGAGCTACAGTGGGGCTCCGTCTCCAGTCGCTGGGGAGGCTACGGCTCTCATTGTAGGGCCTGTATGTAGCCAGCAGGAAGCCACCTAACTTCAGGGGCCCGGCACAGATGGGTGGCAAAGGCAAGTGGTGGTAAACATCACTGTGGTCCATTCTCCCTCAGCCAATCCCGGTGCTGCTAATGCAGGGGCATCGCTGCAGGTTGGTGGAGCCGTACAAGGTCCGTGGGGAAAAGGTGGAGCAAGGGAATGTGTTTGCGACCCAGGAGGAGGGATTTGTATAGCCAAAGTATTGGGGGAGTTGGGGGCTGGTGTGTAGGGACATGTCCGCAGAGTGAATGTGTTTGATCACGGCAGTAATCCGAAACCAAATCACACTGGAGTGCCCGTCAGCCCCTGCGGGGAGGGGCTAGCGGTTCTTTCCGGAAGGGAACGTGCGCTGTCGAGCGGCTGTGACTGATGATTAAGGAGACAAGATGCCTACATCAGGTCAAAGCCCGTTCACTGTTGTATATGATGTCGACCTGCCTCTAAAATTACAAGTAGGCTGTACTACATTTCTGCTTAAATGCCAGAATTTAAACATGCAAAACAGAACATAATAAAAATAATAATAACGTGAACACAAACCTAGAATCACCTAATTCTGGTGTTTTGAATGGTCAGGTTTTCAGAGAACGTCTTTCTTTCTGACTTTAACAAAGATGTAACCATAACACAGAGCAAAGAAAGGAAGGATTATCATTTAAGCAGGTTTCGGGACGGTGTCTCACTGCAGACGCCTGTCATCTTTATTTGAAACCCATTGTTATTCTGCAAACACGGCTGTCGAATTATTAAGCAGAGAAAAAATGCAAATGGCGCATTAAAAACTGTCTTTTAGAATAATGCGTGTATTTATGTGTCTGCACGTAGAAGCAGAAGCACCTTAATCCAGGACAGGAGCCTGGCGATATATCGATTGCTGCTAAAGGCTAACGCTATGGAAGATTCCGGCGTAAGCATGGCTCATTCGGCGATTTCTGGGGCTCTTCTTCTATCTTAGGCCTGTAAGCTCAGGCAGGGGCTCCGAGCAGAGGGCACAAAGAGGACCAGACTAGCAGAGCAGAGCTGGCAGCTCGCACACCTCCGTGGCCTCTAACAGACTCGCCAGAGCTGCCCGGCCCCTTCTGAGAGCTGCAGGGGGTGACTGGGGCTCCTGCGATCAGCCAATGCACCGGCTCTGAATACCAAACAGGAAGGGTAGGATACGTGAACAACACCAGGATCATGCGAGGGCTATCTAAAACCACGCCTGCCGTTTGATTCCTTCAGTAATTCTGTCACCCTTGACGGCTCCTGTGAATTTAATATCTCCTGTGGCATGACCAGAAGGTGCCTCAGTGAAAGTGACTTTCTATGCGGCGCCTCAAACTTGCACGTCACTACATCAGCGCCTACGGGGCAGCTGGGCGATGGCGGACAGCGTTTCGCTGTTGCTAAGGCGCGTTACCTCAAAGAACATGCTGCGTAGGACCTGCAAACAGCCCACCGTTGCCCGAAGTAGCACATCAGCTAAATAGTGCCGTGCAAGGAGGTTCCGGAGCCTGCTGCTAAATGAGGAACAAAGCCAATTATTCCGGGTGACCCGTTGGGCCGCGATCAAACAGCTAACATTTAGCCATCCTCACAAATAGGAGGAACTTACAAATAGCTGATAATGCTTATCGGGTTAGTTTGCGCAAAACACATGTTACTCCAGGACCCGCTCGGGGCTGCATCTGGCTGAGAGAGAGAATGAAGCGGAGAGACTTACCTTCAGGCGTGAAGTTGGGACGTCAGGAGGGTTGGCATTGGAAGGGAAAAAAGAGAGACAATGGAGAACAGGGATTAGCATGGGCCCAGTGATGTCAAAGTAGACCAGCTGAAAAATAAATGGGGTCATAAGTAAAGCTTGTGCTTCTTCATCGTTATCAGCGTTGCAGCCGTATCATTCATTTTCATCAGTGTATAATATTGTTCAATAGCTCAGAACCATCAATCCAAACTGTGTTGGTCTCTGGATTTAAGTTGCATCTCCCTGTACGTGATCGACTGCCACTCATACACTCATACACATTTGCTGGCACCATGCCCCCATTCTGAAGACATACAGCTAACGGCAAACTGCCGCATGGAAACTAAACAAACACGCATCATCATCGATTGTTACATTAATGCTGATGTCCGCCTGATGAGCAGCATTACCAGGTTGTATTGACAGGCTGGACTCATTTTTATGGAGTTAACAACCAAAGGGTGTTACAGTTGTACCACATGTGTCGGGTAGTGGGCTGCCATTTGTCTCACAGCCTCACACACACACAAACACATACCTGTACATGCATTGTAACGGCTCATTTGTTGCTAAGCAACAAAGAGCGAAGGACAAGGCACCCCTCCTCCCAGCCCCCAGTGTCGACATCTAGTTGATTGTTTCTCAATTGACCGAAGACAGAAAGATGGAGTGGTTTTATCCACCTAATGTGGACAATTTGGCCATTTAAAGCTGGTGGCTCAAGCCAAAACAGCTCTTAGTCTGCATTAGACAGTGTGACGGTGTTATTTATTTTGCGGTGAACTAACAGGGCAAACTGGGCCGTCAAACGATGCACATTGGCTCTGCACATGAATCGTGCCTGACGGAAAGCTAACAGCGCATACTAGCAGCTAGCTAAAGCTACGCTAACAGTGATCGCAGTGCTAACGCAATAACATACCAAGTGGTGATACAGGTCAGTCATAGAGAGGGGGCGCTCTAGAGCAGGAGGGAGGGTGCTGCAGAGAGCCCCCACGAAATAGCCAAAGTCACGTGAGGAATAGAGAGAGGTGTATTGAGGCGTCATGACAAGAAGGATCCCAACTGAATGCTAGCGCCTCCCAGAGGAATGCTCAACATTCCAGCATATCAAAGATGACAGAAACATGGGAAACATGCCCAGGACTGTGAAGGAAAAAAATAACAGAGAAGAAAAATTAAAGGTTAAATGGATGTTTAGGTAGCACTGTCTCAAACCATTAGCAGCACTTGAGAAGAAAGTGTAAAAACAAACATTATATTTATTTATATATATATATATATATATATATATATGGTATTACATATGTGCTGTGTTTCCTAGGAGAGGCCGCAACATTTACTTTGAACCTGCACTGATTGGAAGGATGGATGACGGAAGGATGGATGACGGAAGGATGGATGACGGAAGGATGGATGACGGAAGGATGGATGACGGATGGATGGATGACGGATGGATTGTATGTATCCCATATGTTGGACTTTATTGTTTTCCTACTGAAGTCCTGTTCCTGTAATATTTGCCTTGACCAGGAAAGCTTCAGGTACGGCATGGCCAGCCGTCACGCTGCAGCTAGGACCCCAATCATGGCCGCCCGTTCGTGTTAATGCCGCAGTCGCGGAGCAGGTGCCTGCCCGGCGTTTCGGCGACTCTCTCCGCGCCTTTAAGGGATGAGGAGCACTTAGCTCACGTGCCGAGCACAGGCGAGGAGACGCTGCCAGCAGTAAACATCTTCTGCACAGCTTGAGCTGAGCCGTGATTCAGAGTTTAGCCTCTAATTAAAGCTCCATTTCCACAACTTCCCCACGCGCCTCCCTCCCGCCACAACCCGGCCCCCCGCCCCGTCAACCACATGAGCGCCGCTATCAGCACTCTCGCCGGCTAAACCACTTTCGAGCTTATGGTTTAGAGAGTCCCAGCAGCTGGCAGCCCGTGATCGTCAACCAGAGATGGGGGTCCAGGCCAAAGGCCGACAGTGAGACGGGCTCCGAGCCCCACACCCCTTGAGCCATGGCCAGAGCGTTTTGGGCATCGACCCAACGCCCCAGCAATGTCTAGGCTGTCCCTGGAGGAGTTTCAGATGAGTCCGTCGGCTCGCAACAACCATACCAGCTCACGAGACACAGACACATTCACCCTTTAGAACCACAGAACGTTACCACCTGATAAGCGTTCAGAGGCCAGAACTTATTGGCTTTAAGGTAGTCTGGGTTAAATGTAAGTGAAAGAAGATTCAAATCCATTTAAACTGGGGGACGATAAAATCCAAAAAGTTATCCAGCTTAGCAACAAATCCAGCTTCGTGATACAGGCCCAAGCACCACAGCAGGACAGTAAACGGAGCTTTCCCTGCTTAACAAGAAAGATGTGCCTGTCTGTCTGCCTGTCTGTTTATTATCATCTAGCATTGGTCGGTATACTTGTCTGTCTGTCTGTCTGTCTGTCTGTCTGTCTGTCTGTCTATCTGCCTGCCTGTTTACTATTATCTATCTTTCTCTGCCTGTCTGTCTGTATCTCTTACTGGCTGGCTGGCCGTCTATCTGTCTGCCTGTAAATCAGGCAATTTTCCGTGTTTTTTGTTTTTCTTTTTTAGCCACTGAGCCACCAGCTTGGGCGCCCCCTGTCTGCTCTACAGCAATCTGCAATTCCTCACTAAGCTGCCTGGCACCCCTGCCCTGATCCCTGACGATAAACACCCCTCTGGGCACAGTTACCCCCCTCTTGGCCCGACCCCACCGCACAGCCCAACCCAAATATGTCAGCAAACAGGTCACTGGAAACGGCCCCCACTGACACGCATCTCCTGCGTGACTGTAGCCATGACAGACCCATCCATCACTCTTCGGCGGGGCTCTTTGGTTGCATTCTCCTTCCTCGCTCACTCCTCTCTCCTTCCATCACACGCCAGAAATGACACGAGAGATCCTCCCGGGCCTAGCGACGAGCCGTCTCAGTCTGAACTCCCCTACCCACGATGCAGTGCAGCAGTAACCCTCTGGGCCTCTGGGCGCACGGAGACAACGTGCGGCGTTCTGATTAATTTCTCGGCTCCTGCTCATTTTGTACAGCGAAGCGGGGGCCAGCGACGTGACGCCCGCTGCCACCTGACAGCTCTCAGCGCACCAAAACAATGTGCAGCCTTGCCAAATAAAGGCAAGAATAACAAAAAGATACGTTCAAATGAAAGAGAATCACAGGGCTGTTTAAGATACATTGGGTTTTAGTCACTCATTTCACCAGAGAGAGTGCCAAACATAGCGGATGGCTGCTATTAATTATTTAAAAGACTTTCCAACTTCTTCAGTGGCTGAAAGCAAAACATTCCGCTGAGTATAGTGGCTATATACCAATCTGCAGGTTCAGGCCAGATGTACTCAGAATGGCTACATCACACCGGATGTGACTCACTCCTAACCCTAACCTCTGACATGACTCACTACCTTTAGCTACCATCCCGCTTTAAATATCCTCTAAATCCATTTGTCCATCACAGGCATTATTTGAGCAGTTTTTAAGGTATAGAGCATAAATGAGGACTTAATTTATACAGATGCACCAACCACATTATTAGCCAATGATATGTTACGAATCGGTGAATGACAAGCACGGAGGCACTCTTTGGACTAATCAGTCTTCAGCTAGGGCCAGTGGCTCCACCCTTATATTTGCCCCTGATCCATAATATCATCTAAATTCTGAGCTTACATAATTTTTTTTCGCCTGACAGTTTCTCACTGCCATCATGCCTGAAGTCTTATTTTAAAAAGCAATTAAAAACGGGGGCAGAATGAATTATTACTGGGCACATTTTCACATGCTTTACTCTGGCGGCGTGGGGCTGATGTATCACTGTCACTACGACGCCGTGATCTCCCGGCTTCCGAAGCCTAGCGATTCGGCTGCTATTCCGCCGCACATGCATACAGACTCACCAGGAGGACGTTCCACTTAAATATTAAAGATCCTCTCGTCCCTGAGAGAGTGAGATACCTGAATAAATACTTCTGGGGAGCCGTGAAGAAGAGGTGGGGGGTCGAGGCGGGGGGTCGAGGACTATCGACTGCTCTCTCACATACCGTATTTCCTTCACCCCTGTGACTTTCAATTGTAGAACCAATTTACTACAGAAACTTCACTGGCATCAGAAGTTAAACCAACTTGCTCTTTACCTCGTCCTGTCCAGAACTTCAAATTTGTTCTTGGAACTCTTGGGGCCCAACGGCAGCACTAAGTGGAGTACCCGCTTCTCACACCCGTCAGTAGGGGGCTCTGCTTCCCGAAACGAGCAGTAACTGCCATTCAGGCGCCGGCCCCCGAATCACACTGCACAGTCGTATGACCTTATGACCTTGTCGAGTCTTCCAAGGTCATTGTGAAGGGCTACATGCCGATATCCTTCCCCCCTCCATCATTCGGTCAAGCTGGGCTCGCAGCTGGCGTGGCGCTTGATGGCGGTGAAGTACTGCAGTGCTATGCCCCACCCCCCCCCACCCCCGTCGAGATCCTCCTCCCCCCCACAGTGCTTCTCTCTGCATGCTACGTTGTTTACGACTCCGCAGGCGCACAAGGGAGGATGCTAATTGGCTCCTCTCTCACTCAACATGGCACCCGACCAAACAAATAACACACATCGAGCTTAATTGGCTTCGCATGGACATGGGTGCAGATGTAGTAGAGCGATTCATCATGAGTATCTAAGTAACTGCCCAAGGACCAATGGCAGGCTTAGGAGGCGGTATCAGAAATCAAAGAGCGCTTTAAAGGAAGCAATAAATGTCTTTTAAAGTAAATGGCTGTCAGGGCCTTTGATTGTCCCCTCAGTGTAATTAGATTAGATAGGCCAGACGCCGGGCCCCATCCCTGCGGATTGCCCCCCAGCATACACTCGCATGTGCTTTGCACGCAGCCTCCTTCCGTGCCTCGTTACGCGCTGCCAGGCATCTCTATCTGCTGTGTTTAGGACATTCATGGGAGTTTTACTTACACAAAATTGTTCAGAGAGACAGACCAAGACATCTGATTGGTTAGTCCCGCCTTCTCTAGTTGCTTGGACCCACCCCCTCTACAATCTGATCGGTTATCTCTCTGAACCAATCATTTATCATTCTGCCCACAGAACATTTTTGTGTAGGTGAAACTCCCATTAGTGTTCAGGGCTTGCGAGACTTTGGATCCAACACCAGAAAAATGCATATTCAACCTCCTCAAATCGGTGACATCATGTACAGGTATGATGGTGTGTCTCACTATGATGGGTCCCTCCCTGACCTAATCACTTCTCAGCTTCAGCTTGAGGGTGGTGGCAAGTTAACGACAGACTGCTGCCAATTGATCACAACTAACCACAAATCTACTACGGTGAAGAAATACCACGTCTCACGGGAACGAGAATCATACTTAGTTACATCTGCTACACCTCTTCACGACACCTTTCTCACCTACGAGACTCCAAGGCCGCGGAGAAACACACCCCTAGTCAGCCGACGCTGTAAAATGCCCGCGCGTTACACTCAGGGACGTTTACAGGCACGATAAAAAGCTAATCCGTTATAGATTAATGTGGAGACTTTGTGTAAAAATCAATGAGACAGGCAATAAGCGCACAGGATAAGCAGGGTGGGGGGCAAACTACAAGCCCCCCAGGTCTCAAAGTGTCAGCTTTATTTTCCTAAAAGATCTGCTACATCAGAATTATTAACTCTTGTGTAATATGTATGTCTTATAAATTACATACATTTTTTAAATGAAAAAAATGTGACAGAAAAATATCAGCGTTCAGGATAATGGCCAATGCAGGATATTCCGATATATCGGTAGTGAGGCAGTTAATCAGTGTTTATTAAATTCAGTGTGTTGATGAAAACTCACCAGGACCGCTTCCCTCCTGGAAATTAAACCGAAGATCCTCTCCTTGCACGTCTCCCCTCACTATTCCGACCGTTGGCTCCACTGCCAATTAGCCGGGCTGTTAAAATAAGGCCACCTTGTGTTTCGTACGCTGACAGAGACGTTGTCAAAATCGCGGCGTGAGGGTGCTTTTGCAGACTGTGGAGTTTGCAAGAAACGTGGGAGTTTGCAAGTGAAACGTTGATGGGATTAATTGTAAAGGAATTGCAGTAAATAAACGAAATGTCCTTTGCAGTATCTACATTTATGCACCATCAACTCTGTAAATGCATATATATTTGCCAAATCCGCCAGGTGCGTCACTCCGCATGAGACCGTCATTTAGGTGCTGAAATCCGAGTGTGGTATTCAGATCCATTCCAGCTTCCTCTCTCTGCTTCCACATCGATTACTCGCCTTTGTTTACCCCAGAACGGCACGTCATACTGGGTTATGTGAGAAAATATCACCCGTGTGTGATTCCGCCCAGATTACCCGCAAAGTGTTAAAATGGAGTTGGGCTTCTTGTTAGCGTTTTCAGCAGAACGCCGCAGGTTAGAGTCCGGAGCTCACGCAAACGAGGCTCCTGAGGACACAGCTGTCCACGGGCGTGAGAGCTTTCATGTGATCCGTCGGTAATTTGTGACATCGCAGGGGCTTGGGGATGTTGCTGATACAAAGCAAGCAGCAGATCCACCTCGGCATGTCTTACATCGACCACCCACCCCCCCCGCCGGCACTAATCCTGCTAGTTAGCTTTTAGGTTTCCTTAATCGCTCCTCGCGTTGCAAGCGTTGCGAGGAGGAGCTCAGTCACGCCATCGCTCGGATCATTTACGGGAGCCGTCGGCGACCCCTTTTTCACCGAGTCATCTCGGCGTCTCGCCGTCCTGCCTGGCGCCGCGTTTGAAAATTCGCCCAAAACGAGTGTTCCCGACAGAGTTGGCGAATCCTGCTGTAAATCACCGCCTTCCAGCAGCCTTTCAGCCCATAAAATGCACACTCACTCCTGCATATTTTGCCATCTGTCTCATTATGGCTGTCAGTGGTGTCACGAGAACCGTACGCCGCCCGGCGCGCCCTCAACGCGCCATTATGGATCCCGGTCGCTCAGCCGCTCATGAGCAGATAATATGCATTTTATCTCGTAATTCTCCCCAGACTGACAGGCTCTTGCAGTGGATGGATTGCTCTCCCGCCTTCCCAGAAGTGCGACATTGAGGTGCTGCCTTTTAGAGTGACATTGCGCTACCGCAGGGGTGAGCATTGACTGACGGATGACATGACAAGTCGCAGTTAAAAATGTGACGATTTAACTAATCGGCGATGGCTTCGATCGCACTTGACTGTCTGAAGGACATACCCATGGAGGGTGATAACACACAAAAAACAAACCAAAAGAAAACAAAAAACGACATTTAATGCCAACATAAAGTGCACATCCAGCACTTGACAAGCCTTTGCTATGAGGCAGCACCTTTGCGACTTAAATTTCCAGCATAAACACATAAAGCCACTGGAGCCAAATGGAAAAGGCAGGGAACAACCTAGGACAGGGTACCAAGTCATCGCAGGGCACCAACCAATCACAGGGCACCAAGCCATCACAGGATACCAACCAATCACAGGGCACCAAGCCATCAGAGGGCACCAACCAATCACAGGGCACCAAGCCATCAGAGGGCACCAACCAATCACAGGGCACCAAGCCATCGCAGGGCGCCAACTAATCACAGGGCACCAACCAATCACGGGGCACCAAGCCATCGCAGGGCGCCAACTAATCACAGGGCATCAACCAATCACGGGGCACCAAGCCATCGCAGGGCACACACCTCCCACACTATTCACACCAATGGAAAAGCCAGCAATTCACCTTGACATGATTTCAGACTGCAGAATTCAGAGGAAACACCGGAGACATGGGGAAAACATGCAAACTCCACACACGGAGCCACGATGGAGACTCGAAACCTGGGCGCAGAGGTCTGAGGCAGCAGCGCTAACCCCGCGCCAACATGCCGCTCCATCAACGCAAACTCCCAGCTTAATTTGGAAACTGAACTCGGATGTCAGATTTGCCACCAAGAAGCGCGGCTATCTGTATGCTAATTTTATCGCCCTGCCTCATCCATACGCCATTTCAGGGCAGCTCCTCCGCAGGGTCTGACGACAGGCCATTCGCAGCGAGCCGAAGGATGCTTACAAACGTACCGCGAGAACGAGGAACAAGCCCCGCCCACACGACCCTATCACAGCAGATGAGGGAGACCGACTGATTGTTTTAAAAGAAAAAACCTTTACAATCCACTTGTTCATTAATGCTGCTATTGACATCGTCTCATACCAGGTGGAAGCAAGCAGAAAATGCTAAGGAAGGAGAGCAAAAGCATGTCTAAGGACAGCAGCAGCATTCTCTCAGTAATTCTCAGCTTCCGACCCCTGTGCCAAGGTAATTATCGAAGCCGGCACCATAACGAGGTCCGTTCCCATGGCCCAACGAGAAGGGTCGCCTATCCGGGTGTTATGCTAATTTGGTACCGCGTTGTCGTCCCCGTTGTTGCCGGAAAGCTCGATTGGGCGGATGGAAAGCGGAGGAAGAGCGTCTCTTTACAGAGAGCAAAGGGTGCTCCTGGTATTGGGATAAGTGTCAATAATCTGTGCGAGGTCGGAGAGAAACAACCGGCAGAGAATAAAGGCGGCGCGATAAGGCAGGGGGGGGTGGAGGGCGGGGGGGGCCACGAGCGACTTGCAGGCCGGACGGCAGCCAGAGATAAGAGGCGCTGATCGCGATTCCGGGCACATCCCACACGCCTGTTCCTGTCAAAGCACGGGGACCCATCGCATACCAGCAAACGGCCTGAACACGCATCGACGGCTGGGCTCCATGGGGGCCGGGGGGGCGGGGGGGGGGGGGGGACGGAGCTGTTCGCCTCAATCAAAAACTTG
>JAODKE010000053.1:1307407-1317665 GCA_026779605.1 Mormyrus hasselquistii
AGACAGCCCTGCGTAGGGCTCACTCTCTCCTGCAGACAGCCCTGCGTAGGGCTCACTCTCTCCTGCAGACAGCCCTGCGTAGGGCCCACTTTCTCCTGCAGACAGCCCTGCGTAGGGCCCACTCTCTCCTGCAGACAGCCCTGCGTAGGGCTCACTCTCTCCTGCAGACAGCCCTGCGTAGGGCTCACTCTCTCCTGCAGACAGCCCTGTGTTAAGGGTCTATGAGCTGCGTGTTCAGAGGCCTTTTCGGCTGCTCCTTCTACACTCATGGCCTCCCTGTTAGCTTTAATGAGTCTGCCCGTTCGTCTCTGACCTCTCTCATTAACAAGGTGTTCGCAGCCACAGTCCTGCCACTGACTGCATGTGTTTTTTTGTTGGGCTTTTTTTTATGTTTGTTTATAGCACCAATCCCTGTGAACCCCAGACACCGTAGTGTGTGAAAATACCAGGAAGGTGGCTGTTAGTAAGACACGGAATCCACCAAGCCTGACACCCACTATCACACTCTGCTCTCTGAGATCAGGCATCTTGGCCTTTTAATACTCAGGTGAACAGTAAGTGAGCCTATTGACCCCATCTGTGCGCTGCATGTACAGTATTCAGCTGCAGCCACATGATAATCAGGCTAATATAATATGATATTATTGGTCAGATTTATAGTTTATTATGCATCGGAATAATCAATTTTATAGTCTCTATACCAGGTTTATTCAAATCATGGTCCTCGAGGTCTGAGCACTGCAGGTTTTTCAGCCTTCCTTTACCTGTCAGTCAGGTGTGAAGCCTTTGACCAATCAGAATCAGTAATTACTAAATTAACTACCTGGGAGAACTGAAAACAAGGCCTGGATTTCGAATCAAGGTCCAGATTTGAAGAACCCTGCTCTATACTAATTAATATATTTTTTATTTGTTCCCTTTATATTCTATTTTATATCCTACTCATCTTATTTTTTTCTTTATTTGTATCCTTTCTGACTATTTTCTCGCACCAACAAGGACAGACCCCCAACTGCGTGGCCACATGACAAATGACAGTAATGGCATTCATTCATTCATCATTAGTCCCACATTCATTCATCATTAATTCATTCATTCATTCATTCATCATTAGTCCCACATTCATTCATCATTAATTCATTCATTCATTCATTCATTCAATCATTCATTCGCCTGCCACTTCATTGAGCCATAAGCACGAACGCTGCACATGCATGAGTGCTGTAGCACTAAACATTCCCAGCAGAAGCTGCATCTGTCCTGCTGTCCAGCAGAACCCAAGCAGCTCTGAAACTGAAATGCAGATAATTTGAGTGTCTGTGTCACACATCGGAAGCTCGGGTTTCAGTCACCAAACTGACACAGTGTGGAAGTTTTTCCAATAATGTAATACGGTACCTGTGACTTAGTCTGACAGGGCCTGAGGCACAGCCTGGTGCTAACCTGAGGTGTTTTTAAGGTGCGGGGCATAAGAGGGGCCATAATTCATATACTAGAGGGGCCAACCTTATCATTAGCCAATGATATGTTTCGAATTGGTGAGTGACAGCGAAGGGGGCAATCCAGGGACCAATCAGTCATCAGCAGGGGCCAATGACCCCGAAGTCCCACCCCTGCAAATATCCCTGATGCTATCTGCAAACAACTAGGTTTTACCGTCCGGTATGTGAGAGAAAATGTGGCAGATTTATGCGGCACAGCTAAGTCCACCCTTGGCTGTCACGTGGAAACATTTTTGAAGAGAAAACATACAGAAATATTTGCCAACCTGATGTCTCTCCCCGCCTCTGTCTCTGTTCCTCAGACTTTGATCTGAAGTACACCGAGTGTCTGCTTAAGCTCCTGGTACCATGCCAAGGAGAGTCATCCATGAGCGGGCGGGCGGGCGGACACTCGCTTTCCAGCTATAACTGGAACGTCGGGATGGAGGGAAGAGGATGGATTTGCCGTTTCCGCTGACAGATGGTTGACGGGGAAAACAACAGCCCGAGGGACCCCTTTAGAAATATTTGATGAAGAAGTCATTTGAAACACACAGATGTGCTGGACTTACGGATGATGTCGCCCATTGAAAAGATGCTTCATTTGCACAAGTACGTCGCAATGTTTCTTTTCAGATATTCAACTATTCTGCCAAGGGTGGGATTCAAACCAAAGACCTTCCCGTCACAGCAGTGAAGGCCAAACACGCTCGCCAGGGAAGGAGCCTGAGGAGGACAGCGGCACAGGGATTTGTGAAGAGTAAAGAGTGAGACAGGCAGTGGGAAAAAAGAAAGAACATATGAAAGACTAGTGAGAGTCATGAAATACGCAGCATTAATGTGCGGAGAGCCGGCGTGTGAAAGCTTCCCGGTTACAATGTTTGCAAGGGAGCTTGCATTAATAATAAGGGCTTGGATCGGATCAGAACCCACCCCCCCCCAGCGGCACCTGGAGAGCTTTCCCCCAAGTTTTTGTCAGTCAGCAGATTTATCAACACCAGAGTATCATGCTACGTGATGCGATTACCATTTTCATCTAAATATCATACGTGTGACGACCGCGTGTGTGTCTGTCGGGGCGGGGTGATGGTTGTATAAAATAACTCCTGTACTCTCTGCATCAGCTTCCCAGAAAATACCGGACAGCCTTCGTGCATTCGCTAAAAGAGTGTGGAAAGAATTTTCCCGCAGCAACAGCGGAAAATTGAATCATTAAATCTGAACCACGGTGGCAAAACTGAAGGCCACAGGTCAGCGGAGAGGACCGGCAAATTCCAGCCAACCGCGAGGCAACCTGGACCGTAAACTAGCATTACGCTTCTCTGCACGGCCGGGGAAAGACAAAAACTTTACCTCCCCTTCCCTCTGTGTCCCTTATCCTCTCAATTTCTCCACGAAGAACCTTAGACACAGCAGAAACTGCGAAAGCTAATGAGTCTGGTAGCAAAACAGGAAGTGAAAGGCAAACACAACATAAATGTGATGTACAGTAAAACCTCGGATTGCAAGCATAATTCTTTCCGGAAACGTGCTCATAATTCAAAACTCTTGTATATCAAAGCAAATTTTCCCATTAGAAATAATGGAAACTCAAATGATTCGTTCCACAACCCAAAAATATTCATATAAAAATGATTAATACAAAATATAAAGTAAAAATACATAAAACAAATTAACCTGCATTTTACCTTTGAAAAGAATCGTGGATGGTGAGCAAGACGAGAGAGAGGAGAAGAGGAGGGTTATTTTGTAGGATGACTTTCACTATTACTAACGGAATCTGTTGGTTCGCTGGAATCTTTTTTGTGCGACTTTAACAAGGAACCTATCCCATGACAGCCGCTTCTGCCTCCTTTTCGATTTCGTGGAAATGTGGACATTGCATTGTCATTAAACAGATTCATCGCTCACACTGCTACACCCTTATTCGGGTGGTGCTTTTCTGCTAAATTTTGACTATACGAGTGAAGGACGCCGACTGAAACTGAGCTTGGGAAATGGTTATACCCACAATCCCGCAGCGAGAGAGATAGAAGCACCATCGGCTCAGTTGTGATCACGTAACGCAAGGCAGACAAAGTGTATACATAATACTCGTATTAAAAGATCTCACACGAGTTCAAATTCATTGAAAATTTTTGCACGTCTTGCAAAGCACCCGCAAACCAAGTTACTCACAATCCGAGGTTTGACTGCATATTGGAAATATAGTGACTAAGCTTTGATTTTGTAACTGGTCAGGAGGATATCAGATAACGATAAAGATAACGATAAAAACCATCTGAAAAACTACACAAAATGATAAACAATTGCGTAAAAAGGGAGCAGAGTTTTTACAGATGTTTTATAAGGCTATAACTGTTTATGAAAGTGAGAACGCTTTCTTTAAGTTAAAATTTTACTTGAAACTTTCTGCAAACACAGCATACTGTTTAAGGGAGGTGTATATTCTCAGTAGGCATTAATGTTTGCCTTTCACCATCAGTGGCGGGCAAAAAATTTAAGGTGACATGTACTTGTTAGTTTTAGCACTTCAGATTGCGAGAGCTGAGAGGGAAACACTGACGAAAGGCCTTAACTCGGCCCGCTGGTCCCCTGCAGCAGAGACACTATAATCAGGCCCATTATTCTGACAGTGGGTATTCAACACGGGCTATTCACCACGGGCATCATGCTTTCGCGCTGCCTGCTTTCAACGAGGAGCTTAATCAGGTGCCGTGCTCCGCGGTCACTGAACATCAGCCTCCCGGAGGGAAGTACGTGAAAATACGCATCAATGGACTTGATGTCTTTCTTAAAGAAATTGGCTAAATTATTTGACAGTTACCTGTTACTGACCTGTTGTGCTATAAGACATACAATATGCTTAACACCTACACTAAGCCTCTTCTTTCACATTAACATTAGTGACACGTGCATGATTACACAGACCAATCAGCACACAGCAAGAACTCGGTGCTAACGTGAAATCCAGGCTCTTTATTTGAATAACTGAAATAGGAGTCTGCAAACCCAGTGTTAGCTCAAAGTGCCGCCTCCCCCAAATTGGTATCTTGCAAACCCTGTCGTAGCTCATAGTGTCCCCCCCACCACCCCACATGGATTAGGTGCTC
This sequence comes from Mormyrus hasselquistii, assembly GCA_026779605.1. Lineage (NCBI taxonomy): Eukaryota > Metazoa > Chordata > Actinopteri > Osteoglossiformes > Mormyridae > Mormyrus > Mormyrus hasselquistii. Next base: position 1,312,002 of record JAODKE010000053.1, read on the forward strand.
ACTTTATCTGTGGTCCGGGGGGGAAAGAAACCTCCTTGTCGTATAGGTGCTTTACAGTAAAAATCGTGTTCTGTGGGATTCTGTAACAAATGCCACTTCAGCCATACAATGAGAGACGGATGTGGAACACTCTGTCATGTGAGGGAATTCTCGAAGGTGACGGCTTCCTTATTTAAACATGACGCCCCTCAGCTGTGCTGTTCTGTGGCGTGTGATCCCCCCTAGAAAGAGGAATGCTAACTTCAGATACGCACAGCGCTTTTGAAAGATGCTCTATCCCCTCCCCGGAAAGAAAAACGGGGCCAAAGTTCGGTGTTCTCTGGCTCCCAAACAGTTTGATCGGGCCGTCCGCACTGACGTCAGCGACGGCGTCACGCTTCGCGGGCAAGCAACCACCTCAGGGGGAGGCTGGCGGAAAGCGTCACTGCCGTGTGGAGCGGAGCGTGCGTGCCAGAGGGATCCCGGAACAGGAGCCATGGGATTACGCTGATCTGCATTTAAAATACGGAGCCCTGCTGCTTTCCCGGAGACGGGCGTGACGCTTTTATTGTCGAGCTCTTTAGCGGGTTGAGAACAGGGTGAGACCTGGGCACCGAGGCAGGCAGCCAGACAGACAAATCATGGGAGAAACTGGCAGGGGAGCAGTCAGAGAAGCGGACAGATGCAGGGTGCGATTAGGACACCGGGAGCTCATTAATCCTCGTACACGACGACGGCAGAAGACGGGGAGGATGCTGGGAAAGACGAGAGGCACCAGTGCTCTGCAGCTTCCTTTAAAAGACCAAAACGGAATTTCTGTGATGAATCAGAGCAGGAAATCGATTAAAAATAGACCGACGGATAGAGCAAAAGTAAGAAATAGAGCAATCTGATTCGAATGTCGTTTCCACTCACATCCTGAGTTGTTATATCCGCAGTACAAACCTATACTCCAATATGTACCTATGCTCACACAAAGGGAAAGTATCACTTCAATTTTTCATTTCAGCTTCCTATTGACGCTGCACCTCCCAAAAATTCATATGCGCCATAATCATGTGAACTGTATCCGTGTCAATTTAGCACGCCAGGCTGTCATCCCGGGATTGGAGCCCATATCAAACAGTAACCACAAAATGATTAAAATTAACAATAGTTTGATTTAGGTTAGCATGCGATTCAGCTACGCAGTGTTTTGTTATTTACATAAATGCGTTCATCAAACCTATCACAGGGGAAGAAAGAGGATCCCCACTGGGCAGGAAGCAAGTGGATAACATGAGACACACAATCCTATCACAGGTGGAGGAAGAGGATACACACTGGGCAGGAAGGAAGCGGATCACGCGGACACACAAAGACCTCTGACAGGAGTAGGAAGGGAATACACACTAGACAGGAAGCAGATGGATCACACAGACACACAAAGACCTCTGACAGGAGTAGGAAGGGAATACACACTGGGCAGGAAGGAGGCGGATCACATGGGATACACAGACACACACAATCCTATCAGAGGAGGAGGAAGGGGATACACACTGAACAGGAAGAAGGTGGATCACATGGGATACACAGACACACACAATCCTATCACAGGAGGAGGAAGCAGATACTGTAGGATAAGATTCCATGCAAGCACATGATCTCTACATACAAATTACTTAGACCTGGATTTCACAGGACCTGTGACCTGGTTGTGGATAAGCTGTTGGGAGACTGGATGGAAATTTTATAGGATTGCAGAAAATGTGACAGAATGCCATAAACCATCAGAAAACTGGCCAGACAGATTAAACAGCACATATTGGACTTTAAATGGAATCGAAAAGGGCGTGGTTTTTCGACACAACATGCGATCATACCAATTTAGAGACGGATATCATTTTTAAATATGCAAAAGATTTATGAAGTCTTTCAGTCACAGTTAGACATGAGCCATCTTCATCTGAAAATGGCTTCCTCATGTTGTACCGCTTAACCGTTAATTTCACTGAAATTACACTAAACCCTTTACATCCAGAGCAAATAAAAAAATAACACACACTAATTTACACAGCTGGATACTTTAGCAGCCTGATTCAGCTTAAGTATTTAGCTCAAGGTTACAATGAAGTAAATTAGATTACAAGCAGGCACCAGCTATTCATCACTACCTTCCTCGCGTGTGTGTTTTTTTTCTTTTTTTTTTTAACGTAATTAAATTAGCAGTTTTTAGCATCATCTTTCTACAGAGACCCCCCTCCCCCCCAGCCTCTGCAATCTGTCTTCCAAGCCAACGCTATTATAAGATGATCAGTCGTTTTTCCCACGTCTTGTGCGTATTGATTTAAAGCGGACGATCCGGCACCGCTTATTGTCCTGTGGTGCGGCGCTCGCATCACTTAGACTGGGCAAATCTTGCCGGTCGCGGGTCCTGCGCATCTCCAGCACCTGCTCCGCTCTGGGTGTATTTACCGATTCCACCCAGCACCGCATTACAAATCTCTCAACAGCAGAGAGCCGCCTTTCCAGCGCATAAACCTGTCATTGTTTCATTCTGGAAACATAACACGGGATTTTCACTCATAATAAAATTTCGGTTCCCTTTGTAAATCTGTTTCCTCTGCAGTCTCAAAATTCAGCAACTGCCTTGTTCGAATATGAGAGCTTTTGTGCATGTCCACCGAGGGCGTGATGAAGAATGGGGGATTGGGTGTTGAGGTCTCCACCCATTTAGGAGGGAAAATGATTATTGAAGGGGGTGTAATAGCTGGTAATTTACACCCTTGACGCGCAATATAGTGCTATGGTTGTGGCTCAGTGTAATTGTTACAATCGCTCTTAACAGTACTATGCCATCCATCCATCCATCCATCCATCAGATCCATCAGATCCATACATCAGATCCATCCATCCATCCAATTATTCACCACAAGGTCATGATTATGATATATATTAAGAACAGTAATCTATATTATTAAGTTTTATATTCCTCTGTGACCAGAATAAGCCATTAGCAGATAGATGGATGGATGTATCCCCATGGCGACTTAACCTTCTAGTGATTTTTCTCCTGCTAAGATCTATTCCGACCTGTTGACCCCCCCCCCCCATTTCTATCTTCAATCCACCTGCACCATCACTCACCAATTTTCCATCATTTCCCTCCAAAACCCCGCCCCCATGACACAACCCCACCGTACATGTCTCCTTCCCTGTTTCATCTACCCCCGCCTCTGCATCCGTCTCCGTCTCCTTCCGGGTCGAGGACGACACATTACTGTAAACCTTGTTTCTTGTTTTTCTCCCCATCTTCCCGGTGCGGCTAAGGTTACTGCCAACGTTCGTACCTGCGAAATTCCGTCCCATGCAACCTCACATTTGCCTCTTAATTCACTGGCTGCCATTAGTCTAATGAAGTCGCGTGATTCAAAAAGAGAAGAAGGATGCTTATTTTAATGCACCTCTTTGAGTCGGGAAATCAAAGGCTGAAAGGAGATAGGGCAACGGAGCCGGTCTCTGAGCTAATTAAAGCTAAATTTGATGGGGTGGGAATGTGCTTGGAAGCGGAGAATCGGCAGCGGATGTGGGATTTGGTGCGGTGAGTCAGCCCCCTCGAGAGTGTGATCTTTACACGGCAACACGATGTGTGCAGGAGGCGGTCACGTCCATGTATGCCTCCCTGCCGCGGCGTGATTGCCTGCTAAGGACTAAACAGGATCCAATTTCTCATGTGGTTAAAGGCATTTTCTCTTCCTTGGCCTGTTGCACGGCAAGACACACCCTCCTTCCTGAAAAACCAGTCTGGTTAAAGGCATTTGCTCTTCCTTGGTCTGCTGCACAGCAAGACACGCCCTCCTTCCTGAAGAACCGATCATGCCCCATTTTCTTCCCCTCTTTCTGGTTGCTGTATACAAATCTTCAGGAAAAACCACAGCAGAAGCCAGATGATTTGGGATACAAATGAGAGCACCTTCAATTAATTAATTACTCATAATTAAGAATCACAAGCTGTTATGCAATGAAACTTCACTAATCAGGCTTGATTAGTTACAATTAATGGCACCCTGAATCATATTAGCCTAACGGAACGTTCCATTGAAGTACAATGCCAGTACCAATGTGGGTAATCTAGATCAAAACCCAGGAGCTGGACTCCTGGACTGAGCACTCAGAGCGATGATGAGTAATGTACAGAAGAACGCTGCTTGAGCCACAGACCACGCTCTGTTGTCTGACTACAGTGCCGCACAGGTCTGACTCCCCCCTTCGGGACTTTTTTTTGGTGTTACTGATCCTACCCATCCCTGTTCCCATGACAAGATCACCGTTCCTTTATAAAGATCCTGCTCATACTAAACACAACTCCCCTGCCCAACACCGGACCCCCGTGAAGAAGTTGTAATATCGAGATCCTGTTCCTACTCAACCATGTTCCCCTGAAACCAGCACCATTCCCATATACAGTAAAGATCCTGTTTCTACTCAATACTGCTCTGCTGAAAAGTCAGTACTTCCCAAATAATTATCCTGCCCTATTGGGGGGGGGGGGAGAGAGACACCATTCCCAACTCAGATCGCATTCCCAGCCTGGACACAATTCTGCCTGCAGTTTCAGACAAATGAGAACAGTTATATTAGCTGAGCAGGATGAGGCAGCAAAGAACAGCTTGAATTAAAAGGATACAAACTAGGCCACTTCATTACGATACCACTTACACTTAATGCAAGTAGGTCCTGACTAATGTAGACAGCAAATGAAAACTTGTTGTTGTTGTTCTTGTCGTACGAATGGCAATAATACAAAGCTGTGAAATCGACGGGGAACACACTTGTCAGGGAAAAGCTGTTCTAAGCCTATTCCTGACTTGCAACGCTTGTTGACATGTTTATATTGCGCCAAGAAAGCAAAGTACATCTGTTTTAATTACCAAAATGACCAGTTATTATGGGTAATGTGGCAGAATGATGTGACTGTCACATCAAATTCACTCTGCCTGGCCGCGGCACAGTTCAACCTGTTTCCTTCGATCAATGTTTTCAAAGGATGTATAACAGCAAATAAATAAATGATGCTTCCGATGCGAGTGAAGAAAGGAAATGATGTAATTCTGTATAACAGCATGCAATATTTCTGTCTGTCTAAGGTATGAGGGAGATAATGCAAACCATCCCTAATTATCATACGCTGTGAAGGTACGAGGGAGCCTCTCCTTGGATTGGCACCTTATCGTGGTGGAGGGGTTTGCGCGCCTCGGTGACCCTGGGGGATGTGTTGTCGGGGGCAATAGCCCCTGCTTGGGTCTCCCAAGGCAAAAAGGTCCCGGGGGAGGAGCCAGACAAAGAGCAATCCAAAATAACCCTATGACAAGTATTAACAGCAAAGTCTCATTTCCCTCTCCCGGACTAGGGTCACCGGGGCCCCACCCTGGAGCCAGGCCTGGGGGAGGGGCCCATTGGCGAGCACCTGGTGGCTGGGCCTTGGCCCGTGAGGCCTGGCTGGGCATAGCCCGAAAGAGGCACCCGCAAGGGGAATGTCAGGGGTTTGGTGCTTTGTGGATCGAGTGGTGGCCAGAACGGAGCAGAAGCTTGGTCCGCATTGCCGGTAATAAATCGGACATGTTCCCATTGCGGGTTGGGCTCCGCCAGGGCTGCCCTTTGTCATCGGTCCTGTTTATAATATTTATGGACAGGATTTCTAGGCGC
>JAODKE010000053.1:1317765-1331893 GCA_026779605.1 Mormyrus hasselquistii
GTGGATTGCCCTCTTCAGGTAAGGGAAGACATACTGCCTCAAGTGGAGGAGTTCAAGTATCTCGGGGTCTTGTTCACGAGTGAGGGTAGGTGAGATCGGGAGCTGGACAGACGAATCGGTGCGGCGTCTACAGTTTTACAGGCGCTTAACTGGTTCGTCGTGGCTAAGAAAGAACTGAGTTGAAAAGCAAAGCTCTCGATCTATTGGTCCATCTTCGTACCTACCCTCACCTATGGTCATGAGCTATGGGTGATGACCGAAAGAATGAGATCGCGAATACAGGCGGCCGAAATGAGGTTTCTCCGCAGGGTGTCTGGGATAGGGTGAGAAGTTCGGATATCCGGGAGGGCCTCAAAGTAGAACCGCTGCTCCTTCACGTTGTGAAGTGGTGTGGATGCCTCCTGGGCGGCTACCCGGAGAGTTTTTCCGTGCATGTCCTACAGGGAGGAGGCCCCGGGGCAGACCCAGGACTCACTGGAGGGATTATATCTCTCGGCTGACCTGGGAACGCCTTGGCGCCCCCCTGAGGAGCTGGTAGAGTTAGCTGCGGAGATAAGCGGCAGATAACGGATGGATGGATGGACGGATACGAGGAAGAACGTGCAAACCAACCCTAATTATCATATGCTGTGGCTCACAATGACATTTCCAGCATCCTTTTAATGTAGCTGCTTTACCAGCACAGGGATACATTTATCTGAACCTTTTATCCAATGCAACTGACATTAAAGGGAAGGGTTTCGATTTACACAAGCACCCTGGGATTTGAACCCACAATCTGCACATTATGAGGACAAATCTCCACTTGTTGAGCTAGAAGACTTGTGAAACATTAGGGTCCAGCGAGGATTGAACTCACAACAGCTAGTTTACAAACTGATCGCTTTAACAACTGAGCGATAGGTATAGCGATCTGGGAGCTTATCCCAAAGAAACAGGCAGGGCAGACATAGCATATGGACAGAGCAGTCCATCGCAGGGCACTTCCCTGGGCACATCACAGGGCACTTCCCAGGGCACATCACAGGGCACTTCCCAGGGCACATCGCAGGGCACTTCCCAGGGCACTTCCAGGGCACATCGCAGGGCACTTCCCAGGGCACATCGCAGGGCACTTCCCAGGGCACTTCCCAGGGCACATCTTCACATGCTATGGCCCACTCAATCAATTTTTTGTTTCAGGATGAGTCCACCAATGATTCCAAACTCAATCTCAGTTCTCCTGAAATCCAAGGAAGATGTTACTTTATCACATTAAAGTCCACAGAAATTTTCTTTAAAAAGTATCCTGTGGATGGAGCCTGCTCTTCAGTTAAGAAAAAGAGATTCACTTATCTGCATGTTTCAAACTGCAGAAGGGGCAAACATACAGACAGAAGCCACATGCAGCTCGGGGCGCAGATCAAGTCCCTTACCGTCACATGTTTGACAACAGAGGGCCACCCGCTGAGTCACAGCGCTGCCTGCGATTCACACCCTGCCTGTGTTAAATTCCTCTCAGTGTGGCATTACAGCGTCTTAATATCATAAGCTTCACCACAGCTCGTTTTAAATGCCGTGACTTGTGGTCTTTCCTTTCTCTTTATCATTTATTGAGCTCTATGCACAAACTCCACTTTTGAAGGCAAATAACATAGAAAAAAATCTTTACATACCAGCAATAATTACTGCAGACTGTAAGATTTTTTGAAATATATGTCTCCAATGTAAATTGTGGTTTACATACATTATTAGTGAGGTTTAAAAACAGACTGTAACTTCAGCGATGACGAATATGGCAAGTTTTCTACAGGGAAACACTGTTATAGCAGAACATTGCTACGGTGTACAGGACCAAGTCTGGAACCCAGCCCCAATCCAAATACGTCCAGCAGCCGTCGTGAATGCGGATTTATCAGAATCCTGAATTCAGGAAAACCTGCCGTAAACCCCTGAGCCTCTGAACTTTGTCCCAGAAAAAGTTCCAGAACAATGAGAGTGGAGACAGTGGAGAGCAAGTGAAGTGTGACATTTACGTTATATCTGAATGGGAGCGTGAAGAATAAGCAGGGAAGTTAAATGCCCTGAATTAAATACCTCTTTGCTTGCCTCTTTGTAACTGCGTGGACTGAAAAGGTCCAGCAGGTTACGGATGAGGCACCAGGGTGCATGTGTTTATGCTGAGATGTTTCCTAGGTGATTCTAGGATTTTTAAGGTGGGCAGCATAAAGGGGCCCATAATTCATGCAAGAGAAGTCAACTTTACATTAGCCAATATGTTTTGACTCAGTGAATGTCAAGGAGGCGGGCACTCTGGTGGCCAATCAGCATTCAGCCATAGCCCCACGCCTCTACATGTCCCTGGTCTCACCTTGACAGAAAACAAGCGGTAATTTACCCCCCCCCCTCCCCCCCCCGCAGGAGAACACTGCTTTGCACGGTGCCCTGGGGGGGAGGTGTCCCGCAGTCCCTGCACATAATGCACTGCCTTTATATATCTTATATTTTGCTTATACATAACCTTCCCCCCCTTCATTAATGAAATCAATTGATCTATATCCTCTTTTGTGCACAGCCGCAGGAGCCAGATTTCTCCCTCACTGTCCAGCTGTGCCTTTAACAAACAAACTGTTGATTCTTGACTTTGCAGAGCACGATCGGGCCACTTTACTTCAATATCTCCCGCGCTTCCAAATCTGCTAGTATATTGTGTGTCAATCACAGTGCTAAATGTTCCTGACAGAGCACTGTGTTTTTCTTATATAGTATTATTACAGAAATGACGTGTTTGTCCTGCACTGTTAATTGTTTGGGGTGTTTCGCCAAATCGACATCTCATCACGGGATGCTTCACGCGGCGCCGCTGGTTAGCCGCTCATCTCTGTTGTCGCTCAAGTTTCGTCTCAGCGAATAGTTCAAAAGGGAAGTCATAATTCTGAAATTAATTGGATTTAATGCTACACAACAGCACTGTAAACAATAATGTCAATGCACAATCGATTAAATGAGCTGAAACAATAAGGAGAGACTGAAAAAAAAATTGCATGATGGCGACAAAATGTATTTTGAGAAAATTGAATTATGTTCGCATTTATTTTGGCTAAATCGAATGTAAAGATTTATAGTGCCCTGTAGTATCCTTTAGCGTGCTGTGTAACTATTGCTCAGTCCAACTACAAACGGCTTGTTTCATTTATTATTGATACAGACACTTCATTACTCAGGCTTGAAAAACACCTAAAATCACATGTATAACATTACAGGACCGCCTCCAAAGTCAAATATAAATGATTGTAAAGTATGAAGAAACTGTAACGAAAAATAACCTGCTAATACTCATTCCTTAGTTTGCGATTAAATGCGAACCCATTTTCCGGCTGAAGTGATCTGCAATGTACTGCATGTTGAAACGAAACACACATGCAGATGAATTTGCTAACTGCACTGCGTTACAAATAATCCCCGAATGTGTTTCAGCGTGAAATAGATGTTTTGAAGCCCCAGTGAAGATGCTGACGCATTCTCAGTGCCCACATCGCCACGTTCCATCCTCAAGCCAGGCAAGGACCGACCGTTGCCTCAAGTGAATTTGCCTCGAGTCCAAGTCCCCAGAAATAGTCTTTCGCTGATATGCTAACACACGAGGCTTGTTAGCAGAGGAAGGCCAGGCAAGGTCTCTGATTGGATATCGCTGACTTCTCTGACAAATGGCTGCTCTTGCATGTGTGGACAGATGAATAGGTGTGAGGGGGGGAGGGGTTGGGGAGGGGTAATGGGAAGTTTTGGCCTGTCTCCTTGGATAACGTCGTTGACGCCGCACGCTGTAGGAATTCCCGACGGAGCACTCAGAATTGCCTTTCTGCTGCCGAGAAACGGAAACGTCCGTCAGTGGTGACTGCATGCCCGGACGAGAATGCCATCCCCGAAGAACAAACGAACCGTTTTACACCTGAACAACGCAAATGATCGATATTCAGCTTCGGTGAAACATAAGAAATAACCTTAAAATTAGGTTAGGGTTTCATCGCAGTCGCAGCACGCGATACGTGAGACGCGGCAAGACCAGGTTCACTGCAGATGCTGTGTTTAAGGCAAAATACGAATATATTGTTACAACACGAAACAGCAGGACTGCGATTCTCCCCAGAAACTGCCAAGAATGACTCAAAGTTGCCTGAGGAATATTTGGTTTCGCGGCAGAGACAGCGGGCATGCTGCTATCGCAGAGGCAACCGCGACGTCGTGGGGGCAGAGCAGTACCAGGAGCACGGGGCCCGTCGTTAGCTAAACGCCGGCTGGAGGGGGAGGCGACGTGGCCCGCTGGCATCTCTGATACGCTCTTACCCGCCCTGGAGGGGACGTCTCCCCGCCATCTCGCCCAGGAGCAAACACCATACATCTGACTGCCTTCCCCGGTTATAGGTCAGGGGCAGGCAGCCCTCGAAGCCGCACAGCCCCACCCAGGCCTGTGGCTGCCCTGCTAGAAGCACCAAGCTCCCTCCCCCCAGTGCACTGCCCCCAAGCCCAGAAATGTGATCACCAGCTGCAGAGGTCAGGCGTTCGCTAGCCAGTAAAGAAAAAAAAAACTAGTATGGCATCATTTATCCGCTCATCGCTCTCTACGGCAACACACCAGCAACAGAAATGGGATTAATTAACCGCTAACAGCATCGTTTTTGATGGTGTGTCCAAATCAATCGCCTTGACAACACGAGGATGGAGGAATCCGTGTTGTTTTGCTGTGTATCTGCGACGGCATCTGATCTCAGCTACGTTTCTTATGCGGATTATGTAATGGGCGCTATGTGGGAAGCTGATTAAATACAATCATCACAAAGGCAGAATATCGAAATTCAACCTTAATCCTGTTTCAAGCATCGGTGGGTCTGGCAAAAATGAGTACATTTCACTAATACTGACTGTGAGGAAAGGAGTTTAGAGAAGAGGGGTATATGGTGCTTGGACCTGAATGTCACCTTCCCCGATAGGAAGCGCATCATTCCAGCCCGTCATACAGATTGCACGACATGATCGATTCCTCCTGTGTGTCGCTCTCTGAGTGCCATGAAAATCACTCTTCACAGAGGACAGTTTTAGTGATACAGAGTGACCAGAGCTGAGGAACGGCAATCCAGCGTCTCAACCCTGGGGCGATGTCGCTCGGCAGACCTGCCCCTCTGCCCCCGCTCCCTCTTACTGTCATTCTGTCTTCCTGGGGGACTAGACCCCTCCCCCATCTCTCTCTCTATACTGTAGGACCTTTAATCATCCATTAGCCGCGAAGTCAAGCCAAAGTCAAGCCAAAGTATCTTTCTTTTTATTGTCAGCTATAGGATCCATAACTCACACACTGAGATGTTTCAATCTCGCTGGTCTTTGCGCAATAAAACGATGAAAAACAGAATATAACAACAAATATGAAATTTAAACACTGACAGCCTAACAATTTAAACACAGCAAACTGATATGTGGACATTAGACATAAACAAATAAATACAGATAAAAATACAGTGAAAAAATAGTTGTAAAGTGCAGATATGCACAGGGGCAGTGAAATGGGGCTTCCAGTTACAGTGTTTCGATTCCAGTGCACGGGGGGGGTGGGGGCGTACGAGGGGCGGCAGAGTGTCTCCAGGCCACCGCCTGGGACGGTAATCCCTGACAGCTATTCCGCTATTTTGCCACTTTCGACAAGCTTGACTAAATACAAATTGAGCTGTTGTGACAGGATAATTAAAAATAACTGATGCTTATTAAAAGAAAAAAATCTTAAAGGGGTTTTATAACTTCTGGAAATCACGCGTCACATGAGGACTTTTAAATGACTTCCTAGAAAACTGGCCAGCTTATATCCCAATTTGACTACACAGGCCAGGCAGGTCGCCTAACTATCGCTAACCTTTAATAAAACTATAAAATATTAAAAACATCCTGCAAACCCATGTGATACAGGCTAAGGCTTTGGGCGGAGTAATCCCTGTGTTGCCATGGTGATAGATCTCCAGTCCCAGATATGGAGGTAACCCCATCAAGCTAACGAGACTCTTGCTAGCATAAATATCTCGTTAGGGTCACTTAGGGGGTCAGCTGGATGGAGTCGGAACAGAGGTCAGTAGTCACATGATCGCTGTGGCCCTTTGGGGATTCTTGTCATACATAGGCCGATACCATAGAGCCACAATGTACTGTAAGGTAATGATCATGTTGTATTCTGGTGTGGTAACCTCATTACAGTGGAAGATACCAAAGACATGTGCGGGGGGGGGGGGGAGGGGGCATGTACCACTGGGTGTGCATGACAGCCTCATTTGTGGGCATTAGGAGACCAACTCAGGAGATGCCCCCAACAATCCTGACAGGGCAGGATGGCGTGAAAATAATGCCGTGTGACAGTCGCTCCAATCCATCAAGCCAAAGGTCGCCCTCATTATGACAGAGGAGCACGTGGATTTGAGGAAAACACCATTACGGTCACGTGGCGCCTCCCTGAGCCTGCCCCACCAAGACCCTGCACAAAACCCTCGCCTGGTCGCCCAACATGGCTCGACATCATCAAACAAATTTTTCTTTTATCATAATTGCCGTGGAATGCAGTGGTACCCTTGCAGATGTAAGAACGTCACGTAATGAATCGCAGTGCTAGGAAGCAGCTGGAACACTGCGTTTTTTGATATATAGAGAAATGCACATCCAACTGCATCTGAGCTTTATACTGGCAAAAAAAAAAAACTCAAAAATGCCCTTAGGAAAAATATGAATCTGCAAATGGCTTTGCTCACATATTTCCTGCACGTCAAATTGAAATATCACAGCCTACATGATGGGTGGGACCTAGTTTGTAAGGCTGGACTTACTATGTGTAAGTTCTCTGTAGACCAGGGTCACTGCAACAAGGACGTGAGTTAAACAGGAAAGCCGTCCCCATGGTACTGAGAGCCCTGCGATAAGGATGAACCAATCAGCATTAGGCCTAACGGCAGGGGTGGGTAGAGCCTCCCTTACTCGCCAGCGTCTTGATTGCAACCTTGAGAATCACTCGAGCAGCACGAGATGATCTGATTGCGGAGAATCGGGCGCAAAATCCAGATGATTTTATTTTCAGATAACAGGCCCTTGGGAAGGAAGGCTGTGACAAAGCTGTCACTCGTACACGCTCGCCGATTCCTGTCCCACGACGCCACCAGCCTGCCCCGGCGGCCGACGCCTCTAATGGCGCCGGGATAGCGATGATCTCTGAGCGAACGCGGCCTCGACGGTTCATGAGCATCACACACAATTCGCCGGGGTCTACTACAGACTTAGAAGAACAGGTATCCTCTCTACAGCATCTGCATACAGCACAGCAGCGTCGAGGATTGTTCAAAAGCATTCACTGCTGCTCCTTCACGATTTTTTATTCTCCGTTGACCGAGACACTCATCATTCCAGGAGATTTTTTTTGCACATGCCAGAATCTGGCAAAGGCACTCATAGCATCGGGGGAAAAAACACGACCTGTGTGCAGCAGGAACAATAAAATAACAGACCATACTCCCAGGGAAACATAAATGTAATGCAGAGACAGCTGATCGTAAATAAGACGGGGCCCCGGTACGGAGAGGCGGGCGGACGCCGGGGTACAGTAACGGCTTCTGTACGAGGCCTCCATTAACTCTGAGGTCATATTGCAGCGTGTCGCTTTTTTTCCCTGCCTAAGCAATGGGATTTAGCTCCCTGTGGACATTTGGAATGAGGAATGGGACAGATGAAGAGCCAGGCAAACGAGTCTCAATAAGAATAAATTGCACTTTAAGAGGATGCCTTAGCTAAGAGTAAAATGCAGCGCTGACTAGCCTATCAGCTACCTTATTTCACACTCCATAACTGACACGTCACTTCAAGCAGCTAGTGTAACGGTGCTCGGTTTATCTCGCCCCTAATCTTGCTGTCGACCCCCGCAGGTGCTTTGATTTCACGGCACGTCCTTGGGAGCTGAGAGCGTCTTGCTTATTTGGTGTTTATGATGACTCATCGCAGAGATCGGGGGCAAGAGTGAGGGACGACCACGCTCGGGAGTGTCCGAAGGAGTGGTCAATCATGGCCAATCAGGAAATTCGATTCACGGGGCGGCGAGCAGCTGATTGGCTCCTGCGATGGCATGGGGGGGAGAGGCGGCGCAACTCGCTGTTGTCTCCGTGCTCAGAAGGCCTGGCGCCGGGAATGCGGACGCGTGAGGACTCATCCCACTGCCCCATCGTGTCATTAAGCGAGCCACTCGACTATTAACAGCAGGGCGATTACTGTCGGCACTCCGTACAAAGCCGTATATCCGGCCCTGCTGCGGTGCCTCCTTGGGAGAAGGAGGATTTCCAACCGGAATTACGCGGTGTCATAAACAACGACGACGTGCCTAGAAAAATCAATGCCTCAGATAAGTGCTGTAAGAGGAGTTCTGGAAAACACAGCTGGAGAAACTATCAATGAAATTAGCCGTTAAATATTTAACTGTTAAATTAGAAATATATCAGAGGCCTGTATCCCGAAACAAGGCTGCCTGCTTAGATAACTTGTCAGATTTAAGGTGGTCCGGGCTAAATGTAAGTGAACAAAGATAAAGTTAATTTAAACTCGGGTACCCTGAACTAAGCAGAGAACAGGGGCCTGTATCACAAAGCTGGATCCTTTGCTTAGCCGATATCTTGTGAAATTTAAGGTACCCCAGTTTAAATTGACTATCTTCATTCTCTTACATTTAAGCGCTGACTACTTTAAATCCAACAAGTTATCTAGCTAAGCAAGAAACCCTGCTTTGCGATTCAGGGCCCAGTTCATTCCGCAAATGAACCAGATACTTACATTAAGCAGGCAGTGCCATTATTATACATGGTTTGTGAGGCACATCATACATGCCTGTTGTACATGACATGTTATATGGCCACATGCACGCTGTATATAACATTGTATATATATGATATGATATTATTTGGCACATTATATAGCCATATGCTGTATATTACCACTTACACACCATGTCTGACATATTTGACACAGTGTGGATTTTTTGCTGCGGCCTAAATTATGATCAAAGCACAAAGCATTTTAAAAGGAAACCTCAACCGGTAACAATGACACCTGTTGATGGACTAGATGGAAGTAGAGAAAGCAAGTGGAGCCCTGTCCATCTTCCCCGCCCATGCCTCTGTTCTCAAAGACAATGCAGCACTCTCCCCCCAGCTCCTGTGCTGAACATGAGTTTCACACAGAGAAACTAGCTCAGAACCACCAGAAGGCTCAGAACCACCAGAAGGCTCAGAACCACCAGAAGGCCAAACACCCGACTCTAATCATCCAAAATCTCACAGCGGATTTTTAATCTTCCTCTTCTGCTTACTTCCTCCTTTCATCCTTCCGTCAGTGGTGCTGTTTCCTCCTCATTATCTGCATGCACTGCGATTCCAGGACCTCCTCATAGCTACCCTCGAGAAGCAGCTCCGCCCAGGGACCAGGCAGCCAATGAGAAATGTCCTATTTATTAATTTCCTGATGTTTTTTTTTTTCCCAGCACTTACATCCGCCGCCACAGATATGTTTCGTAAAATGTACTTTCGAAAATTAACATCGAACTCCACCACCCATCTACGCAAAATCTTAATCAATACATGAAAAACTGCGACCACTGGTGCTGTTCAATGCCAGAACAACTGGCCTCTGACTGCACATCTGAGGACAATCTCACCTTCCCTTTCTAATCTTCACTCAAACCCAAAAGATGGTACTGAACGTAAATATGATTTTTTAGCTATTATTTGGTGACTATTATTTGGTGAAAAAGTGTTTCATTTCACACTCATAAACCCAAGTGTTTAACGGTAAAAAAAATAGTCAGGACACTCTGCTGTAGTATCATTAAGTCTGAAGAGCTCAGGGTCCCAAAGATAATTTGAAAGTACTATTTGAACCAGGACTGAGCTCCAAATGCATTGTTTTCTGATAGACTTTTCATTCGCCCGCCTACCTTTTAATTTCACAGCTAATCAGACAATCCCAATGCTTTCCGAGCAGCTCAGAGTTCCAAGCCTTAATGACAAACGACATTCGAGGTTATAGACTCAGTGCAGAAGCTGGAGACACAGCGATCTAAGTGGTCTTCCTGTTTATTCACGCTCCCTATCTATGAGACGTCCTACTTAGCAGTCGTCGGCAGCTTTTCAGTTTCCCTTTGTGTGCCAATAAGCTGCACCTTCCAGATGGGCGTTAAATCTGATTAGCCGGCAACTTGAAACCGACACATTGCCATATTTTTTAGAGAAAGATGCCAGTCTTTTCTGGCTCTTTCTATGTAATTTATTTTTGTGTATTTTCACTTTGAGTTGTAGCTACAGCAGTATTGTGAGGGTAATTTCTCAGGCACACTTTAATTCTGTCGTAGCGGAGAGGGCATGTTAAGTCACTTTTGATCCAATGTTTCAACCCTAAAAGAATCTTGCTAAGACCCCGAGCTTCCGCAGCTGGCTCTCGCCTTGCCTGAAACCCCACGAGGGACTGAATCGCTCTTGAAACAAAAAAGAAGTGAGCAAGATGTTAAGAAAAACAATGAAGACAAAAAAAAAACCTCCGGTTTCCCAGCCCAATTGCCCTGAGAGAGGCTTTCCTCTCAAAGTATTAAGCGCGCCTGATAAAAGCCATTCGGTTTATTAATGGTAGGCGTCCCGGCAGAGTAGCAAACCCTCAATGTGGACCAGAGTCGCTGGACTTTTAATATCTTCTGAACAAGTAATTAAGCCAGTGATATCATGAGGAGCCTTGACTCTGAATTCCCCCACCGTACAACCCATGCACAGAAAGCTGAACTCGGGGCTCCATGGAGACCTGACTTTGCCCTGATGGACCAAGGAGGGCAGGAGGATGACCACCCCGACAGACATTATCACCCCCGATCCCTGCGCTTCCCACTCTGAGAATGGGCTGCTACACCAACACGCATTCAAATAATGTCCACAGAAACCTAGTTCTGGTGGATCTTAGGAAATGCCGCTGGAGAACCAGAACCTTCAAAGTCTGAGATTTATCTCAGTTAGACTGTTAATCGAATCCAGTGTGCATCTTACAGGGGAACTTGCGAAAAAGCATTACATTTAGGTTAGTATGAGTTTTATTTTTCTTTTTTGGTAATCTAGCTCTTCATAATGGTACCAGTCGAGGTTGCATCTCGCACAATTTGCTGGCATATGCCACAATCAGAAATGTGCTCCCTCTGCCCCACAGCTGCACTTCTGCAGAGGACACATCCCAGGGGTGATCTAGAATTCGTCAGGGGCTCATTTGTAGAGAGCAGACTGCGACTTTAAGTGACGTGGAAAGGTATCCATTTCACAAAATGAATCCTATATGGAACGGAACAGATGCACACCCACACACACACTATATACATACCAGTCATGATTCCACAAAGTAAAATGGGGTTTTATGAATGATGACAGAAAGCCATACTCTCTCCACTAAAAGGGATGTCGAAATCAATAAGGGTGCAATCTTCATGGTGCCCTCTTTACCCCGCAGTATCAGTCATTTAGCAGAGTCCCTTATAGAGTATATTACACATCTCTTAAGGAATATGAAGTACACTCCAGAATGGCTGTTAACCGGCAATTGTCTTGTGATGTTACATATCAAGGACTGAGGCTGCGGCAGGAATGCAATATACCGATGTAAAAGATCAGATGCGTTGGTATGGTAACGCTGTGGCCCTCGCCCTCCAGGGCTGTGCGTGGGGGTTTTCTCGTGGTTTTTCTTTGGAGGCTCTTGTTCCGGCCCACAGACCGCGGATGCCTCACTGTACCAGGGTATGTTAACTTCCCTCGGTGTGACCCCCACTAGAAGCCAGCATGCTACCCAAGGTGTACCGTTGTACATGTAATAAATGCTCAAGGAGAAATGGATCCTAGATAGTAATAAATAATATAAAGTAAAACCAGCTGATGTCCAGATTCAGTATTTGCTTTGTGTGAATTGAGGTAATACTGAATACAAATGCACAGAAAAGTTTCCTTCGTAACACACAAGTGACATTTAATGGGCTATGAGATTCATAACCTTGATGACATTTATGTCACGAGCAGGCCGTTTCAAACCCAACTGTCTGTTCTCCCTTTCGCTGTAATAAGTTTCCCTTCCCTTCATTTTATTTACATTTCTTCCTAACAATTAATTCTTAAATGCACAAAAATTAAAAGTGCAACTGGCTCACTGTCCCGAAACAATGCAGACATTTTTGTTTTCCCGCAAAATGCAGTGAATGCAGTGAAAGAAGCTGTGCCAGTTGGGTTTGTGTGGGTTTATCTAACGAAGACACTGAGGAGCCAGACCTCTGCACTGACTTCCCAGTTTAAGAGCATCTGGGGATGCGGTCATATGCAGCCAGCAAGAGCTTCCTGCTCCATCACTAGGATACTCCAGTTTTTTGGGGGGAAAAATTAAAACAAAGAACATTATATCATTGCCCTGCAGATGGTTAGAGTTTACAGTACAGATGGCCTGAGTCTCAGCTTTGACACAACGTGTATAAGGAGTCACTGTCTCACCCTACAAGGCTAAGGAGGCCCCCTTCATGGAGGATCTCACTGTGCTGATTTATGCATCTTTGGCATCGCTAACTGATAGAAAAGGCAGCCGGAGTCAACCAGCAAGTTTTCCTTAAACTGAGGTTTATCCCCCTGAAGAGGAACGTCATTTTGTTAGACAGCCGCTGCTCAAAACGTACATGGTGTGTGATGGTTTGTGTATTCTTGTATCATGCTTTCTCGAAGCAAACTTCTGTCAAAATCTGGGCAATCCATGAAGATCTTGATAACAATCCTGCCTCATAATTCCCATAAAAATGTGACATCAACCACTGAAGATATTTAACAACACGCATTATATCAGAGGAATCCCCATAAGCTATACTCAGCAGTTATATGTGGTCTCAGCAGAATAACCTTACTCTATTTCATGTACCTGTCAATCTACAAAAAATACGGCCCAAGTCGAAGTTCTTGTGCAAATTCCTGACATTTCTCTTGTGTGGTTCTCTGATGATGAAATGAACTGCATCTGCTCATCAGACCCCCAGTCCACCTTCAAGAAACACTTCAGGTTCAGGTTCCTGTTCCAGGAACATCTCTGCTAGCCTGACAAACACTCCATGTTCCCAGAATGCTCTTATTGTTGCTGATATGAATAGCCATCTTTGCATTTTAGCTCAGCATAGCCACAATTATGCCTTGTCGTCCCCCCTTGACGGTTCTACAGCATGTTTGTAATGTGCCTCACTTGCATGTCATATTGGAGAAAAGCGTTTGCTAAATAACATAAATGTAAATGTAATTAATGTAAATCCATTAATGACAGCCAGACATATGGTTTCTGTTATGGGCTGATGTATATCAGTACATGGTATGTTAGAGGACAACACTCCCTGGATATACAGTATGGCTGGGTGACCCCAGAACACACTCCCTGGATATATGGCTGGATGACCCCAGAACACACTCCCTGGATAAATGGCTGGGTGACCCCAGAACACACTCCCTGGATAAACGGCTGGGTGACCCCAGAACACACTCCTTGGATATATGGCTGGGTGGCCCTAGAACGAGCTTTGTCAAGCAAAAGAGGTGAGAGCAGAGATGCAGCAATCAGGCCAGAGTAAGTCCGGACCTCCTTGGCGCTGAGGATGAGCACGTGTCGATAAGACCCTCTGCCATCGAGTGTAGGGGCTTGAGAGCGATCTGGAGAGCTGCACCATTTACTCGATTAACCGGCCCCGCCGCCGACAGCGCAGTGCCGACCTCCCGCGGGTCGGAGCCGTTCTTCTGGATGGTGCCTGGCGAAACTGCCGGCACCTCATTACCGGGCCCTGTGGACGGCCCGCCCGTTTGGCACAGCTGCGTGGAACTGGGGGCCATGGCAGAGCCCAGAGAGGATAAATACCCATGCGGGAGGTCAGGAATGGCGGGATAGGGCTATTACAGGGTTATTCAGCCCTCAACCTCCCCAAGACTGCAGCTGCTACCCAGACAAACATCGCCCCCCCCCCCCCCCCCCTCTCTCCCTCCCCCCCCCCCCCCCCCCACACCCCCCCACCCCCCCCCCACCACCCCCAAAAAAAAAAAAACACCCGAACACCACC
>JAODKE010000053.1:1331993-1350513 GCA_026779605.1 Mormyrus hasselquistii
CGCCCCCAACCTCCCCAAGACAGCAGCCGCTACCCAGACAAACCCCGCCCCCCCCCCCCCCTCTTTCTTTCTCGCTCACACAAGACACACATACACAGACACACACACACACACAATCGGCAAAAAAAACCTAATCACAACAATGACGACCCCCACCCAGCTCTAACTTTACCCATAAGTAACCAAACAAAACAGGTTTTTGGCTATGTTAGGTTTCTTGATTACAGTTACAGAATTTCATAAAAAGGTTTTCACCTGTGGGGACTGAAAAAATGGTCCCCATGACTAAAAAAACAGGTTATCATTACTTGGTAAGGACATTGGGTCCCCACCACACAATACATAATTAACGCACAGACACACACATTCACGCACACACCATCCACACATGCCTTAACCACACGTGTGGTATGTCTGTACTAGAGTGCCTCAGTCACATATTAATTCCCATACAAATGGACTGCACTCTGAAATACTCACGCACCCCAGGGTCATTAATATCAATTTCTCCCTCCCCAGAATATTTACAATAGCCTCACCCACATTATACAGCTCTATACACCATCAGTGTTTCTGGAATATAAATTTCACCGTCGGGAGCCCACACTGCTATCCCCACCATTCTTGCAGAGCTCTGCAGAGGAGTCTCGCATGTGGCCGTGACAGAAACATATCGATTCACGGTGGAAGCATAAAGTTTTAATTAACGTGACTCTCCCATAATACACCTGGGTCTATGAGACATGGATAATGTATACATGCGACTCTTAGTTGTGTTTGCGCACAACAGCCGCAGACCCTTGTTAACCGCTGGCAATTCTTTGCATCTGGCCTGTGATTGGCGAGTGATTTCCCTCGATTCCGCCATCGCCGTTTCCACCGATGGTCCTCCGCCGCCAGCGTGGCGGTGGATGTGACGCCCAGCCTCGGCCCGGCCGGCTCGGGGTCCATACCGCATGAGGGCTCTCTCCTGCTGTTTTGAGAGCAGCTTTCCTTATGAGGCGGCGCCCCCCCCCCCCCCACACCGCACCGGGCTGCTGCTCC
Source organism: Mormyrus hasselquistii (assembly GCA_026779605.1). NCBI lineage: Eukaryota > Metazoa > Chordata > Actinopteri > Osteoglossiformes > Mormyridae > Mormyrus > Mormyrus hasselquistii. Next base: position 1,333,038 of record JAODKE010000053.1, read on the forward strand.
CCTCTGACGTCCCGAAGGAGAAACAGCGCGGACGGGTTTCCTGATTGCCAGGGATCGGAGAACAGGTACAGGCTCGCTAATGAACAGGCAGGACCACGCTTGACTAAACAAACAGGGCTATCTGTGTGCGTAAACACAAACGTGGATGCACGCACACAGACACACACACACACACACACACACACACACACACACACCAAGCGTGATAAACACCCACTGTGTCTCCCTTTTTGGACCTTAAGCCAGATGGTCTCAGGGGCCCACGTTGTTTGCTGTTTAGGGACGGGGACGGGGGGGGGGGGGAATGACATGAAGTATTCATTCCAAAACCAACCAGAGGACATGGGGGGGGGGGCGCCTTGTTAAGGGCCCACTGTTTAACTTGGTTCAAGGGCGCCTGGTAGATGGTTGCCATGGGTACAACTCAAAGGGGAGAGAGCCGAGGGTTGCCGTGCATCCCGATCGCCGTGGTGATACGAGGCTGCAGCTGGACTGCACCGTCACAGAGATTAAAGAATAGAAGAGACTCATGGGCATCAGCGAGCTTGAGACGTGTCATTAAAGGGCGCTAAAAACCCTCCAGCGTGCGCTGTCAATTCAGGCGCTCTCCGCATTCACTCACTGTGCGAATGTCTCACGTATGCAAGGAAACCTGCAGCACAGGATGCAACCGAGCCTATTTTTACTGCGAAGAAATGTTGCGTAAATCTGATTTCCATATTATATATTATATATGGAAAGCACATTCACGCGGCATTATATACAAGTTTTAAAAAAGGGTTCATTCAATGAATTCATAAAGAAAACACATGCATTAGTGCATGAAAACTTGCAAGGTCCTACTGAAACCATGCACCTTATCGCAGAATTATTTGCGACAGTGAAGCTGTAATGCGAGAGGAGAGATTTCACACAGCCAGGGTCACTCAAGTTGGAGGCCGCTAATGAACGTGCCATTGTGTGAGAACGTGCGCTGCTGTGAGGTCATCACTCAGCGTGCTCTGCCGTTTCCCCATCCACCCATCCATCCATCCATCTGCATATACTGGGTAGGATCAAGCCTGGAACCTCTCCCATGCAGCACAGGACACAAAGCAGGTGGCACCCAGGATGGGAGGGCCCCCACACACACACACACACACACACACACACACACACACACACACGCACTTGCTCTACAGGCAACTTGCAAATGCTACTTAGGCTAACTGCGTATCTTTGGACTGCTTGCGGCTAATCCTGCACCATGCAAGGGGAATCTAATCTGCAAATGACCTCAAAAGATGAACCCCTTCATACGCAGCGTGGAGGTGTGACTCATACCCCCTACCCGAGCGGTGTGAGGCGACAGCGCCTCCCACAGAGCCGCCGTGTTGCTGGCGTGAACTAACAATGCATTACTTCCAATCCAATCCATACCTATATAAATAGGCAAACTTATAAATAGACCGTGTTCTTCCTACATATCTCAGGAGGCCGCCTTGCCTGCTCTCTGAATCATCTTGTCATCTCTAAAGACAGCCTAGCACCTGCGCAATGGTCAGTGGGTGGGTGGACGACACACTATTTTCTGGAAGGTTCCTGTGCCCGGAGACACACGGACGACACGAATAGACCGTTGTTCGCGACGACGACCCGGCCGTGCCGACCAGAGGCTGAGGCCTTACGATTGAGATCAGCCAACATCACCAATGCACAGCAATGACAAGTAGGACGTCTTTAAGGGCCATTGTCATCGTGTCATTTGCCTGCCATTCAAAAGCCCTTTAGACGGGGGAAAAAAAACGAAAATCCCTTTAAGCAGATTCGGCAGCTTGTGCAGACGAGGATTATGCCGCTAAGCAAACATTTCTCACTGCACTCTATGTTTATGGTGCCAGGACAGACCCATAGGCACCATTTTCCAATCCACATCTGCACTGGAAAGCAGTAAACGAAGAGCAAATATCCATAACTCACTCAGTCCATTGTTTGTTGTGTGTGAGACGAGACAGCCAGTGACCTAAAGTCAGGCTTCCTCACCATATGTTACAGTGTGGGGATCCCAAACTCACTCAGATCTCATGTAATTCAACAAAGGACTTTTGTTAAATTTCCACAACTCCACAGAAATTTTCTCAAACAGGTATCCGAAAGAGTTTTGGAAATTTGCTCTTCAGTGAGTGACCAAAAAAAAAAGAAAAAAATCACAAGACAATTCGAAGTCATTCACTTACTGGAAGAAACTCTTTTCATCTGTAGGTCTGATATCAGTGGAGTGGCATTTTCTATTTGTAAGAGTTTTGCAGTCCTGCACTGCATGAGAAGAAGATGGATGGATCAATGTATGGATGAGTGAATGGCTAATGCTCAATAAAATTTTAATAGTCATTTTGCAGTTATTTTAATAGTATTAAGTCCTTCTAATTGGTGATAAACCTAAATGTCAAAGTTTACTACATCAATGCAATGTTGTGCACAAAATATGAGGCATCTTAAGTCAGCTTACGGCATCTAAATCTGACTGGACGGCCGGACAACACTTACTTTCCAAATGCCTTTAATGGCCAATTAACAGTTGCAACCAAACGCTGATTCTGTTCTCAGTCTGAAGAATGGCTTTATGAATCAGGACTAATTGCACTGTTACGTAAAGATGGATTCTTAAGTTCATTCATATCCTTTGAGCAAATAATTACCAGAGCTTAGAACTCAAGTTAATTATGATCCATTTGTTGTTAGGTTTATAAATTGGTAGCCTGCCTGCAACAATTAAACAGCCCAAAATCTAATTCATCTTGCTAAACCATTTTTTTTTAAGTTGAAGGGACAATTCATTTAATCTTATTATGAGACTAGACAGCACAACCAATCGCACATTTTTCCACATAGGATTTAACACATATTAGACATGTCAAATCAACATCATTGTCTAATCAGCACCTCAGTAAACAAACAGTGATGAGCCACATCGTGAATAAAAGAAGCGCTGAGAAAATGAGCAAAGGGTGACGGGGTGACAGGGTGAGGGGGTGACAGGGTGAGGGGGTGAGGGGGTGACGGGGTGGCAGGGTGAGGGGGTGATGGGGTGGCAGGGTGAGGGGGTAACAGGGTGAGGGGGTGACGGCTACGCATGAGAGCAGCACCTTATGTTAAAGATACTGGCTGATTTAGCGTCTTCGCTCACACCTGCACTCTGTACTTATATATTTTCCTACATGGAATATGCTAATAGTATATGAAAGAGCAGCATATTATATTATTCCATTACTTCACATATACAACTCAACATTTTGTGACTGTGTTGGAACCAAGGCGGATAGGGGAGGGGCTTGGTTCATCAACCCCGACCCCCCATATAAATAGACCTTTAAATTAATAAGTGCCCCCCCCCCCCCAAAAAATTCAAACTCTACCCAGAGCACCCAAGACTGAGTGCTTGAGTTGATGGCCAATTGCTTACAGGACTCATAGTTGCACCAATGCTAAGGATTTCCGCTATGCCTTACGCATAGTGAGCGACCTGCTAATGCCGTTACACTAATTTGCTGTTTTGCGAAAGCACAGCCAGCACCCCTGACTGATACCAGACACACGGTAAATACGCACAACTCGCAAAGGGCAGTGAAACCGCTGACAAATAAACCCAATTCAGCAGCTTTTCATAACATCTCTGAAGCTGCATTACTAATCTCCCAAAGGACATTTCCAGGAGGCGGATTTTCAGCAATTTACTGCACGTAAATTTCGTAATTACTCAGCCCTCCTGGTCATTCTCAAGGCGGACTACAAAAACAGAGAAAAAAACATTGTTAAATGCAAATGAATCTATAACTGATTTCTAATATATATGCGTATCTTTTCAGAAGGACTTGGAAATGTCAAACATGGCAGCTAGCGTGTGGTGATATGACATGTGTGTGAGATTCACATCAGCAGGTGTATGTAACCATATGTAATAACAATAAGGCATTATATTACAAAGATAGCAGGCTGGGCAGTAATCCGAGATCGATCTGCTTTCCATTACACACCAACGCTTTGGGCCTCAGGGTCTCCGGTTCCGATCCATAAACTTGGATCCTTTGTCAGGCTCATCGGAGTGATGCAGAGGGTCCTAAGAGGTGAGCCTGCTCAAACTACGCGTGTCCTAGACATATGCCTGCTGAAAAAGCCACCACAGCGCCACAGATTGGCCCTCGGAAGGCGGGCGAACAATAAGCCCTAGGCTAGGCGTTTTAATCGGGCAATTCTGAATAAACGGGAGCTGTAGCGTTTGGGGAGTTTTCTGGATCTCTGGCCTCGGTGAGTGAGGACAGGCTGGGCCCAGGCTGGCATTTATCAGAGCAGGTACCATGCATCAGGCAGTAAAGCAGCAAAGAATTAAGGCCAAACAAAGGATCGATATGGGAGCTACCAGGGTGCATCGATAATAAACCGCTCTGTGCTCTGAATTGAAATACGGTCACTAGAAGGGACCCAGATCGCTTTCTGCATGTTTTTTCACATTACCTTTGTGTGGCTGCGCGTGCACATGCGTGTTTGCGCGTGACATGACCCTCATGCCGAGGTGATATTCGTCCCACACATGATTTACCCTTCCTATCAGGCTAAAGGAAATGGAGTTATTCGAATCGCTGAGTGCTACAAGCAGCAAGTGCCCGTCGAAGCAGCAAATTAACATTCTGTACAGTGAAACTGCAACCAAATTAAAAATCAAAAAAAGCCCAATAGTCTATAATTAATTATCTGCAGCCAGACGAACTTTCTTCGCAACCAGAAATCTGGAGGAAAAAAAAAAAAAAACATCTTCCCTTAAGCAAAATACTTGAGCTAAGATTCTTGAGTAAACATCGAGTTTAAATGGGTCACGTCTAAATTGTAGGTCTTGTGCTGAGATGTAGGCTGGTTACTGGCGTAATAATGCATCTCCGGTAACGATCATACACCCTATAATGTCACTGCTGAGATCTGACGAGGCATGAGAAAGAAGCAAACAAGCGCCCGTCAGACCAGCACAGGGCGATGAATCCCGTCCGAGGGCATCGTGCGTGTGACTGTTCACGGGGGATGTTGGCTACAGACGGCCAGTGGGACTCATTACAGCATGGAAAAAAACAAACATGTGTCACAGACCTTGCTGCGTGCCTGGGATTCGCTTGATGTAGCGCCATGGGATACGAGAGGAAGAATCCCCGATATACACAACCCAGGGCTGGGGGTCAGCTCACGTGTCCTCGCGGCCACCTGACACTGCAGCTCATGCACCTCCTGACCCAGATGTTTAAAAAACCGAGCCACCATTCCCACAACTATCATATTTTAGCATAAACCCACCCCCCCTCCCTGGGATTCTCCAACATACCATCCAAAAGATCAGCTCAATTCATGGTGTCAGAGGTTTAACTGAAAAAACGCAGCCCTAAAATGTCAAAGCATACATTAAGCCAGGAAGATGAGGAAGGAGACTCATAGCTCGCTTTCCAGTTGGGTGACGGGCATCAAGCAACTAACAGACAGGCCACATCTCCATCTAGCCAATCAGATGCCAGGAGCTTCCAAGGCTGGGCTACAAAGGTCACACAAGAAGACAACTTGGCAGGACCGAAGGAGGGGGGGGGGGTTCACCTACCGTGGCCCCCGCGTGTGAGGAAGGGCATCCTGTTGATGGCAATGGGAACGGTGCCATGCTTGTTGTGAAAATGGTGAACGTGGTGCGTCGTGCTGAGGCTGGAAGAGACCCGGGCAGCGGTAGCGAGCCCAGGGAGGGTAAGAAACGCCAGGGTCACAGCTAGGCACCACCAGCTGGCCAGGCTAAGGCAGCCCACGCAACGTGGGGGCGGAGCCAATGCCGGAGGCCACGCCCCCAGCATGACGGCCGATGGGGAGCGCGGGGGGCGGCCGGGGGGCCCCGCGGCCCTCAGTTTCACGTGGCAGAAAGATGACATCTCAACAAGTTCCCAAACCCATGATCTCCAGATTCCCGTGAACGATATTCAGGTTAAGGGAGAAAAAAAAACAGAAAGATCCTCCTCCGTTCACGACGATCAAGATCCAGAAAAGATCCAAATCAGGCAAAAAGCAAAAATCCGGAGAAGGAAGAAAAAACGGGGGGAAAAAAAACAACAACAAAACACAGAATCCTCAGCGTCGATGTTCCGTTCCAAAATCCGAAGAAAGTTAAATAAGGACTTCCTTTTGGCTTGGAAGGTTCCTGTTGGAATTCTGCAGAGAAGCCGTCGGGAGTTCTTTTGATTGGGGGGGGGGGGGGGGGGTGAGGGACTAGGAGGAAAAAAACTGGGATTGGTTCATCCCCTGAAGAAAACAGGGGTGAGCCGCCATCGGTGAAGCCATATGAGATAAGCGATGGACAGAGCTGGGATGAAAGAGGGTTCCGGCAGGTTCCGGGGATGGCGTGACTGGTGGCTGATTCCCTCCTGAACTCCCAGATGTGGTTTCTCTTTAAGCCGGCAGCCCCTCCATCACCGGAGGACGAAAAGTACGCATTTCTGCAGGAGGAGAGAGAATCCAGCACAGGAACCGAGGACGAAAGCTGGGGAAAGCCACGGCAGTCGCCTCAATCCCTTTTGCAGCCGCGTCGTCTCCGAAGGACCGCGAGGAGCGGAATCCGCAGCAGCCTAGCCGCGCCGAAGCAGGGAATTAATAAATAAATAATGTGCGGCTCCGCTCGCTCGCACGGATGCGCGGTCCGCCTCCCGATCTTCCCGCTCGCCAGGGATTTTGGGGGAAATGAAAATGACAGAACGGAAGAACAAAGAAGCAAGACTGTACCTCCCAGCCGGCGACTTATGGATGAAGTCTGGCAGGTGCCCACTGGCACTGCATCCCTACAGCCCGTCCCTGTCTCACGCCGGTCCGATGCCGGAGATACTCACTCCGCCAATTTCCAGCTGCTTGTGGGGAAAGACGGCGACTGCATATCTCCCGGAGCTGCGGTGCGGATCTCTGACCTCTTTATCCGGATCGCTGCTGTAAAATTCATGCTAATTAAATTGAGAGCGGGGCGGGCGGGTGAGGCATTTCTCCTTAAATCCTCGACGTGACACCCCCCCAGAGCAGCTGGTGCCAGAAAGGGGGGGGGGGAGAAAGAGGGGTAAACAAACAGTGGAAGCGAAAGAAGCAGAGGCGCGTGGATGTATTCCGCTCTTTTTGAAAGACCAACTGGAGACTGTGATAGATGACGAGAGAGAGAGGGGGAGAGAGAGAGAGAGAGAGAGAGAGGGAGAGAGGGAGAGGGAGAGAGCGAGGGCAGGCAAACAGGCGGGTGAGTGCATTGCCGCTCGCAAAAAACACATACGTGCGTGTGAAGCCCACTCTTTAGCCATCACAGAACGACACATGGGGCAGGTACTAGGGGGGGGGGGGAGGGGGTAGCTCCAGCGAAAACAGGAACAGGTGAGGCGTGGGGGGAGTTGTGACGATCATCCGCGCCCATCTGCGTGTGACAGGGGACCTTGCACACAGTGGGGAATCACAGCCTGGAATTTGCAGGTGCACTGGGAATCACATTAACCTGGCAACGTGGCCAGGTGACACAAACAGCACCCCCCCAGGATCGAAGGCGGGAATGGTCTCTCCCTGATTTGTGCTGAATAATTTACTCTCAGCCGAAATTAACGAGGAGCCTTTTCTCTCTCATTTGTGTAGTCATGCACTCCTCCGTCACTTCCTCGCTTCCTCTTCTCTCTCTCCCTCTCCCTCTCTTCTTTTATCCTTCGGCTTTCCACTCTTTCCTTTTCCTTATGTCCAAAACGAAACCTCTTAATTTATGACGCCGTTACTTTAAGCCCCCCCCCCCCCATAACATCTCCTCGTTCACTGGCTCCGGCACTCTGCGTGGGTGGGAGGGAGACAGTGACGGGGGGAACGTGAGAAGACAGCGGGGCACAGGCATCCTGGTCCATGAGTGGGGTGGGGGGTGGAGCGGGGAGTGGCCGTGGTGGGGAGAGGTGACACGAGATATCGGATAAATCATGGCCGATAGAGATCTCAGCTGGGACTGGCTCACCGCTCAAAAGAATGGACTTGAAAAATGGCCCGGCGGAGGAGAGAGGCAACAGTACCCTTCAGTATGACAGGAGGAGAAGAGTGGGTCATTTCTCACGCACAGAGAGAGGGGGCCTGCTAGTGACTGGATCGGGTCAGCTGAGGAGGTGGACACGGGGTTCTGTAAAACCTTGGTAACGTGGTGCTGCAGCAGAGCGGCCCACAAGACCGGCGGGGCTCCATGTCTGACGGCTTCTCCTTCTCCAGCGCTCAGAAGAAAGGCAGGGGACCAGCAGCGACAAGAATCTCCACAGACAGCCCCGTCCCTCTCACGGGGTCTGGGGTCCGGGGCCCTACGGGGTCCAGATGAGCAGGCTTATACAGTAAGCGGGCCAGGAGACGGTCTGTGCAAGGAAATCAGAGCTCAAGAAGTTCCTTAAAAAGATTTAAGGAGTAAAATCAAAAAGTAGAGAAGAAGACTGAGTTTGTTTTCGTTTGGAAAGTGGCTTTATACCCGTCCGCTTCCCTGCAAGCCAGTGATTAGCCACAAACAACATCCAACTTAAACTCCCTGGCTATCTGTGCCTAATTCCCATGTCCCTGGGGGATAAGCTGACATTAATGCATCCCTCCCACCTCCGTTTTCCTTTTTTCTTCGCAGAGAAAAATATAGTTGCTGTGAATGGCAAATGAATTATTCTTTACTAATCAGGATCAAGGCGATGTTTGCTGTGGCCAGTGCTCAGCTGCGCGGCTGAAACATTCCAAGGGATAAATCGAGAGAGTTACTTCAGCGAGGAAAAAGAAAGGAGGAAAAAAAATCATTTTAAGATGGGTGACGCTATGAGATAGAAAATAGTTCAAAGAAATGAACTCAGCTTCATCTGTTTAGGTACCATGGCCTCCTGAGGGGCTGGATAGCACAGGAACCAGGAGGGGGGCCGCGAGACCCCAGAGTCTCACATTGCAGGAGCCCCCGGCTGGATGCCGCAGAATTTCCAATGCGCTTATGCGCAAAATGTCGCCATTATCTCATCTCCTCATTTGCAGGCAGCCCTATTTTTTTTTGTAATTTTTTTTTAAAAGCTGCACAAATACAGACAGCACCTGAGAGTCATTTTAAATGATCAGACAAAGCGCTGAAGCAGAAAGTATTAATATGAAGCATAGCTATGAATAAAAGGAGTCATTGTTTACCGTTAGCTCGGTTCATCGTGGAACCCGCTGCCTTCCCGCCAGCCAGCACGCGTGTAATAACACTGGTGAATCAATAACGAAACACGAGACGGCATCTCATTGCCCCCCTGCCCCCCACCCTAAAGCTTCCTGACGACACAGTTACCAGTAGATGTTCGCATTGGTGGTCAACCTACTATCGTCAGAAAGACCCACTCGGACAAGAGAGCTATTTCAAAGGCATTCTGAGGAACAATGGCGGATACCGCTTAGGTGTAGTGACACACGATGACCGCTCATTCCGCACACCTCACGGTCATTCGCAGACATCCGCGGTTTTCCGACGGAAGCGCGCCATCTGCTTTTCAAACGGATATCAAAAGAAAAAAGACAACGGTTAATGTCAGATCTCGTTGACCAAGCAGCCAGCACTGAAGCTGCGGAGTGTGACTCCTGCACCCCCCTGTTGTGAACATTAAGATGAATTACATAATCCCACCAACTGATGACGATAAAGTGCCAGACGAGGGACTATGCATCTGCAAGTCGACTCGCGGGACGCAGAGGAATCCGCTTCAAAATATTCAAGATGTGAGAGGAATCAGGGAACGCAGAGTGGGGGGGGGGGGCGAGATTATCAGGGCTGGATAATGTCCTTGCAGCTGCCCCCCCCCCCAGTGCATCCTGGTCACCGTGTCTTCTCGCAATGAAAGGCATGACATGATCGATCTATTGACCCCACCAGACAGAGCCGCAGGAGCTAAAGGACGATAGCATGGCTTGTTAGCCCCAGTGCCACACCTACCCGCAAGCCCCTGCCCTGCCTGCTCTTCCCACGGGTGGAGTTATATTCTGAAAATCCAGCATCCGACAGCTCCGCCGATGTCTCTTACTGGCACGACCTCCAAAAAAATAATTTGATACCCTACGAATCAGATGCACCGTAACCGCACCTTGACCACTGTTCATGGGGGATGGGTAAGAGGGACAAATTTATTAATGGGGAGGAAACTGAAGTACATAGTAGCATCCTGCCTGCCCTCTCGGCCATTCATAAACGCGGCGTCCATCATGGCCACCTGTAGAGCAGATCTAGCTTGAAGAGTATACTAGATCAGCGGTCTTCCCCCATCTCCAGGGCACAGACACACACATCTGTAGGTAGCCATCAGCATATAGATCTATGCGGATCTATTGTACCAGAATGATTTGCTGTTGTCATTAGCTATCAGGCCATACTGAATGAACTCACTTCCCCCCAGCTGTAATGCATTGCCTGCCTTATTTTAGGTTTGTGTGGGAACATTCGCGATCGATTCGCTAAACACAGAAGACAAATGTGAAAGGGCCTTGGAAAGTGGCTGACAGGTGTTTAGCGGTGATTCACCACGTCGACGCCGTAACGTAACACGAGTTACGCTAACAAATTACAATATTAAGAATAAAATAAAACGGTGCCTTCCGCAAAAACGAAGGAATCGCCAGGCCTTCGTTCCCTGGGGCCTCGCCGTGCGCCTTTGCAGAATCAAAAATAAGATTACAGTTGTTCATCAAGGGCTGGCCATTGTCCTGCTGCACCTCCATTAATGCGGCATGCAGAGCAGAAGTATATACAGCATCACAAAGCAGACCGCCCCGGCAGAATGTTCCGGAAAAACAGACCAGCTTCAGCGGGGAACTCATTCTGGTCATCACACTTAGAGGGGACTAGCATTCTCCTTTTTTTATTGAGGACTTTTACCAGTTTTTCTCAGGAAATATGTAGGGCCGTTGAGGTTAGTGACCAGACCTCAATAAAGCACAGAGCAGAGAAAGCTGAAATCCTGGAAAAGCTAATTGCAGTGCAGTATAAATCTGTACACGGCTCGAGAAATACGTCTGTGTAAACAATGTGCTTTAAAATAGAGTATGACTCACAATTAGAAGCGGAATACAGGACAATTCCATCACGGTTCACACAGTACACTTGCCAAATTCACACTTACTAAATATTTGCATTTTGTTTTTAATAAAATTTCACAGAAAAAACAATTATTATGTCCATTAAAATGTGGAAGAAAAATAAAAAATAAAAAACATCCCGTGCAGCTTGACAAAGGTTTTGATGCGTGACCTTTGCTAAAACATCTATATGCAAAAGGCAGTGCCACCAATGAATTAGTGTTTAAATTATTATTATTATTTGAGCCACAGAGCACCTGCTTTTATAGTATTGATACTTATTTGCAGCAGAAGCAAACTTGCAGCACTGAAGTTTCCTTCAGACATATTTCTGGAACCTTCTACAGAAATGAGACCCTTATCCACTGTAGGACCTGTGTGCTGCAGAGGTGAGCCAGAAAATAAAACATGGAAACTGATTAGTGCATTTTTTTTGTCAAACAAGTGAGTGGTATGCAGAAAGACAGCAATGAACGCAACGCAACTGGCAAGTCGGTGACACCCTGGCGCACAAACCGCTGACAGGCGTCGCTGTGTCATAAACACCTCTCACAGAAAACATATGCTTCAGACTGCGTGTTAAGAACAGACAGCGCGGCATTAAATGCTTGCTGGTTGTAGCCTATTTACTATGGTACACGGTAAAAACATGGGGAAAACGGCACAGGGGGCGCAGTATGTTCTGGCGTTACAGCCACACGCTGCCGCTTTTCCTGCGCTCAGGAAGTATACAATGGGTTTCGCATTCGCCTGCAAAAACCAGCAAAAAGATCTTGAAGAAAAAGAATCTTTACAGATAAACATTTTTTCTGGTGCTCCGTCTGAGTTCAGTTTTTGCCTGACTTTTATAAGTCTCTTTTCACTCGCTCTAAGATCAGCGGTAAAAAGACGGACAACAGGCTAATTTATTTCTTAATGCGCTGCACTGTATCTCTCCAGAGTTTTCTGCGCCGCGATCGGAATGAAGAAGAACAGTGTCATTACTGATGAGCGGTACCCTTATGACGTCGCGCCTCCAACGAAAGTGCCCAAGGGTGTCGCCATCAACTGTCAGGAATGTGACAGACAGGCACGTCCGCGGTTTGCGAGACCCGGTCTGGGGCGATGCGTTTGGGTACCTACAGCCAAAGCGTTTGGCGGTATCACGCGAGACAAGGGCACAGGATCTGCCGATACGAGCGCGCCCGACGCAGCGATTTGGAGAGAATATCTCCATTATATTAGGTGCTTTTTCTCCTTTTGAAAATGATTTGAAATAAATAAACATGAGACAGAGAGTCATGCCAGGAATGCAGACAGGTTTCTCCTTCATTACAAGCATCCCACCTTCTGTGTTTATTTTTTATTTTTTTTTGCTTTTCCTCCAGGATCAGAGCGAGGTCTGCACTTACTTGCGCAGACGCTCCTCTTTTCCAAGGGATCTCTTGACTTTTGCATGTCAGGTTGAAACCAGAGGGCCAAGTTTGTCTCCGGGCACAAAGCCCTCCCTCACTCTCTCCGCTTTCTAACAGGATTACAGAGGAACATCCTTGTAGGTCATCCGAGATTTATCAAAAAAAAAAAAAAAAAAAAACCCACATTGTCACACACAAAGGGGGCTTCCTGGCAACGCCTGTCCCTGCACTGTATTTCTCCCCAGCAGATATGGACACGCTCGCCGCTCCACAATATCACCCCCCGCCAGACGAGCAGAAACGAATCTCAGACTTTGGGGATTGCCGCTAAGCCCGCCAAGGATGCTTTTCTGTGCACTGAAGGCGCATTTATAGCAGATGGGCCAGCGTGCGCTAAGATGGTCAAGCATATTAAACCATGCAAAGCAGGCCATCACTTAAAAAACATATTTGTTGTGTGCTAAGCGCATGCGGATTTATTAGGATACATTATGTTTCACCTGTATTGCATTACTGGATTGCATTTTGCACAGATGGGAATTCTGAATTTGGGTTGCATTTTACATTGATTCGGATGCATTTGCCCTGTATTTGGCATTGATTAGAAGGCCATATTTTGCACTGTTTAGAAGGTTGCATTTGTATTGCATTTCTGGAATAACTGGATGGCAACGTTCGGGCTGCATTTTGCACTGATTATGAGGCTGCATTCCGGCTGTATTTTGCACTGATTATGAGGCTGCATTTCAGCTGTATTTTGCACTGATTATGAGGCTGCGTTCCGGTTGTATTTTGCACTGATTATGAGGCTGCGTTCCGGCTGTATTTTGCACTGATTATGAGGCTGCGTTCCGGCTGTATTTTGCACTGATTATGAGGCTGCGTTCCGGCTGTATTTTGCACCGATTATGAGGCTGCGTTCCGGCTGTATTTTGCACCGATTATGAGGCTGCATTCCGGCTGTATTTTGCACTGATTATGAGGCTGCATTCCGGCTGTATTTTGCACTGAATATGAGGCTGCTTCGGGTCGCCTTTTGCATTGCTCAGGAGGCTGCCATTTGCCACAACCACAGCGGCAAAGCGATTGCCTTCCTGGGTGTTGCAGGTCCCTCCCCAGACATTTGCGTCAGGCTTGGAAACAGCACTTCTGGAGTGAAGAATGACAGTTATGACACAATTACCGATAATGCCCATTTCCTCAGGATTTAATGGCATATAGTGGAAATATCGGCTTGATTTAATTATGCCCAAGACCCCATTAATAGCTGCAGCACCTCACAGACCTGTCAGCCCGGGAGAGAGATGGTGGGGGGGGGGTGGAGCAGGGAGGGCTCTCGTGAAAGGGCGCCCCTGCTCGCATATCCCCCTTCCCCACCGCATCACCGATGCAGCGTGAACCTCGCAACCAGCTGGCCAATAAATGTCCCACCCGCTGAATCACAAAGCGTGATTGGTCAGGCCTCATGGGAAGGCAGAGAGTCAGTGTGGCAGCAGGGTTTCAGCATAACTGTATCGGGGGGGGTCAAGGGGTCAGGGAAGACCTTTTGCCAGTCCCAATGCATATTAATGAACCAATCTGTAGGAAAAGTGAGAATCTGAACAGGCGCGGGAGGAATTCTTACTCTGTGGGTGTTTCAGATGAACTGATTCACACTTACAAAGCCCTGCAGCGACCATGTCGTTCATGAGGCACGTATCCCAGCATGCACCGGCTGGGTGCTGCACCTTACATAAACTGTTTCTGCTTGATGTCAAGACACAGGGATGGTACAGCTAACAATATTTTGTTTTTCTCAAGTTTTTGGAGAATTCATGAGAATTAATGCCTGGCAGCAGACGGAGATGTTGTCACACCGATTTTCTCGTGGCGTCCCTGATAATGAAAAGAGCAACTTTGACAGAATTCTTATTTTCTTTTTAAAGTAACACCTCTGACCCTAATGAGAAATTGAACAGCTTGGCATTTGCGAGGCTTTTAACAGAGTTCAAAACATCATGTAAAATCTGATCATGTGGTGAGCCGTTCAGATGAAGAGATCAATTTCCCTACATGCTCTTTGGCTGAACTCTGACCCTCCGCCGCGACGCTCTGTGTGGAGAAAGCATGCAGAACACAACCCCGACGTGTGGACTTGGAAAGCTCAGGCCTCTCGCCGGTGACAGTAGGTTAATTAACAGAAAAAAAAAATCTGTGGGCTTTTAAACACAGCTGGTTAGGCTGATGTAATCTGTAAACTACTGATTGGTGGCTATGTGTCACCGGCTGGCTAAACTCGCTGCACCTAGTGCCAAAAATGAAACTCAAACGACTGCATCCGACACAGAGAAACAGAAACAGGATGACCGATTGATGACTGCTTGAAATATTTTTCACATTTTCTATATGTGCGATGTGAAACGCAAACCAGCATTAGGATGGCGTGACCGCACAGAGAAAAGGAAAAGGATTAAACCGCACTGCCGTCAGACTCTGGCCCTCATTAGTCCGTTGTAGAACCCAGCAGCAGGTCACACGGTCTTTACCTCGCCGGATCACTGGATGATACACTCTGGCTCATTCATGCATCGCCACCACCTGCACACGTTCAATTATTCAAAAGACCTAGGGTAGTAATTGACCCGGGTTAATGTCAAATAATTTAGTGATTATATTGTGAGTTAACTTTGGAGAAGTTACTGTTCCTAAGCAACATGCTGAAAATAAAATTTAAAAACTTATACTGGATGTATAAGTTGAAGGTTCGTCGCTTCCGCCAATGAGAGCATTGTCAGTGTAGAGAGCAGTTTTATTTCGTTAGTGCCTCCAGACAAAAGCAGCACTCCACGTTGCAGTGAGCCTGGCTCGTTAGTGCCTCCAGACAAAAGCTCTGCAGTGCAGTGAGCCTGGCAGAGAGGGCAGCTTCAGCAGGCAGGCAAAACGAGCCGCCTTTCCGTAGCAGACAGTGAAGACAAACAGCCCCGGTGGCCAGCGAGTGTTAGCGCTCGTCTCTGCTGCCTTGCACACGCTGCAGATCTTGCCGATTTAACTCTGCTGCCAACATGGTGCCAGGGGACAGTGTGGGTGCGGAGGGGCTGGCACGTGCGGGACAGCAAGCCAGCCGCCCAGGGAGGTGTGGGGGGGTACCTAACAAGAAAAACACAGAACAACTGTGCCAGAAGGGGAGAGGTTCTACATCTGATGCAGCGCCCGCAAAGCAGACGGGTAAAACAGGCGCACTGTCTTGTAATATACTGATGCGCACGACATCTGAAGAGGTGAGACTCCCTATTTGTTTGAACGTGGCCTGAAAAGTGCAAAGTCAAACTGTCACACAGACAACAGCTGTAAAAAAAATACAAAATACAAAAGAAAACAAAACAAATAAAAGCCGGCATTGTGAATTGCCTTGAATAGTGAGCAGGATTTAAGAAAATATATCTTTCAACTGTATTGGAATTAATTCAGAAAAACATGGCTATGGGTGGGTGGTATTGTGTGTTACATTAGAGCCTTGGCTGTCTCCATTACTGCTTTTGAAAACCGTCTCCGGATCACGCCGAGGGTCTGACCTGCCGTTTCAGTACTACAGCCTGAATAGTGACTCACCGAAAGGCACGGAGAAATATTAGGGCAAAAAAAACACATCATCTTGTCAGGCTAATTTGTTTTCATAAAGCACGGCCTGCATGGTGCGCCCAGGTACGCAGCCTGGAGTATGCGTACATCGCTGTAAAATTAAATTACACCCCCCCCCCCCCCCCCACACTAAGGGCATGTCTCTGGCCGTGGATGCTCGAGGGTGACCTCGTGGGGTGGGAGGGGCCAGCGGGTGCATGGGGAGCGTAGAAATGACACGGACATCTGAAGAGCACAGCTCATGTAATAGATTCCCCCCCCGTTGTTTCATTTTTCCATTCAGGGCGTGTATGAGCATAATTTCACTCAATATGCCTAGCCGATTCTTTTTTGCTTTGTCTTCTTTCCTTCTTGTCTGTCCTTTGCGATTTCAGCTATAGATCTGATTGATGGCCGGCAAGTTACACACCCTCATTCACAAATTCGCTATATGCTCCCCCCCCCCCCCCTCCAATTTTCCGTAAAACAGCATCCGGTAGAAACCCACCTTTGAGTCGCGACTGTAAACAAGCGACGTTATCATAAAGACGACCAACTCTGTTCACCCTTCACTCTTTCTGCTACGATGCAGATGCGGCCCTTCACTCTTTCCGCTATGATTCGGACACAGCTCTTCACCCTTTCCGCTACAATTCAGACGCGGCTCTTCACCCTTTCCGCTACGATGCAGATGCGGCCCTTCACTCTTTCCGCCTACGATTCGGACACAGCTCTTCACCCTTTCCGCTATGATTCAGAAGCAGCCCTTCCTTCTTTCCGCTGCAATTCGGACACAGGCCCTTCACTCATTCCGCTGCGATTCAGAAGCAGCCCTTCACTTTTTCTGCTGCGATTCAGAAGCGGCCCTTCACTTTTTCTACTGCGATTCGGACGCGGCCCTTCACTCTTTCCGCTGCGATTCGGATACAGGCCCTTCTGCTACAATTCAAGCACGGCAACTTCACTCTTTCCAGTATAATTCCGATCAGAGAGAAGCACAAAGTTAATCATAAGAAATTTACATTTAAATCTCGCATACAAGACTTCAGTTTCCATTTCAATAACATTGGCTTATTTTTCTCATTAACACTCCTTAGTTAACTGATAACCACGGAAAATTCCCCTTGATAAATCCAGATTTTATTCTGTGAATGATACGCTTTAATATATAAATGGCATTATCCACTTAATTCACGTTCGATGAAGAAAGTGGCCCCCGCTTAATGATCAGAGATTACGGTGATTAATCAGCTGCCTTAGGAATCGGGGGGGGGGGGGGGGGGGGGGGGGGGGGGGACAGCCGCTACTGTCTCAGACGCAAGTATTCCAGCACCCCCCCTCTGATCTTCAGGCCCTGGGTTGGATTCATCTTCTAGTTCCCG